>NSJW01000082.1:117836-210390 GCA_019955255.1 Castanospermum australe
TCTATTCGAGATTTCAGCTTGGCATTGGTCTGTGGGTGGTATGCTGTGGCAACCTTGTGAATCACTCTATACTTTCCTAATAAAGCATCTATGCTTCGGTTACAAAAATGAGAGCCCTGGTCACTGATAATAGCTCTAGGAACACCAAACCTGCAGAAAATGTGAAACCTGACAAAATCTACAACCACAGCAAAATCATCAGTCCGGGTGGCTTTCGCCTCAAACCCATTTTGAGACATAATCAACAGCCAGCAATATGTAAGTAAAACCGTGGGAAACAGGAAATGGACCCATAAAATCAATACCCAAACATCAAAAACTTCACAAAACAGTATAGGTTGCTGAGGCATCTCATGCCTACGAGAAATACTCCCTGCCCTCTAACAGTTTCTCACATGACTTGCAAAACAGATATGAATCATGAAACAAGGAAGGCCAAAATAAACTAGAATCTAACACTTTCCTAGCAGTTCTTTGGGGGTCCAAAGTGACCACCACAGGCAGAAGCATGGCAAAAATGTAAAATGGAATGAAACTCATTATCAGGCACACATCTCCTAATTACTTGGTCATTACAGAATCTCCACAAATAAGGGTCATCCCAAACATAGTATTTAGATTCACTTTTCAATTTTAGAGTCTGGGCTCTAGTGGAATCAGCAGGTAAAACACCAGCAACCAAATAATTTACCAAGTCAGCATACCATGGAAGCTTACCTTGCAGCTGTAAAAGCTGCTCATCAGGAAAATCATCCCGAATGGAAGAGAGGTCAGAAGGATAGTGAGTGATCCGACTCAAGTGATCAGCTACCTAGTTCTCTGCTCCACTTCTATCCTTAATCTCAATGTCGAATTCTTGGAGCAACAACATCCACTGAATAAGTCGAGGCTTAGCATCTGCCTTTTTCAAAAAAAAACTTCAAGGCTGCATGGTCAAAAAAGACAATCACCCTAGTATCTAGTAGATATGACCTAAACTTATCAAGTGCAAAAACTACAGCCAAAAGTTCTTTCTCAGTGGTTGTGTAATTAGACTGGGTAGAATCCAAAGTCTTGGAGGCATAGGCAATGACATGGGGGGACCTTATTGACCCGCTGAGCAAGAACTGCACCAACAACATAGTTAGAGGCATTGCGCATCAGCTCAAATGGAAGAGACTAATCTGGTGGCTGGATCACCGGAGTTGTGGTCAAGCAGCGCTTCAAATGATTAAAGGCCGACTTACACTCATCATCAAACACAAATCTGTACCTTGCTGGCAGAAGGTTGGATAGGGGCCGGGCAATCTTGCTAAAGTTCTGGATGAAGCGCCGGTAGAATCCTGCATGACTAAGAAAAGAACGCACTTCCCGCACAGACACAGGGTAAGGTAAAGCAGAAATAACATCTATCTTAGCAGGATCTACCTCAATACCCTTTCTAGACACTACGTGTCCTAAAACTATCCCTGACTCAACCATGAAATGATATTTCTCAAAGTTCAACACAAGATTGGTCTCAATGCATTTATTCAAGACTCTAGCCAAACTACCCAAGCATGCATCAAAAAGAAGACCCATACACAGTAAAATCATCCATAAATACTTCCATGCTATCCTCTAAAAATTTAGAAAAGATGCTTACCATGCACCACTGAAATGTTCTAGGTGCATTGCAGAGTCCAAAGGGCATCCTTCTATATGCAAATGTTCCAAAGGGGCATGTGAAAGTAGTCTTTCTCTTGATCTTCAGGTACAATATGGATTTGGAAGTAGCCTGAGTAGCCATCCAAGAAACAATAGTGAGACTTGCCAGCCAACTGCTCCAACATCTGATCAATAAAGGGTAAAGGATAGTGATCCTTGCGGGTGGCCTAGTTGAGGTTTCGGTAGTCTATGCAGACTCTCCAGCTGTTCTGAGCTCTTGTGGGAATTAGCTCATTTTTCTAGTTAGCCACTACAGTCACTCCAGACTTTTTGGGAACTACCTGAACTGGGCTGACCCACTGGCTGTCAGAGATGGGGTAGATAATGCCAGCTTGCAAGAGTTTAGTCACTTCCTTCTTCACCACATCCAGAATAAGGGGATTCAGGCGTCTCTGAGGTTGCCTCACTGGCTTAGCAGCCTCTTCCAATGAAATTCAATGCATGCACATGGAAGGGCTAATGCCAACAATGTCAGCTAAAGTCCACCCAATCACCTTCTTATTATCCTTCAATAATCTCAGCAGCTGCTCCTCTTGATCAGGTAGAAGGTTTTCTTGCCACGATGACTGGCAGCTGCTCATTTCTCCTCCAGGAAGGCATATTTTAAGTGATCAGGCAGAGATTTCAGATCCAACTTAGGCGGCTGCTCAGTAGAGGGAAGAAGTATGGTGGGTTGCACCAATTCTACAGCATGTACATCAGTTGAACCTACTGTGCCTGAAAATAAATTCAAGAAAGCAGAACTTTGCCCGGACTGCACAGTGTTCACATCAGAATTAACATCAGCTTGCAAGTCAGAATCACCAATTAACTTAGAATCACCATCACTATTTAGTGCATCACAAAAATTCGAAAAGCATGAAAATTCAGTGCAAGCAGGGCACCGTTTTGCAAGTCAGAATCACCAATTAACTTAGAATCACCATCACTATTTAGTGCATCACAAAAATTCGAAAAGCATGAAAAATTCAGTGCAAGCAGGGCACCGTTCATTATCAGTATAACCACAAACAACAGCGTCATTAACAGATGCAAAATCTGGATAATCAACACACAATTTAGCATAAACATCATCAACCACATCATCAATCACATCAATGCACAAAACTGAATGCTCTTCCCTAGGATGTTTCATGGCATCAAAGATATTAAAATGCACAATACTATCACCAAATTCCATGAAAAGAGTACCAGAATGCACATCTATCTTAGTCCTAACTGTTTTCAAGAAAGGCCTCCCAAGAATAATCGGAGGTCCACTGCTAGGAGACTCACCCTCCATCTCTAAAATGTAAAAATCAGCAGGGAATATTAATTCATTTACCCTAACTAAAACTTCCTCAATCAGACCAGTAGGGTGAGCATTACTCCTATTAGCTAACTGGATAACAACACCAGTCGCACTCAAAGGACCGAGACTAAGAGAATTATAAATAGATTCAGGCATGACATTTATGGAAGCACCTAAGTCTAACATGCAATCATCAAATTTATAATTTCCAATTATGCAAGGAATAGTAAACGTCCCTGGATCTTTGCACTTCTTAGGCATGGGCCGGATGAGTGCTGACACATTCTGGCTCAAGCTCACTCGCTCATTCCCCTTTAGTCGCCTCTTGTTGGTAGATAACTCCTTCAAAAATTTGGCATATTTAGGAAATCTGCTTGATCGCATCTAAGAGAGGGATGTTAACTTCAACTTTTCTGAACGTCTCTAGGATCTCCTTCTCTTGTGCTTTCTCTGCCAACTTTTTGGATTGAAGGGCTCTATGAGGAAAAGGTAGAGGGATGGGGGTTTCCGACTTATCATTGCCTTGCTTCAATGTTTCACTTTTCTTAGCATCAGGCTTCTCCTTTTCTTGGGTTGGTTCAGCCTCAATTGCAGCTTGCTTGGGCTCTTCTAGTTGCTTGCCAAACCTTAAGGATATAGCACTGACATTCCCCTTCGGATTGGGATTTGTCTGTGAAGAAAGAGAGTTGTTAGATCCCTGGGGTTGGAGCTGGTTCAGTGATGTTGCTAACTGCCTAATCTGAGTTTGCATATTCTGAATGGAAGATTCAGTTCTCTGCTGGAATTGCAAACTGTTCGTTGCAAGCTGCTTCACCAAATCTTCCAGTGAAGGACTACTACTGGTCTGCTGTTGTGCTGGTTGTGGAGGTGCAGACTGTTGGAAATTCTGTTTGTGCTGTGGAAACTGCCTATGTTGGTATTGTGGAAAATTCTACTAGTTCTGGTTCTGGTTCTGGTTCCACCTTAAGTTTGGATGATCTCTCCAGCCAGAATTATAAGTGTTTGAAAATGGATTATGTTGCTGCTGATACTGTGGCTTTCCAGGAAAGACTCCTGCGGTAGCTACTGATTGGTCTGGAGAGGTGCCCTCTTGCAGAGTTGGGCAAACATCAGTGGGGTGGAGTGGATCAGAACAGATACCATATGGTCTGCTTATCTGTGGAGTGGGAGACTGCACTGTTTGTGTCACTGCCAATTGCCTTACTAATGAGGTCAATTCGTCTAGTCTATTTTCCAGTCTCTGGTGGTCTGCACTGGACATTATTGCTGGTTTCTGGGTACTGTGATATTGGACTGGGGCGCTTGAATTGAGAACACCCCACTGCTGGTTGCTCTAGTGCCGAATTGTTGGGAATTAGCTGCCATGTTTGCTATCAATTCTCTGGCCGCAGCAAGTGTCTTATCAACTAAAGCTCCACCACTGGCTGCATCTACCATATTTCTGTCCATGGGTAACAAGCCTTCATAGAAGTATACTATCAGCAACTGATCAGATATCTGGTGGTGTGGACAGCTTGCATATAGCCTCTTGAACCTCTCCCAGTATTCATGCAAATTCTCTCCATTTGCTTGCCTTATGCCACATATCTCCTTTCTGATTGCAGTGGCTCTTGAGGCTGGGAAAAACTTCTCCAGAAATAATCTCTTCATGTCATTCCAGCTTCCAATGGATGAGGGTTGAAGGTAGTACAGCCAGTCCTTAACTCCTCCATCTAGAGAGAAAGGAAAAGCTCTCAATTTAATTTGCTCCTCATCAATTCCTTGTGGTTTCATTATGCTGCAAACCACATGGAACTCCTTCAAATGCTTATGTGGATCCTCACCTGCCAGACCATGAAACTTGGGAAGCAAATGGATAAGACCAGATTTAAGCTCAAAGTCAGCATCAAGATCAGGATATTGGATGCAAAAAGGTTGATAGTTAACGTCAGGTGCTGCCAATTCCTTTAAAGTTCTATTATCCATGCTCTTAGAATTAATGAAACTACCACTAGAATAAGTAAAATCTATACTATTAGAAGAACTAGGAAAACTAACAGATGGAACAAAATCAGAATGCTGAATATGCTCAGACTCAGGATCAAGTTCAGCAACAATCCTATGACTTAGCCTAGAAGCCCTTCTAGCAACATGCAATGTTCTCTCTATTTCAGGATCAAAAGCAATCAGGTCATGTGCATTGCTACTACTCCTAGCCATACAGCATAAGGCATAACAGGCAAAAACACTAACAACATATAAAATATGTAAACTACACTAAGAAATTAGCCAAAAATAAATCAGAAACACTATCAAATGAATTTTAAAAATTATGGGATGACCACAGTAAAATTCTAAAATGTATTTTTGATTTTTTGTAATTTTTTTGGCGAATTTTAAAAATCATGAAAATAGAAAAAAATTGAAAAAGTGGTCTAAACGATGGAATTTGGCAAGAAAACTCATACCAGATGAAGGAATTTCGAGATTTTGACCCTAGATTAACCCAAAAAGGGTTAGTTTTGCTCAGGATGGTGGATAAACTTTGGATACCAAGCTTCAGCACCTAACTCCACAGGTTAGTCCAATTATGCGACACTTGCGACACTTTTGACACTTTCGACACTACTAACCTACTCTATTCTACTCAAGTGTGGAACAAGGAATAAAATGAAATGCAGCTACTCTACTCAAATCTGCTGTTAATATGCAATAATCGATATCAAAAGAACAATGCAAATATTCCCCAGCAGCGGCGCCAAAATTTGACGTGAACTGTCGAACTCACTCAAATTAACCAGGCTTATAAAGAAATTTGTAATATAGGATGATCTGGATCGTCTCCCAAGGAATTTTGCATAGGACTAAATCACTCAATTGAAAAATAGAACAATAAATAGGGGGGATTTAATTCGATTGAAATTAAAGCAAGATATAAAACGAAATTAGAGCAAGAGATAAAAACGAAATTAATAAATTAAAAGCAATCAACCAACCCAGAATTGAGGTTTCAAGGACATCCGTCACTGGACAAAGAATTACTGAATCTCGTGGTTGACCCTAAACAAATCGGAATCCCTGCATTCATATAGGAGCCCTCTCTACTAGACAATCACCTAGCATTTAATCAAACACATGGCGCATTCACTCATGCCATCGCACAGTGTTCACTTCAACCTGTTTTGATTTTAAGTCCCTTGGGTTAATCAACCTAAATATTAAATCTAACATTTAATCCCTTCCCCTGAATGATCAAAATACAGAAATCATAAACAAACCTCATGGACAAACCTCATTCGCTCCGATTTAACGTACACAATCTTGTTGCTCAATTCGAGTAAAGGGGGAAGAGAAACAGATTCAGTTCATGGAGAGCACAGGTCTTCTGGATTCAACAGCAGAAACCGTAACTCATGGGTTGATTAAATGGAAAGTTAGCCTACCATGGCTGTGCACAAATAGAAAACGAAAAAGAAATAAAACAAAGAACAAGATGAACAGAAGAGAGAAGAGAAGAGAGGCGTTAGATATGAAATTTCATAAAATGTAAAAGCTGTTGTTCATGTTGCCCTAATATGCTATTTAAACCTAAAACTAAATAGGGTCAGGGCTCCAAAACTGGCCCAAATTAAAAACATAACTAATGGCTTTGTTCCCATATAATTTGGACTCCTAATTACAAAGTTAAGCCCAATTAACTAAAACATAGCTCCAGAATTCCGTGACTGACTTTGGCTCCAATTTTGACTGCCTTCTTGTCCGAATTTAGCCTTAAATTCTCTAATACCATTTGTAGCTCTTTGAGTTATCTGCAAAACGAAACAAGAATGGTTAATCGGATACTTAGAACAAAAGTTATTATCAAAATACTGGAACAGTGTAAATCTGGAAAAATAGCACGAAAATGAATTAAATCTAATTAAAAGCCCAAAGCCCAATTTAGACTAAAAATCATTAATTACACACTAAACAGCCCTAAAATCATTAATCAAATGCAACAATTAAGTGTGATAAAATTCAATTATCATACGACTGTCAAAATGTGAGAGAACGACTGTGACAATGTGAATGTACAATTGAGAAAAAAATAGTGTGCGACTTGGAGAATGTGAGTGTATGACTTTCAGAATGTAAGTGTATAACTATGATAATGTGAGTGTACGGCGGTTAGAATGAGAGTGAATGACTTTGAGAATGTTAGTGTAAGACTGGGAGAATATGGGTATATATTATGACAATATAAGCATACGAATATCAAAATATGAGTGTACGACTGGCAGAATGAGAGTGTACGATTATCAAACTATGAGTGTAGGTTTGTTAGTGTATGAGTGTACGACTATCAAAATCTTACCGTATGATTCTCAGAATATGAGTGTATGACTATGAGAATGTTAGTGTATGACTACCAGAATGTAAGTGTACGACTGTGAGAATGTGAGTATATGACTGTCAAACTTTTGAGTGTACCTCTATTAGAATGTGAGTGTATGATTGTGACATTGAATGTACAACTGTAGGATTATGAACGTACATCTATAACAAAGTGAGTGTACAATAGGGAAAATCTGAGTATACAATTCTGACAATATGAGTGTACAACCGTGAAAATGTAAGTGTACGAGCTTGACAAAGTGACTATACGACAGTGCCGATCTGAGTGTATAGCTGTGACAAAGTGTGTGTACGATTGTCAAAATATGAGTGTATGACTGTGAAAACCTTAGTGTAAGATTATCATAATATGTGTGTACAACTATGAGAATGTGAGTGTACGTCTGTGAGATTGTGAGTGTTTGACTATAAAAATTTTAAGTGTACCTCTGTTAGAATGTAAGTGTATGACTGTGACATTTTGAATGTATAACTGTCAAATTGTGAGCGCACGATTGTGAGAATGAGAGTGTACCACTATAACAATGTAAGTGTATGGCTGTGAGAATGAGAGTGAATGACTTTGAGAATGTGAGTGTAGAAAAGTGAGAATGTGAGCATACAACTATGCCAATCTAAGCGTAGAATTGGGAGAATGTGAGTGTGTGACTGTGACAATGTGAGTGTTCGACTGTCAGAATGTCAGTGTATGACTATGACAATGTGTATGTATGACTGTGACAATGTTAGTGTACGATTATCATAATGGGAATGTACGATAGTTAGAATATAGAACTATGACAATATGTGTGTATGACTATGACAATGTGTGTATACGACTGTGATAATTTGTGTGGACGATTATGACAGTGTAAGTGTACAACTATGAGAAAGTGAGTGATTGTAACTTTGCTAGTCTATGACAGTGCCTATGAGAGTGTACTACTGTGAGAATGTAAGTTTACGACAATCAGAATGTGAGTGTTCGATTGCCAGAATAAGAGTGTATAACTACGGCAATGTCAATTTTTGATGAGAATGTTAGTGTACGACTACAACAAAGAGAGTGTACATCTGCAGAAATGATAGTGTATCGCCATGCTAATGTAAGTGTACGGCTATCAGAATGTTAGCGTACTGTAAGAATCTGAGTGTATGACTGTGAGAATATAAGTGTACGATTGTAACAATGTGATTGTATGACCTTGACAATTTTAGTCTATGACTGGGCCAATATGATTGAATGACTATGACAATGTAAGTGTATGACGGTTAGAATGTGAGTGTATGACTGTCAAAATGTGAGAGCATGACTGTGACAATGTGTATGTACAACTGACAAAAAAAATAGTGTATGACTTTGAGAATGTGAGTGTACGACTTTCAGAATGCAAGTGTACAACTATGATAATGTGAGTGTACGGCGGTAAGAATGAGAGTGAATGAGTTTGAGAATGTTAGTGTACGACCTTGACAATGTTAGTGTATGATTGGGAGAATGTGAGTATTTGATTGTGACAATGAGAGTATGTGACTATCAGAATAAGAGTGTACTGTGAGAATCTGAGTGTACGATTGATAAAAGAAAGTGTACAATTTTGATATTGTGAGTGTACATCTTTGTGAATGTAAGTATACAATTATGATAACGTGAGTGTACAACGGTTAGAATGAGAGTGAATGACTCTGAGAATGTTAGTGTACAACCTTGACAATGATAGTGTACGACTGGAAGAATGTGAGTGTATGATTGTGACAATAAGACTATATGACTATCAGAATATGAGTTTACGACTGTCAGAAAGAGAGCGTACAATTGTTAGACTATGAGTGTATGTTCGTGAGTGTATGAGTGTATGATTGTCAAAATCTTAATGTACGATTGTCAAAATATGACTATACGACTGTTAGAATGTAAGCGTATGACTGTGAGAATATGAGTACATGATTGTTAAAGTTTTAAGTGTACCTCTGTCAGAATGTGAGTGTACAATTGTGACATTATGAATGTACCACTGTCAAATTGTGAGCATATATCTATAACAATGTGAGTGTACGACTGAAAAATAAAAGTGTAAAACTCTAACAATGAGAGTGTACGACTGTCAAAATGTGAGTATACAACAGTGACAATGAGAGTGTATATAACTGTGAGATAGTAAGTGTGTGACTGTGACTTTTGTTAGTCTATGACTTGGCTAATGTGGGTGTACAACTATCAAAATATAAGTGTACAACCGTGAGAATGTGAATGCACGAAACTAATGATGTTATTGTAAGATTGTCAAAATACGAGCGTACGACTATGAGAATATAAGGGAACAACTCGGCCAATGTGAGTGTACATTCCTGACAATATAAGTGTACGACTATGGCAATGTCAGTCTACAACTGTGATAATGTGAGTGTACGACTGTCAGAGTTTGCATGTAGGACGGTGCCAATGAGTCTACAACTATTAGAAAGACAGTGTACAACGATCATAATGTGAGTGTACAACTGTAAGAATGTAAGTGTACGTCTGTCATAATGTGAGTTTAAGACTGAGCCAATGTGAGTATGCGACTATCAGAATATGAGTGCACAATTGTCAAAATATGAGTGTACGATCATGAGAATGTGAATATACGACTGTCAAAATCTTAGTGTATAATTATCAGAATATGAGTTTATGACTATGAGAATATGAGTGTACAACTGCCAAAATGTTAGTGTACGATTGCCAGAATGTGAGCATAAGACTGTGAGAATTTGAGTATATGACAGTCAAATTTTTGAGTGTACCTCTGTTAGAATGTGAGTGTACGACTGTGACATTATGAATGTACAACTGTCAAATTGTGAGCATATGTCTGTAACAATAAAAGTGTATGTCTGGGAAAATGTAAGTATACAACTCTGACAATGTGAGTGTACGACTGTCAGAATATGAGTATACGACTGTAAGAAAGTGAGTGTATGACTGTGAGAAAGTGAGTGTACAACTGTGACTTTGTTAGTGTCAATTCGAGCGTACGATTGTGCAAATATAAGTGTACGATTGTCAGAATATGAGTGTACGATCATAGAATGTAATGCACGATAATGACAATGTTATTGTACGATTGTCAGAATATAAGCGTATGACTGTGAGCATATTAGTGAATGACTCAGCCAATGTGAGTGTACAGGTATGGCAATGTCAATCTACAACTGTGACAATATGAGCGTATGACTGTTAGAATGTGCGTGTAGGACTGTGACAATGAGCATACAACTGTCACAAAGTTAGTGTACGACTGTCAAAATGAGATTGTACGACTGTAACAATGAAAGTGTACGACCGTGATAATGTGAGTGTAAAATTATGCCAAAGTGAGTATACAACTATCAAGATATAAGTGTACAACCATGAGAATGTGAATGTATGACTATGAAAATCTTAGTGCACGATTGTCAGAATATCAGTGTATGACTATCAGAATGTGAGTTTATGACTGTCAAAATTTTAGTGTACCTCTGTCAGAATGTGAGTGTACATCTGTGACATTGTGAATGTATTACTGTCAAATTGTAAGCATATGTCTATAATAAAGTGAGTGTACGACTAGGAAAATTTCAATGTATGACTGTAATAATGTGAGTGTATGACTGGGACAATGTAAGTATGGTTGTGAGAAAGTGAGTGTACAACTGTGACTTTGTTAATGTCTGACTGTGCCAATGTGAGTGTACGACTGTGACAATGTGAGTGTACGATTGTCAGAATATGACTGTACCGTTGTGAGATTATGAATGTATGATTGTGAAAATCTTTGTGTATGATTATCAGAATAAGTGTACAACTATGAGAATGTGAGTGTATGTCTGTGAGAATGTGAGTTTATAATTGTCAAAATTTTGTGTATACCTCTATCAGAATGTGAGAGTACGACCATACGAACGTGAGTGTACTATTAGAAGAATGTGAGAGTGTGACTATGACAATGTGAGTCTTTGACTGTTAGAATGTCAGTGTACGACTGTGACAATATATGAGTACAACTGTAACAATGTAAGTGTACGATTTTCAAAATGGGAGTGTACAACTGTTAGAATGAGAGTGATCGATTGTGAAAATGTGAGTGTACGTGTGACTGTAAGTATTTGAGTGTACGATTGCGACAAGGTGTATGTAAAACTATGATAATGTGAGTGTACAACTGTTCCAATGTTACTATATGACTGTGTCAATGTGAGTGTACAATTGTCAGAATATAAGTGTATGATCGTGATAATGTTGATGTACAATTATGACAATGTTATTATACAATTATTAGAATATAAGCGTACAATTGTGAGAATATGAGTGAAAGACAGGGCCAATGTGAGTGTACGACTGTGATACTATGAGTGTACGGCTTTGGCAATGTCAATCTACAGTTGTGACAATATGAGTGCACGAATATGGCAATGTCAATCTACAGTTGTGACAATGTGAGTGTACAACTATCATAATGTGGGCGTATAACTGTCAGAATGTGCGTGTAGGACTGTGACAATGAGCGTACAATTGTCACAAAGTTAGTGTATGACTATCAGAATGAGAGTGTACGACTGTAACAATGTAAGTGTATGAACTTGATAATGTGAGTGTAAGATTGTGCCAACGTAAGTATACGACTGTTAGAATGGGAGTGTACAACTGTCAGAATAAGAGTGTGCGACTGTTAGAATATGAGTGTATGACTGTGAGAATGTTAGTGTATGATCGTCAAATTTTGAGTTTACCTCTGTCAAAATGTGAGTGTATGACTATGACATTGTGAATGTACAACTGTTAGATTGTGAGTGTACGTCTGTAACAATGTGAGTGTACGAATTTGAAAATTTGATTGTACAACTCTGACAATATGAGTGTACAACTGTAACAATGTAAGTGTACGACTGTGAGAAAGTCAATGTATGACTGTGACTTTGCTTGTGTGCGACAGTGCCGATGAGTGTACGATGATCAGAATATAAATGAACGACGGTCAGAATATGAGTGTTCGACTGTCAAAATAAGAGTATACGATTGTGGCAATGTCAGTATTCAACTATGAGAATGTTATTGTACGACTGCAACAATGACAATGTACAACTGGGAGAATGATAGTGTACTATTGTGCTAATGAGAGTGTATGAATGTCAGAATGTGAGCATACTATGAGAATCTGACTGTATGACTATGAGAATGTGAGTATACATAACAATGTGGCTGTATGACCTTGACTATGTTAGTGTTCAACTAGGCCAATATGATTGTACGACTATGACAATGTAAGTATATGACTGTCAGAATCTGAGTGTACAGCTGTGATAATTTGAGCAAACCACTGCAACAATGTGAGTATATGACTGTGACACTGTCAGTAGACGGCGATCATGATGTGCATTTTTGATTGTCAGAATGTGAGAGCACGACTATGACAATGTGAATCTCTTTGGTGGATTACAATTTCCAAAAGTGAATGCATCTTTCTTGTATCTCTAAGGATATTGGCATCCTTACGGTGATAGGCTGTACTTTATCCTATTCCATTTCTCTATTTTAACTACAGTTAGAGACCTGTTTGTTTCAGGTTACTCAAGGCTTTCTTTTGGCCATCTTGAAGGTTGTCATATGCATTTTTCTTAGTTCAAAATCCCATCTTTAACCTCATTTTTGAATTATTGCAATCCTGGTTTTCCTATGCTAAGACATTGTTGATTTTCAATTACTTTTCTGTTCAGGACTGTGAAAGAGCCATTTCATATTTCCTCTCACCAAAATAGCCCAAAGAACATATGCAACTATTCTTCAATTCACTAGGAACAAATACATTCAGAACATAATATATCTCAAAATCATTCAAACATAGTAACAAACATGGTCAAATGAAATGCCGAGTTACATAACAAGACAGCTCCAGTAACACTTCCTATAAGGAGCTGGATTATTAATTTGATAGTTGTTTTAGTTTTGAGTTGAGTTATTGGCCAATTGTTCTTTTGTGACTTGGCACCTTTCTAAAGTGCCTAATTGGATAATTACATTTTTCTAATGTTTTTCCTTGTATAAGTTGCTGGTAGAATTGCAATTAATTAGTGTATGTTTGATAATAGATTAATTTTAGAAAATAATGGTTTTTTTTTTTAAGTTTTCATAGTAAAACTAAGATTTAATTTGAATTCATAAATAATATAAATTTTTTTTGGTACATAAATAATATAAATTTTAAATATAATAACTTCGATTTACTGAAATGAATAAGTCACCAGTTATAGTTTAATTAATTAAATAAAAAATAAACCAATCCATTTACTAGTACCGGAGAAATTCTGTTGCCTTTTTATCTAAGTCAAGAATACAAAAGAATTATTTTGAGAACAAAACCATATTCAGAATTCGTTGTGGGATCCACAAGAGGGAGAGCCTGGTCACACTGCAGTCACTAGAGGGTCCTCTACTTCCACATTTTTGCATGCATGGATGGCTTCCCAACCAAAAATGGGTGCCATGGAGGCAATGGCAGCGGCGTTGGAATTGGCAGAGATAGACTATGCAAAACAACTGTACAAGACAGCTAAAAAATGAAGAGATTCCTCAGCAATAATCGGTGCTTGTCTTTACCTTGCTGCCCAGCGTCAGGGAGAAGCAAGAACTATAAAAGAAATTAAAAATGTAGCAAGAGGCACCAGTGTGAAAGATATATGCAGAGCTCTTCACTTCTTGAAAAAAAAAAATAATAAAATCGTAACCGAAATCATCCATGCGAAGGACATTTGTGCCCAGCAGTTCTTCAATCTTGGAATCACAAATCCCACTGCAAAAGCCGTGCAGGAAGCAGTTGAGAGACTGGAGGGTTACGAGGTTAGGAGGAATGCGCATCCATTTCAGCGGCAGCTATTTTTATGATTACACAGCTCTACCAACAGAAATTGATGCTTTGAGGTAGGGGGCAAAACTAGAGAGTAATATTCAGTATGTATTATGTAATCTTTAAAAGATGAGTCTCATTCTTGTTGAACTCTGCTACAGAAGTTGCAGGAGCTTGTCACGTGGCAGAAACCACAGTGAGGAACACTTACAAAGATATCTATCCCTTTGCATCCGATGTCATTCCCGGCTGGTATGCAAGTAAAGATGAAATAAACAAACTTAGCTGTCTTGGAAGTTCAGATTCTTCCATTAAATGCTTGTAAATTATGTTCTTGGTTCTAATATTCATATAGTTGTGTATACTAGTATAGTACTTGTACATGACTTAGCAGAAAATTTAGCTTCTTATGGAATTGTGGTCAATTAGGAGCAGTGCTACAAATATGGTCTAATTTTTGTGGTACAATTTGGTACAAAATGTGGAGCAATATGCTCTATTTCCTGAAGTTTATGGCAGGCCAATATGCTCTTATGGATTTGCATTATCGACTTTCTAGTGTGTGTTCATTTTAATATCCAGTTCTCCTAATAGGGTTATGTTTGTTTTGACTTGAGAAATTGTAACTCAACAAGAGTTTGAGTTTGTTTGTTTATAAATGAGTTTTTGTCACGGTTGTCACCTACTTAAGAGACAAATTTTGACTTTGAGAACATGAATTCTGTGTTCTTGTTTCTGTGGTGTAACTTTTATTTTGCATAACGGAAAAAAGAAATGCTCAGTACATAGTTCATTGGCACATCACAAATATCATATTACATGTTTTTCTTCTATTTTGCTTTTTCTGTTCAAGATGATGGGGCAGAAAAAAAGGTTAACAACTTTAGAGCATCAACAAGAACATCCTCATTCTTTGAGCCACTTCTTGAACTTGTTGAAATTCTCTGAGGACTGTCCTCTTTCTTCTATGTTACCAATGATCATCTCCTTCAGCTTCTTAGACCTTCTCCTCATGCTTTCATCTCCAAGGAACTGGTCCACTTTCTTCTTTATCTCCCCACGTGACGTGATACCAGCCCTTTCTCATCCAAGTCAAGTCCTAATCCCACTTTCCAAATATCACAAATGTAAGCCTTATCAAAGAATTGGTTAGCAAAATATGGCCAACACATGGTACCCCATTGGATACACCTTCCATGGTAGAATTCCATGGTAGTCCCTAATAGGCTAAAACTGAAGCATAGTGTGTGTGAGGAAGACGCTGTGAGTTGTGTGTCTGTATCTTGTAGCATGTACATAATCTGACTTAGAGACTAGAGAGGAGAGTGAGATGCTGATAGATATAAAAGAGTGGGGTTCCTTAGACACATAAGAGGTTATACGAGTGAGAAAAATATGTCAAAAAGACTGACTTGCAGGGGTCTAGCCACATGGGATGCTTAGAGCATAGAATTATATGCCAAATAGCCCTTAATGTGATGCTCACGCAAAAGATGCTAATATGATGTGTCTTAGAAAATTCACTCTCTCTCTCTCTCTCTCTCATGGGGAACCCTCCAAACTTAGAGTATAATTGTATAAACATAATATAATTTTCTATAATACCACAATTGACACAACACCAGTTAATACCTTAAGCTAGCTCCTCCTTGTAGCCCACCAAATCATCAACCCTCCTTTCGGCTGGGGCAAATTGTAGATAAAGTGAACATGACACAGGATGATATGGCACCTAAACACATTTATTCCTAATCAGCATATTATTTATTACTAACAGTTGCTGCAGAAATGGTTTCCTCTTACGGAGTTTTTAGTGTACCTAATACGTAGTGTCAGAGTTGTTAGAATCGTACGATTCACGATTCGATACGATTCAGCAAGCCAGTAATTTGTATCATGTGGTGAATCGTAGATGGCTTTAAATCGTGTGATACATACATGATTCAATACGATTCTGTATCAACAATATGATTCAAACGATTCTGTGATTCAATATTTTCTTTTTTTTTTTTTGCTTTTTTCTATCACCAATTCTCATAAGAGAATTCGAAGAGATAGATGCTTAAATTATTAAATAAAAGGAACTGAAGGGGCATTATTGAAATGCACTTAATTCATTTGCTTTTTTTTCGTTACTGAACATAGAACCAGTTTTTATTCATGTTGCAAACCAATCACTCGACTCACTTTGTTTCATTTTTTTTGGTTTTGTCTATTCACATACTCACTCTTTATGATTCCTAAGGATAAAAAGAAGGGGAAGGAGTATGTTACCTATGAGCTTACTTATGACTTATGATGGTATTATGGTATTATATTATTATTGGAGTTTACTATTTCCTTAGTGATGTGATATTTAAGTATTTATTTAAGACTTTTAAGTATTCTTTTCATGTTTTAGATGTAGAATCATGTATATTTAAGTTTTTTTTATTGATGTGTTCTAAATCGTATGATGCGTTACGATTCACGATTTACAATTCAAAAATTGAACAAATAATTCTCGATACGATTCACAATTTGACAACTATGCTCAGTATACATAGTAGTCTAGCTGTAGTACAGCTATACTATATTGTACTACTTAGACTATTTACTAATATAAATAAGACTCAAGAGGTATACTGAAATTCGCTTACACATTCACAGAAATCAAGGGTTTTTCTCTACAATTATTTCTCTCTCTACATGATATCACAAGCCAAGAGGGAGAAACCCTTTTTTTTCTGCTGCGTTCTCCATTCCCGCAACTGTCCCTCTACTTTCCCACTAAGTACTCGATACAAGGAAATCATTTCTACAGTTTCTAATAATACAAACGGGTACCAATAAATTATAGGGCAAATTTATGTGGCTTTTGAAGCTAAATTGTACTCCCATTTCCTCCAAATTTCATCTCCATTTTAGTGGATCCTTTTCTTGAGGTGGCGTGCTAGTCCAAAATGATAACTGACATTATTCAAAATTCTTTCTTGCTGACCTAGTATAAAAGAAAGCATGATTGTTTTTTCTTTTAACTCATCATCTAGCTGCCTAGTCCCTCCAATTACATTATGGTTGTCACGATCCAACTTCGAGCCATGACTGGGGCACAGGCTAAGCTAACTATCCACCTAGCCTGGCAAGCTTAACACAAAAGAACCTAACTAACAACTATAAATGTCATAATGGGGCTACCGAAAATTCAGCAAAGTCTTCCCTAAAAATGGACTAATCCAAAATTTAATATAACCTGTAAAAGCTTTAGTAATTCCAATATATTACCAGGCAGATTAATAACTATATAGATATACATATCCAATCTCAATTGGTTACCAAAATGAGCTTTAGACGAATTACATCTCTATAATCAAAATAAAAGAATACATCATTCTACCCCTATAGCTGCAAAATACTTGAGTCTAACACTTCAAGCCACCAACAAGAAGATGCATGGGAGAAAACTGCAAATCTCAAAAGCCAGCCATTCAACCACCTGCTAATCTAAATGGACAAATAATAAAAGGGGTGAGTCACATAGACTCAGTGAGGGCATAATAAACATAATGGCTATAAAAGGAAAACAAATATCAGAACAAATCTTTGAATCTTCAAAGTAATTGAAGAAAATTACTTTAATAAAATAAAGCCCATAACAATAATATAATAATCCTTTCTTTCGCAAAGATATACGTAAACATAAAACTTCTCAACAATCAACCATATGAATTTCTGAAAGAACTATAATATAAGTTAGAGAGTCATCTCAACCTAACAAACCAAATCTCATAGTTATCATAAGCCAAGGGCCTTGCCTCACCCTGCACAAATCTCATGGTCAAAGTCTGCTCACCCTAAAACCATGTAAAGGGCCTAAGGGTCCACTCATCTAATAACTAAGCAAATATCATCTTAAATCAGGGGCCTCGCCTCACCCAACATAGATCTTAGGGGTTAAGGGTCCGCTCACCTAATAGCTAACCAAATATCTCTAAATCTACTATGTGCACATAAGTCGTTAAATCTCTTCGCTAAAGGCAAATGATGTTCTAACATGGAATCCACAATGGATATTCAAAGACATTTCTGATACAATAAAATCAAATATTCTTATTTCTAATTCTCTTTATAGGATCAAATCACACTTTCAAAAGCTCAAAATCCAAAACTTTCTATATGCTTTTCATAGATATAACTTCAAATAACTTATAAGCTCAGATGCATAAATAATGCCATTGTAAAATAAAAATTTAGCATATAAAGCTATGACTTCTAACTTGAAATTTCTTTTCAGGTACCTTCTCATACTTCCACCAAGACTTTCAATATTAAAAAGTAATCTCGTTTTCCCAATGATAAAATTTGATACTTTTAAAAATAAATAATCATACTATCGTAAATGTTATCTATATTTAAATCTCAAATAGTATTTCAAACATGACTAATGAATTAAACCATAGCGGTATATATATAAAAATATTCAAATTACACCACAATGTAAATTATCCACTCACAGACTAGGAGATTAGCTTAAAGCCTGCCCAAAGTGACGCTAACGGCTCAACCTAAAGCAAGTGGAGTAGTCCTCAAAGTATCTAGCACCAATAAAATATTCCAATAAATTACCATAGGCCCAAATAGTAACTGTCACATTTTCAAAACCACCTCTAGAAAACTTTCCACACCATCCACTTAAAGTCATAACCTTAAAACTTAAGGTCACCAACTAGATTTATCAAATTTCAAGTTATGGGAGCTTTAGAAAAATTATTCTAAGCATGAGAAATCAATGGGAAGCAAGTATATATAAAATCCCCAAATTATAGGGTTTGGAGTTTTCAAGAATCACAAAAAGTTTGTGGTTAAAACTAAGATTTGGCTTACCCACAAAGCCTAGAAAAATACCAAACTCTTAATCTCTTAGATTACTCCACAAAACCTCTACCCATTTTATTCCACCAAGACAGTAAGTTTTGAATGATTTCACGGCTAGCTAGTACCCAATAAGCAAGAACAAGAGTTTAGGAACTTACCTTTATCTCTAGATGCAGGTGGGTACAAGTGGGTTTATGCTAGAATGGAGAGAAACAAGGAAATGAGATGGTTGAAGGAAGAGGAGAAAGGAACGAATAGCTAGGGGGGGAGGAAGAGAATAGAGCTATTTTGCTCCTTTGTTTTCATATCTCCCTCCGTCAAATGCTTTTCTTCTTTTTAAGTTTTTTTTTTACTAAAGGGTGGGACCCACTAGCACAAAAAGCATGGTATTACAATGTAGATCATGATCGTTGATTTGGATTAAGATCCAGAATGGTTTTGGGATTCACCTTGTTTAAGTGGGATTTCCTATTTCATTTTGTTTACTTGCTTCTTCATTTATGCTCTTCCTCTTAGTTTTCTGCTTCACGTCATTGCTCCCTTTCATTGCTCTTCCTGTTCCCCTTAATTCTTTATTCCTTGTTCTGATTTTTGGCTTGTCTTCGCTTCACTTGCTACAGTTGCTGTCTGAGTTTGTCTTTTAAAGTTCGTGTTCTTTAAGTTCTTCTCCATTTTCATTGTGCTTTCTTTTTTGGGTAATTTGAAAATTTTGAGAGGATGGTGCGTGTGGAGTTGTTTGATGATAAGGAGGGGAATTTTGTTCCTCTT
This sequence comes from Castanospermum australe, assembly GCA_019955255.1. Taxonomy (NCBI): domain Eukaryota; kingdom Viridiplantae; phylum Streptophyta; class Magnoliopsida; order Fabales; family Fabaceae; genus Castanospermum; species Castanospermum australe. The sequence continues at coordinate 137,649 of NSJW01000082.1, forward strand.
ACTAGTAATGACTAAGGAAATTTTGTTTTGTCTTCCAATAATGAAATTGTTTTGAGGGATAACTCTTCCTCAACTGGTGGTGTTATAAGTGATAGGACCACCCTTTTTAGGGCATTTAGGACTATGGTCCCCGTTGCTCTTAGGAATGCTAGTGCTGCGGTTTTGTCTGAAGTTGTAAGGATTGGAGGAGAGTTTTAAGGGCTTTAGATTCATACGGGCCAGTTTCTTTAAACCCTACCACTGATCCAATCGATGTAGGTATGGCTGGGAAATCATATAAGTGTATTGAGTCAGATGTCCTGGACTTGTTCGGTAAAGATGCTTCAGTTGCCGAGATTAATCAGTCGGCTCTTGGGACACATGTTTCTAAAGTTCGGTCGGGAAATGAAGGAAGTGATTACACTTGGGTAAGTGAGGAGGTTCTATGATTAGTCTCCGTTTACAACTCTGATGAGGTAGTGAGAACTCTGGTTGACTGTATCATTTTAGATCGGGATGGTGAAAAAAAGAAGTATGTTTGTGAGCCTTGTTCTCCTTCTAACTGTGTTTGTATGTCACGGTCATCAGATCTAGAGCTCGAGTGTTGTTTCTTTTATGATACTTTCTTTTTAAGGTTGAAAATAGTCCTCCTTTTTTTTTGACTTTTAGTGTCATGTATTGACTATCCTAGATTGTTTGCGAATGCTTTGGTTTTGTTCCAAAATACCTTAAAATTCTAATTCTTTTTCTTCTTCCATAGCCCTATTGCCAATGAGGGGAGTGTTGGTTGGGTTTCTTTGGCTAGTGTTAGGGGTCATCGTATCCTTAAAGCCTTTGTTCCTCGTATAAGGGTTTTAAGCCTAGGTTTTAAGTTGAGACCTCGATCGAATGTGTATCCTTTTTCTTGGATGATGATGGAGTAAGAAGATTCCCAGTATATTGGTCTACTCGTTCGGTCAATATCCCTAGGTTGGAATATGGTAGTCTTTTCCAACTGATCAAGAGGAGGTGAAAAAGATATTGGAGTTGCCAAACTTTGAATGTCTAACCATTATTAAGTTGCAACATAATGAAGCGGCTTTGAAACAATATTTTTGTAAGTGTTTGCTGTGTTCTGTTTCTTCTAGTTCCTCGGTATTGGTTATTGATTTACTTTGATATTTTTGTAGATTCAATGGCTCCAAGGATAGATATCTAGGCTACTCTTAGAGAGAAGAAAAGGAAGGCTCGGGATACTAAAAAACAACAAGCAACTAGGTTGGTTGCCCAAGTTGAGAAGACAGTTGAGGCTAGTTTCAATCCTTCGGGTTCTTCAATATTAACTGATGATACTGACATGTGCCTTAAGGTGGCTCCTGTGAGTGATGGGTCGACAGGCGGAGTGACTTTAACAGAGGGAGAGGTTTAGAGTTTGGAAAAGGAGACTGCATCCTTGGTTCAACTTGTTCAAGTTTCTTGACCCATAAATCAGGAAGTTTCTTTCCTTTTGTCTGACCCACAAATAGTTTTAAGTTTTTTGAAGGACTTTGATGGTACTTCAGATCAAATTCAGTCTCTATGGGATAAGCATTATCTTTATGGTACATTCCATGATAGGTATGTTATCTTAGCCAATGATAACGTGAAGTTCCACAAGATTGGATTTGAAGCAATGTACCGAGCGACAGAATCCTATGCTATAAGGATTGCGGCCATGGCTTGGGCTAGCAAGAAGGAGTCTCGTATGCTTAACAACCTGCAGAGCCTGGCCAATTCTTCTTGTCACTAAGAGGTGGAAGAATTAAAGAAGAAAAATACTGAAGAAAGAGAATCATTGGAGAAAAAAATGTGCTGACCTTGAGGCTAAGGTGGCTGGATGGGAGAAGCTAAATTTTGATTTAGGGTCCACTCAGGCCAAGTTGAAGATTGTGTTTAAGAGCCACTCCAAGCTGATCGAGGAGAAAGAGGCCTTGGAGAAGAAGTTGAAAGATTACGATGATTTTCATGAAGCCTTGATCGGCCAATAGGAAGCTGAAAAGAAGGTTTTAGTAAATGACCTCTACAACCAGTTTGAGGCCGGCTTTGAGAAGGCTATAAATCAAGTTCATTTTCTTTATCCCAATTTAGACTTGAGCACTACTGTGATGAAAAAATAATTAAAGATGGAAAGTTGGTCGAGCCACCTGAAAAAGAGGAAAGATAAAAAGATCGGGGAAATGCCTCTACGTGAATTAGTAACTTTACTTTTTGAACACTAATTCTTTTTACTTCTGTCTTGTTGACACTTGAAGCTCAACTTGATGAGTTGTTTTGAGTTTGTTTTGCACTTGATTTGTTGTGGTATGGATCGAATATCTTGAGTCGTAGAACCATTGTTTGTCATATGACTGTGTCTTGACCATAAACTGAACCTTTGGCTTGAAAGTGTTAAGAAGCATTGCAATGTAAAATTAACCTTAGCTTGGAAGCATTTAGGTTTGGAACCATTGCGGTGTTAAATTAACCTTAGCTTGGAAGCTTTAAGACAAAGTCATTGCAGTATAAAATTAACCTTAACTCGAAAGCTTTAAGGAAAAACCACTGCAGTATAAAATGATTGAGATGATCGAAGAGAAATAATTCTGAATATTATTAAAATAAAATTATCCTCATATGATGATGTGCCTCGTTTAAAATCTTAGTTAAGAAAAATCCATTTTGGGACAAAAACTTAACTGAGAAAAAAAGAGTATACATTTCATATGAGGAGTTACAATGATACTAAAAATACTAAGCTATAATCTCTTCAAAGATTTATAGCATTCCAGGATTTTGGTATGACCGATCCATCTAGTTTGCTCAGTTTGTATGATCCTTTTTCAATTTTGGTGATGACTTTATAAGGTCCTTCCCAGTTGGCTACTAGTTTTCCTTCACCTGGTTCTTATCTTACTAGATCAGCCTTTCTCAAGACAAGGTCGTCGACTTGGAATCTTCTCTCCAAAACTTTGGCATTGTATTTTCTTCTTGCTCTTAATTTTGTTGCTATCTGTCGGACATGTGCAATTTGTTTCTCTTCTTCAAGTAAATCTAAGTCAGCTCTTTGTTGCATGTTGTTCTGGTCCAGATTAAAGTTCTGTCGTCGCCAGCTTGGTTCTCCAACTTCGACCGGTATCATTGCTTCCACTCCATAGGTTAGTCAGAATGGTGTTTCTCCAGTGGTTGATTGAAATGTTGTGCAGTAGGCACAAAAAATGCTCGACAATTCTTCAACCCATTGACCTTTTGATTGTTCCAATCGCTTCTTGAGTCCATTTAGGATTACCTTGTTTGCTGCTTCGGCCTAGCCATTTGCTTGAGGATGCTTGATTGAAGTGAATAGTTATTGATATGCAATTCAGAGCAAAATTCTTTGAATCTTTTATTGGTGAATTGTGTTCCATTGTTAGTGACAATTGTGTAAGGTAGTCCATACCTACAAATTATATTTTTTCATATAAATTTTCTTACCTTTTTTATGTGATTTTTGCAAGTGGTTTGGCTTCAATCCATTATGTAAAATAGTCAACAGCAACCAACAGGAATTTGACTTGTCCATTTCCCCAACCAAGTATATTCCCCATTTGCTAAGTGGCCATGAAATGTCAGTTGTGTATAGCTCTTTTGGTGGTGCCAAGTGGATGTTTACAAACTTTTGACATTTATCGCATTTTTGCACGTAGTCCTAGCAATTTGGTTTCATTGTTAGCCAATAATAACTTGCTTTGAGAATTTTGGCTACTAGCAATCTTCCTCCGATGTGGTGACCACAGACTCCTTCATGTACTTTGGCCATTGCGTATTGTATTTGATCAGGGTCTAAATATTTGAGTAATGGGCTAGAATACCTTTTTTTATATAGTTGTCCTGCTAGTATGACATAGTAACTTGCCTTCTTCTATAGCTTTCTTGCTTCTTTCTGGTTAGTCGGAACTTATCCCGAAGTTAAGCACTTTCTGATTGGGGATTGCCATCTTTCTTTTTCCTCACCGATCGAGTTTGTGACTTGGGTGTGAATGCTTGGGTTGTCAATTGTCTCCTATATTACCATTCAGTTGTTACGTGGTCCTTTTATACTGACTAATTTGGAAAGTAAGTCGACTCACGAGTTTTGGGCTCTTGGTATATGCTCTATGCTAAATGCATCAAAGTTGTCCGAGAGTGTTTTGACGACTTAGATTTAAGTAAAGCATCATCTTTTGTTCCTTTGATTTGATTGGTGATCAGTTGGGAGTCTCTTCTTGCAATGAGGATTGTAGCTTCCATTTCCTTTCCCAAATTCATTTTGGCTATTAGTGCTTCATACTCCTTTTGATTGTTGCTTGCTTTGAAATTAAATTTGGGTGATTGCTCAATCATTATTCTTTGTGGTCTTTCTAAAATGATTTATGCTCCGCTGCCTCCATAGAGAAACCATTGTGTGTACTCATGTTCATTTATAGGGTTAGTTAATTCAGTAAAGAAATCAGATATTGCCTGGGCTTTTATTGGTCCTTTAGGTTGATATTGAATGCCATATTCCAAGAGTTCTACAGACCAGACAATTGTTTGTCCAGCTAAGTTGGGCTTTTGGTGTACTTGCCTGATTGGTTGGTCAGTCTTCACTATGATTTGATGACTTTGGAAGTAAAGGTGTAGTCTTCTTACAGTTGTTAGGACTGTGAGTGCAAGTTTTCAATCTTTTGATATCTTTTTTCTATGCCTTGAAGTACACGACTGACAAAGTAGATCAGCTGTTGTTCTCCATTTTCTTCTTTAACTAATACAGAATTGAGGGCTTGATCAATGACTGTCAAATAAAGGAATAGTTCCTCACCTGGTTTTGGTTTCCTCAATATCGGAGGGGATGACAGGAATTACTTGAGTTCTTGGAAAGCTTGCTCACACTGTTGTGTCCATTTGAAATCCTCTGGTTTCTTTAAGCATTCATAGAAGGGGAATGCTCGATTGGCAGATCGTGTTAAAAACCTCAATAGAGCTGCTATCCTTCCAATGAGTCTTTGCACTTCTTTCGTGTTGGTTAGCCTCCTCATGTCTAATATTGCTCGGCATTTGTTCGGGTTTACTTCTATTCCCCTGTAAGTTAACATAAATCCAAGAAACTTACCTGCTTGAACTCCGAAGGCATATTTATCAGGGTTGAGTCTCATGTTATGTTTTATGAGGCATTGGAATATTTTTGCTAGATCAGTAGGATGGTCTCTTGTTGATGGTGTTTTTGCTACCATGTCATCGACATAAATTTTCATGGTCCGTCCGATTTGTGATGTAAATACCTTGTCTATTAATCTTTGATATGTTGCACCTGCACTTTTAAGTCCAAAAGGCATTACTTTGTAACAATAGTTAGAATTATGAGTGATGAAAGCTCTCTTTTCTTCATCCAACAGGTGCATGCATATTTGGTTATAGCCTGAGTAAGCATCCATGAAGTATTCCCTTGCACTTTTTGTTTGTGGAATAGTGGATTGAATATTGTTGGCAATAGTCATTCACAGAAACACAAGGCTTAATCTATTTGGTCATTCCTATGCCTTATGGTTTAACTTTGCTTCCTTACTACTCAAATCCATAATGACAGGAGGCTTATCTTCCAACAACGCTAAGTCAAGATCCAACACACATAAGTGAAACTTGACTTGTTTACTTGTTTGCATGATTGAGAGAAGTTCAACAGATGAAGCATGCGAATGAAATGAAATAGTTGCAAATAATACATAAATGCTCAAAATTAAATACACTCACATCATGGATTCAGATAAAACGACAATCAAGCATAACGTAGCTCTCCTTTGGGTACATAGATACTTTGATATACTATCATAATTTAAATGTCACGTTTAAACTTTATTAGACAATTAAATATTCTCAATCAAAGATACATGTTATCTTTGGATATACAAATATATTTGACAAAAGAGTAATAATTGACCTCTATCATGCTCACTATTCATAAGAAAATAGATTACCCTTGGATAAAATCTAAAATTTCATGACTAGTGAAAGTTCGTTTATCCACTTAATTTTCATTAATCAGCAGTTCATAATATTATGGATAAATGGATATAATTTATGCATGTTAATTTCCTTAGGCTTTGTTTGGATTAGTAGTATGGGATGGAAAAGAATGGAATGATAAGACATATCATTATTTGAGTTTTTAAAAATAGGATGGAATGGAATGAAATTGGATGAATTCCCTTCCATCCCATTCTACTCTATACTCTCATTTTTGTTCCCTCCCAAATTGAGACGTAAGGGATAAAATCAATTAAAAAGTCTTACAATTTCATTTATTTTCATTAGTTTCTGTTGCAGTTTCTAAACATTGGAATAAAAATTTTCTTCCATTCCATTGTTAAATATTCAAACAATAGTACCGAAACTTCATTCCATTCCATCTTATCCCTAAGCATTTTGGTTTGGCCACTATGGTGACTAACAAACTCAGGCAACATAATATCATGCTTACAATCATAATATATACTAGTTATAGGAAAATATAACATGATAATCATTTAAACTTCATAAAAACATTAACATAGAACAATTCAGCCTCACATACATTAATTATTGGTCTATCTCAAAATTTGTAAATTTGGGCATTCTTAAGAAATTTATTAGATCTCTACTTCATCATGGGACATGGCCCACCATATGAAGGACAACTAGATTTTTGAAAACTCAAAGAAATATCGACCTTTGGTTAAACATACTGAAAAGCACTTCAACGATCAGAGACTTAAAATTGGTTGAAGTTTAATTCTTTAAGCTGTGTTTATATAACGTGAAGTTCCGTAACTAATATAATTCTGAAAACTACTGCAATCACTTTAGAAAAGTACTACAATTTTTCCTATCTAATTTCTTGGGAAACATTCATGGTGAAATTAAGTATTCAACACTAAGCTCTGATACCTCATGTAAGTTTTACTTAGGCATAAAGTTGCAAAAAGCATAAAGCATCTAACAACATGATAATCTAGAAACTTTGAACAAATATTTCTCACTATAACGTCACTAGAAAGCGTACCTGATGCGGAAGATGAAGAAGCTATAATTATTTGTTGGTCTACATCAATAAATTGGTTTCTCTCCCTTGACCCTTCTAGATGCTAGGCATGAATTTTTTTCAGAAATTGACTGGGTAACCTTAATGGGTAGAGAGAAGACCAATTGAACTATATTTCAATCTTTAAAATGCTACGTTCATCAAGTAATCAAATGAACCGTTGAGATATATTATTCTATTAAATTTAACCTAATTTAATTTCAATAATTATCTTCATCATTAGTTGAGTAGGAAACTGAACATCATCTCCAACTAAACCAAAATTGTAGAGAAACAATGCTAGTTAGTATCCCACGTTATCGGGACGCTATCTAAAAGAAAGTTAAAAAAGTCCTGCAAATATAAAATAATAGGACATCATAGATCGTGAATTCAAATAATGAAAATTGGAATGTGTAGCTTTTTAAAATACGCTATTAGACTAAAAAGCACACGACTTTTAATCACCATTTTAGAACAAGAATTTCTCTCACAGTTGCCCTCATCTGAAAAGCTTTTCGACTTGGTGTGCTAGACTTTTTGTTTTCTGCTGCATATGTTGCCGTTTTCAAGTGTTGAGATGGTCCATAATACAGAGCATGAATAGCTCAAAAGAAATGATTATTTTGACTTAGAAAGCAAGAAAGGAGCGAGGTCACGTTTTGCATGAGTGAAGATTTTGTTATTCCTGTTAGGCACTACAACATCAAACGGTAGACAACAAATGGTCAAATTTGTCATTGATTAAACTCATAGAGTCGCCATTCATAAATTCCAAGTAGAGAAATAGTAATAATGAACTGGAAAATAGTACCAGGAAGTGCTATTAGTGATATTTTGTGTGGTCAAGTATGTAATTTTTAAAAAACAATTAGATAATTGCGCTCCACTGATCCTATATATGTCACTGTCATGTATTATTCATACACTTAATAATGATTAACTTTAAAAAAATATTATTATAATGAGAGATAATAATAATTTATATATAACTAAAAATAATTAGTCATAATAAAAATAAATTGTGACTCTAAGTAAATCTTACCTGTAATATCAAAAATTTAAATTTTAAAGTCATCGCTTTAAAAAAAAAATTATCTAACTACCATTTCTAATTTAACTAAAAAAATAATAATTTACATATTCAATTATACAATATAAAAAAATTGTGTTATACGAAATATACTTATGAATTTTTCTAATTGAACAGGAAGCCGCAAGCAAAGAGAGTCAATGGCAGTGGTTGTTAAACTATTTTTCTTATAATTTTCTGAATATCAATATATTATAATTTGTGAATAGAGAAGTAACGTAAAAAGCCAACGAGTGTGTAACTCTCAAATGGCTTCGTCCCTGTGGACAAATAAGTGCGGTGCACACAGCACACACAGGGTTGGTTACCTAAGTAAGCTCTCGTCCAAACAGCGCGAGCACGCGTAACACACCGACACGTTTATTTTATTTTCCCAAGTCAAGTGGGTCCCACTTAAATGATTCTTTTGTCAAACACTAGAAACTGTACCAAAGTTTAGGGGAAAAAAATTTTAAACGAGTTTTGGATTTATTCTTACTTAAATTAAATTAAAAATTACCAAAAGGAAACAAGCCTTAAATTTGAGGGAATATTTGCTCGGAAAAATTATAAATATTTTATCGCAATTAAGGTGAAGATTTAGAAACTCAACTTAAAGGGAAGAATCAAACTGAGATTTCAAAAAGAATTAAATTGTTATTTTAAATCCAAGTTATTTTCATAATTTATTAAGTTGTTAAACTCATTAAGCTATTAGGAATGTGTTAGTGGTAGATGATTTAAATAATTTACACTTCTTAAACTCATTAATAGTGAGAGTAAACAGCAGTCAAACTTAATGAGTTAATAACTAAATGATATATATTAATAAATCTAATAACATGAATTTTATACATAAATTTTTTTATTTATTTATTGTTAAAACTTGAACAAGCAACAGAGGCTGAAATGGAGGACAACAGTCACAACACCATAGCTGTGCTTCTTAGTAAGTAATAGAAGTCGAACTCCGTTTTTTACCAAAATTGGTTCTAGTTTTTTATTCAATAGGATATTTACCATTTTGAACTAGGAATGGTAATGGGATAGGTAAGGACAGGTTTTTGCACAACCCGATCCTATTCTGTGTTTCTTAAAATACAACACAATTTGTTCTTATTTACTCTGTAAGTTTTGGAAATCAAAACTCAAACATTCTTTTATAAAAATATTTAAAACTTATACAGTACTCTTCTCATCTTGCTTCGTACTTATAAATATTTCACACAAATTTATACAATAATTAATTATAATTTTAAAAATTAATCATTATTTTATATAAATTATATAACATGTTTAAAAGAGTTTACTTTCACTATTTTTATTTATAATTTAAACAAATAAATTAATATAATAATATCTAAATTATTACATATTTTTAATAAAAATTAAATATATATATACATATAAAGTACATAGTAGGACCCGTGCGAGTTGAATTGTTCTAAACCTACTATATAAATATACACCCCTAATTCTTCTTTAGACCCTGCACGGCGGATAGAAAACTTACTTCGTGCAGAGGGAGGAGGGTTAAGTACTCACAAAACAAATCTATATTGCCATATTTATTTTGTGCCATTCGATGCTAGTTCAACACTCTGACTAGTTTTAGAGGTTAACCAAACTGTTGAAATAGCTTGTTAATAGTCCAACCAATCACACTGCCCCCATCCGATCGAATCTAATTTTTAACACATTGCTAATAGTGTTGAAATTTTTTGTAATAATTCTATAGAATGAAATATAACATTTAGGAAAATTAAAAAAAATTTATGTAATTTTTACTAATGATACAAATATTTAATATTGTAAGTAATTTTAAATATCTATACTACTGTAAAAAAAAAAGGATTCTCACGTACAATATATTTAATGTTTTGATAAATATATATACCCCTGAAGATAACACTGTTAATATAAAATAAATAAATTTTAAAGTAAAATATATTTTACGCTTATAAGTATGGTCCTTTTTTTAACTTTCATATTTCATTTTTTTTAATTTTAAGTTCAAACGTCACACTTTTACGATTAAATTAAATCAAACGCAGCTTTCAGTTAAAACTATGCTTCTTGGGGGCATTTGTGTTAAAAGAAAGTTGTGTATGAAAATTGAGAAATGAAAATAGTTTGGAGGGTAAAATAACTTGTTCTTTTAACTTCACCGTAAGGTGTTATGCATGTGCATTAAGTTTTATTTGATGTAATGAAAAAACTATAGTTTTCACTTCAAACCTAATTTCAAACAGGTTAAATGATAAAAAAAATTCATGTTTAAAAACTAAAAAAGGGTCATACTTTAAGGAGGTCAAATGTACCATAAATTTTATCACTACAATAATAACGCAAGATAAAAATAAAATGGTGTAAACCACACTCCTAGTAAGAGTGTTGAACATGCGACCTATCTCTCGATTAAGCATGGCTTGTTTAATCCACAAATTTAGCAAACCAGTCTAAAAATATTCAAATTTAAATGTTCTAACAAAAATACCAGCCGACTAGCTTAACATAAACTTGTGAATTTAAACAAAATGCTCCATTTAAATAATTTTTTTGGTAAGTAAAATCACATTTTTTATAAACTCAAACATTAAAATTAATAATTACATTACTTAGTTCAAACGCAAACTTACGTACTTTAAATATCAATCATTCGTACTCAAATTAAACTTACATAAAATAAAAAAAATTACATAGTCCTACAGCAGAAAGAATGATAAAACAAAGTGTTTTGTGTGGACAAGACATGGACTAAATGATTTGGACCAAAAATACTCAATTTAATAAAGGTTATTGAAATGAGTTTAATTTTGATATATTATTAATATAAAAAATTTTATATTATTATTTAATTATAAATTATAAAATTATTAAAAATATTTAAAATTAAATTTATATTTTTTTAATAAAAAATAATAATATAATATTTTTTTATACTGTCATCTAATTACATATTATCATATTATTAGAAGTGTTTGACTTTTTATATAATTATTATCGTAGTGAAATTTATTATAATTTAGTAATATATGATTACATGATAATGTAAAATATTTTACATAAAAAATAAATTAAAATTAAACTCAAAAAATATATATACGTTTACTTTTGCTTAAATCTTTTAATCAATGTATAGAATCGCTTGATTCTGGTTCAGATTTTATTTCAATAACACATAAATTAGTGGAATATCACTCGGTACAGAGCTAATAAAGTTTTTTTTTATCATATGCTAAGACATAGTTGGTATAAATATTTTAATATTCTCTATAAATTAATTTTTAACATTTCTTAACAGTAAATTTTTTATAAAGTAGATATAAATATAAATTTTGTTTTTCTAAAGTGAGAAATTTACTTTTAAAAAAAAGTAATGAGTTATAACTATTAATAAAAAAATTAAGAAAGTAATTTTAATAATATCATAATTTATTATACATGTATATATATTTTATCATTATAATCTTTATTAATTTCTTCACCAACTTTGCAACTCTTTATTTAGTTTTTTAAAGTGAACTTTTTACTTTAAAAATATATATTCATATAAATATTGAGTTTAAATTTTTTGTTTTATACTTTAAATATAAAATTATTTTATATTATTATATAATTATGCATGTGTTAGAACTTATTATTTAAATTTTTATAATTAAATTCTTTAAATGATGTAATAAGATATTATTAAAAGATAATATAAAAAATATCTAAAAAAAAGATAATACAAATAACATGCAGTGAAAATAAATTAAAATTAAATGAATCTAATAAGTAAATAATTAGTTAATTTTTAAAATTGATCATGACATGTGTCTTAATCTTATCTGGTTTAGGCGTATACACACACCGTCCTAGTCCGAAAATATGGGAGATGACAGCGGGAAAGCAACCAGAAGAAGAAAAGTTGAAGTGGCCAACTGCAACGATTTTTCCCCATAGTCTTAACACGACACTTGCTCTCTCCCTCTCTCTCTCACCCCTTCTTCAAGACTCTCTCACTGTCTCACACACATGCAGAGGGAGGGCGAAAGAGGAAGTCATAAACTCTTTTTTTTACAGAAAAAACAGAGTTCGGAGAAAAAAAAAAAAAGAAGAGAGGCAGAGCCAGAATGAGTTGCAAATATTGCTCAAATCCCAGCTATTACAAGAACCCATCATGGCTTATCTTCACCATGATCCTCCTATTATCTTTTCCCTACTCCCTTTCCGATCCACGAATCTCAGAAGCTGGGCTCTACTGTGGCACGGCCAGAGCCCCCCTGAAGGCCAACTACATCCCAAATTTCATCAAAGAAATGGAGAGCCTTTCCCAGCTGGTCAGCAACCGCAACTGGGGCACCCACTTTGTCAACATCTCATCGGTTCCCATTTATGGTTTCGCGCAGTGCTTCCAAGACCTCTCCCACACTGATTGCCTTCTCTGCTACGCTGCCAGCCGCACCAGGCTCCCCCGCTGCCTTCCCTCTGTCTCTGCTCGCATTTACCTCGATGGCTGCTTCCTCCGCTACGACAACTACAGCTTCTACTCGGAAGACACTGACCCTTTGAGGGATACCGTGAATTGCAGCTCCCAGCATGGCGCGGCGGTTGACCGAGCGGAAAGGTCGGAGCTTGCCAGGAGCGTTGGCAGAGTGGTTGATGAAGTGGCCATGATGGCTGTGGCCAAGGGAAAGGGAGGAGGAGGAGGATTTGCAGTGGGACAAGTTGAGGGAGTTTATGCTCTGGCACAGTGCTGGAAGACTGTTGGGAGTAATGGGTGCAGAGATTGCTTGATGAAAGCTGGAAACGAGGTCAGAGGGTGCTTGCCCAAGAGGGAAGGTAGGGCCTTGAATGCTGGGTGTTATTTGAGATATGCAACAGAAAAGTTCTACAATGAAGAAGGTGAAGCAGGGGGAGGAAATGGTAATTGTGCTGCTTTAGTTCCAAGTTTTTGTTTTCAGAAATTTTCTTGATGATTGACAATTGAAGGTTCACCTGGGAATTTTCATATTGTTTTAGAATGCAATTTCATTCCTTCTCTGTTGCAAACCAAAATTCTTCTGGGTTGTAGAATCTGTATCATACTATCATTATCCCTCAAATGCTTTTCAACTTTCCCACACTGCTGAACTTTGGCCTAAAGTAGATTCCAGATCTTAGTTCATATATGACACTGAGTGAGAAAATAATAATTCTTTTCTATTTCTGTAATTTCCTCAGCAACCGAACAGAGTCAGCTTAGTCAGTCCTATGTTGATGCCATGCCTGAGTTTCCATTTTTCAGGGTCTTCAAGAAGAGGAGCCATCATAGCAACGATGTTAGCTGCGGCTGCAGTTGTAATGCTTTCTCTCTGCGCTTCTTTTGCAGTCTTCACAAAATTATCAAAGACAAAAAAGGGTAAATATTCTGCAAAAGAAATCATTATATAACAATAGGATATATTTGCAAAACTATTATTTGTTATCTTTCTGATGCGGTATTTCTTCTTCCCCCCTGCATCACTCAGAAAGCAATAATCTTGCTCAGATTTCCACTGCCATTAGCAAATCTAGCTTGAATTACAAATACGAAACTCTTGAGAAGGCCACAGATTATTTCAATTCTTCAAGAAAAATAGGCCAAGGTGGAGCTGGTTCTGTATTCAAAGGGACCCTCCCAAATGGGCAAGTTGTAGCTGTCAAGAGATTGATCTTCAATAACAGACAATGGGTGGATGAGTTCTTCAATGAAGTGAATTTGATTAGCGGAATTGAGCACAAGAACCTTGTTAAACTATTGGGTTGTAGCATTGAAGGCCCCGAGAGCCTCCTTGTGTATGAGTACCTACCCAACAAGAGTTTAGATCAATTTATTTTTGGTAGGTTCTCTTTCTTTATTGCAGCACTTTTTCAAATAAATTTCTTAAATTCATAAATCAACCAGCCAACGTTTGAGCTATGAAAGAAGGGTAAGACAGATCAAACGTGCTTATCTCTAGTTCTAGGAAGGTGACACATTAATCTGCTTTGCAGAAAAGAACAAAACTCAGATTCTAAACTGGAAGCAGCGGTTTGATATAATTCTTGGAACAGCGGAAGGGCTTGCATATCTTCACGGAGGCTCCAAAATAAGAATCATCCATAGAGACATCAAAAGTAGCAATGTTCTTCTGGATGAGAACCTTACTCCCAAGATTGCAGATTTCGGCCTTGCCCGGTGTTTCGCTTCTGATAAAACACATTTGAGCACTGGAATTGCTGGAACACTGTAAGTTCTTGGCTTTAGCATTTGATGTTATGCATGCAAGTAACTTGCAGTAACTATTCATACATTTTTAAATAAGCATGTCATTTACTGCTCTTAGAGATATAAAGTCATTCATATATCTTTACTTAATAACTTAAGTTTTTGGAATAGTTATTTCATGACATAGTATCAGAATATCTATAACTGATTAAATGGTCAGGAGTAGGCTTGTGCATTGTTTACACTTCAAATCCAAAAGGCTTTTGCGTGAGAGAATATGTTAAAGATATAAAATCATTCATGTGTCTTTACCTAATAGTTTAAACTTTTGGGATAGTTGGTTAATAACACCTACAATCTACAGGTTCTTTTGAAAAGCTATTCAAACTAAAAACTTAAATTGTTAGGTAAAAATTGAATAAGCTTTGATTCATTTATCTTTCAGTAGCAGGTTTTCTTATGCAACAGCCCTTTATATTTAAGGCCTTGAACTTAAGGGTCAAGAATAGTTCTTTAAACTTATATTTCTATCACACCCTTCGTGTGAAAAGGCACTCATACCATGTAAAGAAACCCTTCAACACAAGAGCTTGAGCTGTTAGTTAAGATTTGCATATAGTTAAGTAGTTATTTATTTCTCTAACAGGTTCAACAGTCTAATTAACACTTGGCTTTTCATTTTTGGAGCAGAGGTTACATGGCTCCTGAGTACCTAATTCGAGGACAACTTACAGATAAAGCTGATGTTTATAGTTTTGGAGTACTTGTTCTGGAGATTATATGTGGCAGGAGGAATAATGTCTTCAGAGAGGACTCTGGTTCCCTTCTGCAAACAGTAAGACTTGTGTTGTGCCTAATTGTATAAAACTGGAAACATGCTTGATATTTTTTAAGCTACTGGATTCAACACCTTATGTTTGTGATTATCAATGTGGAAAACTGTCCTTTTGGCACCAGGTTTGGAAACTTTACCGATCAAAGAGATTGGCTGAAGCTGTTGACTCTTGCTTGGGAGATTATTTTTCTACAACAGAAGCATCAAGGGTGTTTCAAATTGGATTGCTATGCACACAAGCTTCTGCTTCCATGAGGCCATCCATGGCCCAAGTTGTTTGCATGTTAAGTAATTCAAATTTAGATGTTCCTATCCCAAATCAACCCCCATTTTTGAACATTGGAGTGCTAGACTCAGACAGCTCTATTAGGTCTTACAGCACAAGCAGTTTTGTATCAAATGCCTTAAAGAAGATTGGAGTGTCCTACAGCTCCTCAGAGTCCTCTAGTACACGCAGCTCAGATGGGCCATCAAGAAATGTAGAACCAATTAACCAAGCTTGATTCTCAATATATTCCAAGGTTTTGGTGCTCCTATCCATGTTTTTAAATTACAATTGTGGTTGTGAATGCAGTTATATTATAATTTTAGAAATTGAGAGTAACTGTAAAAAAATGCGGTTGTGCGGTCACAATTTTAGTCGTTTTCACCGCCCTCACAATAATAATATTGCGACTATAATTGTAGTTGTAAACTATAATTTAGAATCATGCTCCTATCCATATGTTGATTATTAGTGAAATAGTTGGAAGATTAGAGTTAGCACTTAGGAAGCCTGTTTATATTAACGAAAAAACAAATTGAAAGATAAAAAGAAAAGAAAGTCTCTTGTTGAAGGGGTACAGCAAGTGAGCATGTGTGATTAAGAAGAACAACGGTTCACTAACTGTAGAAAGTAGAGTAAACATAAGAAAATTGACAACCTCTTCTTTGCAGTGTTACCATAATCTTTGTTGCTGATTCTGTATTGTTGATTTAAGAAGATATTATAGATTTAAACTCACTTTTCTCACTTCTCATAATAATATAGTTTTCTCACTTGCCGTCTATATATATGTGTGTGTGATAAACATGTAATTATCATGACACACAGGCTAGACATCTTAAATATAGTCTAACTAAGCATGTAAAGGCTCTTAAGAATACAGTTTTAAATAATTCATTCCCTAAATTTAAATTTGATGCTTAACTGCTGATCATATATCCTTGTGATTTATAAAGTATATCCCTTAACTTACTACTTTTCATTGCTAGTATTTATAAATATTAATCATGAATTTTCTTTGCCAAATTTGCCAGTAACATCAAAGACGATTATTATCCTTATTATTTTACTCTAAAAATGTCATGAAAGTAATTTTTTCCTTCTTTCAAGAGCATTCAATGACATAGGTGGGAACCATTATTATTCAGCTCTAGAAGTGAAGCTGGATATTGATGTGGGAGCTGAAATTCAAATTGATGCTGATGGGAAGCAAATTTCAAAAATTGAAAAGATGATAAGTACCAGCTAAAATCCAATAAATTTTCTTCTTGAGACAACAGCTTGTGAGTCACTTGGTAACAGCATGAACCAGTTATGCAATATGCACAGGGGGGTGGTACCCAGCCATTAAATGGAGCGCCACTAGAGATTTGCGAATGCTGAGATAGAGAGATAGCTCATTGCGGTCCTGCTCATTTAATACGACAATTTGCTAAAAGCAATGTCTAACCACCTTGCTCCAACAACAACTTCCGTCTAATAAAATCCCTTTATTTATTTTAAAAAGGATAAATTAAGAGTAAAGTGCAACTAAATAAATGTGTATTTAGATTAATTTATTTTATTGTTAAAACAGTTTATAATTAAAATCTTTTTAAAAGAGTTATTAAAAAAATAATTTTTTTTAAAAAAAAGTATTACCAAACATGTACTAAATATAAGATTCTAACACTTAAATTATTCAAGTTCATTTCTCTTTAATCCTTTTGCTATTTCTGGTTAACTATCTTGAAGGACTAACCTGAACAAGTTTAGAAAATTCAAGTACTGAATTACATATTTAATTTAAATTATGAACTAAATTGCAAAATGAGCTATATTTTCATAGGCTAAAATACCATTTCACTTGATAAATTAATATAATGCTATTTCTTGATGATTCATATTATTTTAATTTCATACAATTTTACTAGTATTTTATTTGTTTGTCAAAATTCTGACAATTTTTATAATATGATTATGATTTAAGAAATAGTATAATAGAAATGTAAATTTGGAAATAGTATTATTAAGATTATATTATCTCCTCATAGAAGCTTATTAGTATTTACTTACTCGTAAAAAACCCCCACTTGTTAAGAAAGGATCAAGCTGCTGCACTTTAGAACGTATTACTCTGGTTGAAATTGTTTTAATCTCATCAACCTTTCTCGTCCCTTCCATCTTTGTTGGAGAATTCTTGCAAAGATAGCCAAATTCATTTTTCTTTTTTTCTTTTTTTTTTTAGATTGCAGAGAATTAGGAGTGACAATTGAACCTATTAATCCATGATCTATCCAAGTCATTAATATTTAAATAAAATTTAATCCATTTAATTATAATAATTGATTGAATGAATTGAATGAATTAAATTAATTTTAATTAATAGATAGTTAATATATGTATTGAGATGATCTTTCCAAGCTAATCCAAAAAATTAACTAACTTAGCCAAATCATGTCAAATGTTGTAATAAAAAGGGTCATTGGGACAAAATCAAACGTTTATTTACGTTGTTTTTCTATTTCTATTTGAAAGGAGGAGGAAAGGAAATTACTATCATAACCCAATTTTTGTCTCGACTAAAAAGTTAACTTAAACTCATGTCCAAATTCAAAGCCTACTCGGCCATAGTGCATTAAATTCAACCAGTTGAAAAGTTTATTTTTCCTGCCAAAACATTTCCCTTGTCTAATGAAATAAGTACGGTTAATCTAATAAGCCCAAGCCCAATCTTCGAAGATAAGAATATTAAATAAGTTGATTTGAGGTGTAATTAATTGATCTTAATTGATTGAGAAATTAAATCAAAATTTAATATTCAAATTAAAATATGATTTGGGTGAAATTAATATTGATTGATTCTCGTTAGGAAAAATTAGTCTTGATTGATTTGACGGAATCCTTGATTAGGGAGAATTATTTATGAAGAGATACTCACATCTTAGCCTTATAAAAAATGGCCCAAAGGCTAATTGAAAAGGAGATTAAAAACCTTAAGAACACAAGAAAATAAGATTTGAGAGAGGGGCCTGAAAATAGAGGGTGAGATATGAGAAATAAAGAAACGCAAAAATCAAAAGGAGTAGAATGAACGATTCTTTCAACTTTATGATCTTACCGTCCTAAAAAAGGTAATTTCTTTTCCGCAACTCTTATGTTCATAGTTTTTTTTTTCCTAACTAGCTAGCCAACCCAACAGTGCCACCTGAGCCAATGTCTTCATAATGCTAACTCAAGTCCCGAGTCACGGCCAAGGGCCATAAGCGCCAAGAATCACACATGCTCCAACCCATTAGTTTTGCATTCGCGGTAAACTTGCACTCACACACTCAATCTCACGTTTTGCACGCAGCACCGATTTATACATTCAATGTCGTCGCAATCCCTCACCCACGGCCCACACACTCACCAATCATACTCACAACCACATGGCATTCACTTGCACAATGGCATAACCACAAACCAATGCTTCTAGTTATCTAAAAGTGAAGGGTTTGGGGAATATTCTTTTTCATTCATTTGTTTTGGTTGTTTATATTACTTTGATTTATGGATATTTTTAATTTTAATAAATTTTATGAAGTCTTAAGCAAATAAAAAAATAATATTTGTTTAACTTCTTTGATTTGGGAGTGATATAAGTATTTAATTAATTTTAATTCAATAATGAACCAATAATTTAATTAATCAATTAGTAAATATTTTTCTTCATTTAGTTATCATTACAATTAATTTTAATTAAAATCTATTGACACACAATTATTTTTTAGATGAATTATAAGACTTTGATTTCTCATTTTAGGAATACATAGGCATGTAAAATAAGTCAAACTTGTAAATATTTTCATTCAATTTCTTTATTTATTCTTTTCATCTTTTCTTTAAATGTTTAATTTTTTCCATGCAACAACCAATGATATTGATTGTATGATTATGTTGTCCTCAAGTTTCCTTATAGTCATAAGGGTTTATCCTATAGTATGATGCTTCTTGAACCTTGTGCACTATAGTATGATGCTTCTTGAACCTTGTGCAAGAGTGGTCCTTTTTTTTATTTCTAAACTTGTAAAAATTTCTTTTAATTAACTAGTTATTTCTTGGTAAGGGGTAAAATAAATATTTTTAAGACTATAAATAATTTACGCAATTGACTTCAGAGTAACTATCTTAGGATGAATGTAATTGGACTACCAAAGTCGACTTAGTTCATAGACCATTTTTCTCTTTTTTTTTTGTTTAAATAGTTTTCATAAAAATTTTCTCATCAATAATTATTGATGGCGACTCATTATTTATTTAATTTTTATGCCGATTTCATAACGCACTCTGTGATAGTCGTGGCAACCTAAATATCCATTCATAAAAGTAAGGATTCCATGGTTGGTTGTTGCATCAACTAGCATATCAGCCATTGGCATGACATAATCGTTCTTCGGATTAGCTAAGTTCAAATTCCTGAATTATATGTAGATTTTGACTTGCCCATTCTTCTTAATGACTAGAACTATATTGTCTAACTTTTAGCAACCTCTTCATTTTTTCCTTGATCCTTGGCATCAACTCTAGATTAGACCTCCTAGTTGGCTACAATTATGTGGTTTGAATCTTTCCTTAATCAACAATCTGTGCTCAATTAATTGCCTGAATAGCCTTAGCATTTCGTGGTACTTCCAAGTAAAACAATCAATGTACTGTTTAATGAGATCGATCAACTGATTTCTATATTGTTTAGCTAATAGGCCACTATTTCTGGTTCGTCTCAGCCTTCTTCAATTCCTAAGCGGACATCAATAAGAGAATCCTGAGTCTCAAAGCTGGGTGTGTCTTTCTTGAGTGGAGATTCTAACTCTTCTGCTAGAGATTTGGCTTGTTAGTTGTTATGGTTCATTTGCTACATCTCTGAGGACCTCAAGTTTTAGATCCATAAGTAACCTATGAAAAGGGCTATGGGTTAACCTTAATCAGTTGAGCTTTGATCTTGAAACCTTTAGCAGTAATTAAGGTTGCAAGACTTAATTGAGCTGTCTTCATAATTTATGGGAACTCTGATTGGTTCCTGTTGTAATGAATAAAATATAACCTCTGTCATCTTCACATTAGTTCTGAAAGGTGTAAAGGAGACTAAAAGCTCCAAAGTCCTCTTAAGTGAATTCTTTCTATTTTGTTTTGATGATTAACAAACTATGTTGAAATGTTAATTATTGCTCTAATGCTTATGAAGTGGATTAACTTGTTCGTGTGAGATTTTCTCTTAAGCTTTAATGTGTAAACCTCAAGAATGTAGATGAGAAAGATCATTTGACGATTGGAGGATCACCAAAACTTAATGAGAAAGGTCTATGAGGACTTGAGAAAGTTGATCTAAGAAATCAGTATTTAGAACTTGAGAAAGGTCATGGCAAGATGTGTTAAAATGTGAAGATCTCATGAAGACAATATTATAAGTCTGAAAGATGCTCAAGAGC
The DNA here is from genome assembly GCA_019955255.1 of Castanospermum australe. Classification (NCBI taxonomy): domain Eukaryota; kingdom Viridiplantae; phylum Streptophyta; class Magnoliopsida; order Fabales; family Fabaceae; genus Castanospermum; species Castanospermum australe. The sequence continues at coordinate 158,506 of NSJW01000082.1, forward strand.
AAGATTTGCCTCCAAGCTATGTCAAGACAACATTATCCAAGCAAGGAGAAATCAAATTGAGAAGAGTCAAGACTTGAGAGAAAGTTAATTAAGAAAGTTAGTTGAGAAAGTTAGAATTGAGAAGAGTTATGTAGAACTTTCTCAAGTTACTATAGATAGAGTGTAATGCTGAGTCATCTAAAAGTAGCTACTATAATGGCTAGTAATTGTCCAATGGATAATAGATGATTTCAAAGTTCAAATAGCTAGATTTTGAAGAGTATATAAAGATCTCAACACAAAGCTCGGAGGTTAAAAGATTTTACAAGAAAACTATAATATCCTCTCTTTCTTAATTAAGCTATTAATAATTTTTACTAATTTCAAAATTTAAGAGTAATATTATGGAGTTTATAACAATAGGTGAAATTTAATAACTAAATAGAATTAGAGCAAATTATTTTCAAATTAAATTAGATTCTAATTAGATTCTTTTCATATCAAACTAGATTCTTTTTATATAATTTTAAGATTCTTTACTTATTAGATTAGATGCTAATTTGATTCTTTTCACATTAATCAATTTAAGTTAAAGTAACTAGAAACTTTGTAACTAGTCAAGGTTTTAGGTCAAAACTAATGATGGGTTTCTAAAACAAATCCAACAATTACCTACAAGTCCTAATTTGGTTAGTAGAATAAAGACAAAAGACTAGACTTAAGAGATAAGTTAAACATATTAGTGAAATAAGACAAAATTAGAAGTTTCAAGGAAGAAAGGTAAAGTTGATTGCTTAAGTAAAATTGAAATATTCTTAGAATTATACTCCCTAAATTAATGAATAACAAGACAAACCTTGAAGACTTAGTCTTTCTAGAAATAGCTATCCCTTATGTAAGTAATTCAGGTGAGATATCCAAGGGAAGAGGGAAGGTCTTACAAGTTAAACTAAGTCAAGCTTCTAATAATGAGTTTAAGACAAATTGGCATCTTGATGAAGGATGGGAAATTCACGTGTAACTCTTTAAAAGAAGAAAGGTCTTCTAAGTTACTTCCATTCAAAGTCTTATCTCACAATTAATGAAGAGTAATCATGATAGAATAAACTAAGAAGAAAAATGTGTGAACACAAGACAAAGTGGTTGTCATGAACCAACAAGGAAGCTCACGTGAGCTATTAGGAAAAAGGGATGAAGTTTCTTAAGTAAAACAGAGAAAGAATATACTTAGAATGATACTTTAAGAATAAGAAGAAGACAAGGCTTGTCTTCTAAGAGGTGGCTCACGTGAGAAAGAGAGAAAATAAAGGAAAAACTAGGTTTCTTCTTTAAGTAAGACTAGAATATTTCCAAAGCATAATTCCCATACATTAATGCACAAAAGACAAAAGAACCATCTTGAATGAGCAATAAGGTCACGTGAATAGCAAGAAGATTGCTAGGAAGTTACTAGGAAATAGCATTAAAGAAAGTCTTAGAAGTAACATAGGCTAACTTAGCTAAGTTAAGGTTAAGTATTAATGAGATAAAAGACAAAAATGAACCATCTAGCAAGGAAAGCTATAGATTCATGTGATTGTTGTTTAGGGAGACAAGATGGTCTCCCAAGACACCCTTAGTGAAGGATAAGGAACTTTAATAGATAGCAATGACGGTTAGACAAACCAAGAAGCAAGGAATCTAGTTGAAAGCCGATGAAAAAAGTTAAAAAGTAACGAAGTCAATCTAAAGTCAATGAAAGAAATCTAGATAGAAAGTAACCAAACTAGATAAACTTAGTTACTTTATGTAACTAAGTAATCATGATAGGGAAGATAAAAGGCCAAATGGAGGAAATATATTGGATTAGAGGAAAAGAAGTCATCATTGTGGAGAGAAATAGTCTAGACACATGGTTAATTAATTTAACAAGCTTAGATAGTCTTATAAGACTAAGGAGCACATGTGGGGCGTTGGGGAAGATAGCTTGAAGCCTAAAAATTCTAAGTAATCATTAGATAAGTAATTTTCTACAAAAGAAATCAAGAATTTCCACAAGAAACCCACAACCAAGCATCCATCAAGGAACCTAATTAGACTAACTTGGTTACCTTAAGTAACCAAGTAATCATGATCCATAAGATAAGAAAGCAAGTGGATGTTTCTTATTAGACTAGAACTAAAGAAGGTTATCATTAGGGAGACCCATAATTAAATTGGACAAGACAACTAGCTTGACTTTTAAGAATAAGCTCACGTAGTATGAGCTATGGAAGTGTATGGCCAAGACCCTCTTCACAAGCCACAAAGCCTATAAATACCCTGTAGCATACTCCTTCACTCACATACACTTAGAAGAGGGGAAACTCTTGAGCTTTGAAAAGTGAGGTTAGTGCACGTGTAAGAGAAAGTGAGAAAGAAGGAGACCATCAATCAAACTCAATCTACATAGGGACTGACAACACTTCTTCTCTCAGTTCTTGTTCAATGATTCTTGTTTATGCTCTTTTATTGTATTTAGAGCATGATGTTTTAATTGTTATTTGATACCTTTCCATGGATTTTAAAGTTATTCTCTTATGCTTTAAAGATGAACTTGAGTTTATATTTTTAAGGAAAGACCATGGAAGAATATGAATTTGGAAATGGATTATGAAAGAATAATGTTTATTACTAATAGAGAAAACTAGAAATGATTCTCCAAGCAAGGTGATCTAGAGATGTTTCTAGAAATGATCCCCAAACAAAGGAGGTGATTCACAAGTTTTGGAAATGATTCTCAGAGTTAAGGAGGTGATCCCTTATGATTTTCATTATGAGGTAACGGTTATGGTAGGGGGACACCCTTGCAATGAAAAAGGCTCTTCTCCAAAGTTGTAAAGGTTTGCAATCATGGTATTAGGTCTCAAAATTGAAAAGATGATATTAGCAATATAACATTAAAGATAAAGAATTTATTGAATAAAAGTGATGTATATTAAAGGAGAAGTTATTTTCTATACATAGTACAATTGAGAACATTACATATTTTAAACTATAAATTATTGTTATTGCCTACTAAGATTTATATCTCACTCCCTGTTATAATGTTTTCAGATTAAACAGTTCAAGGTGCCTCTTTTGATTGATATCATGTAAATGGAAGATTTTGATCTAGGCCAAGTGTGCTTATTTTAAGATTTCCATGTTACCACCCTAGAGAAACAAAGTTATTGTTTTCATGTAATTATTCAAGTTATAAGATTCATAAGCATATCACATAGGGATTATGTAAAGCCTTTCTTTATGATTGTAAAATAGTTATAGGTGATGCTAATGATAGAAACCTAGCTTTTGGATGATAATATAAATATTTACTATGTTTATATTGAGTTATATGCTAGTGTTTCTCTCTAATTTAGTCTTAAATTAAATAATATTTAGAGATGTTTAGAAATGTTTAACTTCACCAAAACCTAGTTAAATATGTATGGAAACAAGTTTAGAAGTGTTAACATACACTTAACATAAGCAACCATGAGAAAAAGAAGCAGGAAAAGAGAATGTTGCTCTTGGCCATCTGGGCACCTAGGCGCCAAGCCCAGCGCTCAGACGGTGAAGTCTGGACGCTTGAGCAGTGACTAGTTAGAAATAATTTTGTTTTCTGGATTCTGGGTGCTCAAGTGGTGGAACCCTAGCACTCAACCGGCGATAGGGTAGGAAGTTTGTGTTTCTCATGTCCAAAATGAAACCAACTTTGAAGGTTTTAATTAGGTTTTAATGAATCCTAAATTAAGAGTTTAAAGAACTTTAACAAGCAATCAAGTGTGTGAAGTTAGTTTTGAATTCTAGTTTCATTAAAATTATCTCTATGGGAGTTGGTAATTGATCATAAGGATAGAAAGCGTATTATTTGATATTGAATTAAGATAATTTAGCTTTACTTCGTAATCTATTATAGATAAACTGATAATAAATGAGGCAACTAATTAAGATGTTATGTGACACTATACCTATAAGTTAGAATGTTGCAAAAACTGTAAGAACTCTTAGTGAACCTCAGATATCACTCTTCTCAACTTTCTATACTTGCTTACTTGAGCTTATCCTAGCCAAAATCATATTGTACGTGTTTGTATTATATTGTAAATTATGTAAATCTACTTCTTGAGTGTTTTCGAGAGCAACCCATTACAAAACACTTATTATAATACCTGATCCTGTGATATCGAAAGTGAGCTAGCGAAGTTATGCTAGTCACTGTTGCTTTGTTCTAGCTTGGAGAGGCTAGTGTAGAATAAAGACTACTCAGTTTCTAACCTGGAGAAGCTAATATTGAAGAAAGAATACTCGTGTAAGAGCCTTGAAAGGCTATGGCTAAAAGAATACTCTAATTCATAGTGGAAAATCTTAGCGAGGAGCTGGAGACTGAACGTAGCCCACGTGGTTTAGGATGAACCAGTATAAATCTTTGTGTTAAGCTCTCTTCTCCCTCATCTTTTATTTTGGTTTCAGTTCTGAGCCTATTTTGAGTCCACTGAGTGAATTTGTTTAAGGTTAAAGTTCACATCTTTTGTTAAAATAAACTCAACCAACTCAAGTATTTGAAACTTAAGCTTCCATGAGTTTAGATTTGATTAGAAGTATTTTTGAAGTGCTATACTTGACTTAGAAGTTTCAAAACTTGTTTTGAAAGATATCTGAAACTGATTTGTATTTGTACTGTGCATTTAGTATTATTTGAATTAGTTGAGAAAGTTAAACTTTCTTAACTTTAGCCTGTGTTGCCCTTGAACTTTCTCAACTTCAAGTTTTCATACTTGGGAAAGGTAATTGTGTTTGCAGAGATATTCAAAATCAAGGAGCACAATTCAACTCCCCTTCTTATGCTTTTGCCAACTTCAAAAGGATTTTGATAAGTTGAAACCAGTTCAATCTTGTTACCTTCCCATAACATGAGTAACTGATAAATTACAAAGGGACGTATTAACTGGAATGAATCCAATCTCTGCCCAACAGAATGGAATAGGTGGGTTTGACATCCACCACAAAGAAAGTTGCACTTGTGGTTTTAGTACCCACTATAATATCAACTACCAGCACCTGTTGCTTCTCCTGTGAAGTTTGTCATCCTCATGTTGGTAGTGATTAGACCTGCCTTAGACTTCCCAAACATCTAAAAAGTGATGATAGGCACAATATTCAACATAATTCACCCATCTATAAACACTTGATTAAATAACTTGCCATTGATATGAGCCTAGATGTACAAAGGATTGAGATGTTTTGTCATAGCCTTAGTAGCCAAACTAAAAGCTTTCATTGTTCCTGTTTATTAATTCCTTAAATAAAGAATGGAGCAAAAGGAACACAAAAGCTGCAAAACCATGTAAAGAAAGAATTTGAGCATAACAACTTCCGGCTGCAACATATTTAGCTTCAACAGTTGACAATGCCACACTTACTTGTTTTTTCCTATGCCAAGAAACCAAAGAACAACCAAGAAAGTAACATGTTCCACTAGTGCTTTTCCTATCCAACTTGCATCCAGCAAAATCAAAATCAGAATAACCAACTTAGGTACTTGAGGCACCCTTGGAGTACCAGAAGCCTATTTGAGAGGTACCTACGAGATATCTCATGATTCTTTTGACAGCACTTAAATGAGATTCCTTAGGGCAAGCTTGAAATCTAGCACATATGCATACACTAAACATGATATCGAGTCCACTAGCTGTAAGATAAAGGAGAGAGCCAATCATACTTCTATATTTTTGAAATTTCTACTGGTTTACCTCCTTCATCCTTTTCTAATTTGCAGTTTCTGCTCATAGGGGTGTCAATTTCTTTTGAATTTTCCATTCCAAACCTCTTAAGCAATTCCTTGCAATATTTGGTTTGATTAATGAATACGCCATCCTTAGTTTGTTTGATTTGGAGGCCAAGGAAGAAGTTGAGTTTACCCATCATAGATATTTCAAACTCATCTTGCATAGCATTAGCAAACTCCTTACACAAAAATTCATTAGTAGCACCAAAAATGATATCATCAATATAATTTGTACTAGGAGAATGTCATGCCTTTTATTTTTAATAAAATGTGTAGTATCAACCTTCTCTCTAGTGAATCCTTTTTCCAAAATAAATTTGCTTAACCTTTCATATCAAGCTTTAGGAGCTTGTTTCAAGCCATATATAAGGCCTTTTTGAGTTTAAAGACATGGTTGGGCAAATCATGATTTTCAAAACTAGGAGGTTGATTCACATAAACTTCTTCTTGAACAAAGCCATTTAAAAAAGCACTCTTCACATCCATTTAATATAATTTGAAATCCATGATGCGAGCAAAGGCAAGTGGCATGCGAATAGCTTCTTCATAATCTATACCTTCTTCTTGATTATAGCCTTTAGCAACTAATCTAGTTTTATTTCTTGTTATTGTTCCTTTTTCATCAAGTTTGTTCCTAAAAACCCATTTGGTGCTAATAATAGCATGATCATTGGGTCTTAGCACTAGTTCCCAAATTTGATTTCTTTCAAATTGATTTAATTCTTCTTGCATAGCCAAATCCAATGTTCATCATTTATGGCCTCATCTATGCTTTTAGGTTCAATTTGAGAAACAAAGGCTAAGTGATTGCAAATATTTCTAAATGAGTTTCGAGTTGTTATCCTTTGAGATACATCACCAATAACCAAGTCAAGTGGATGGTATCTAGCAACTCTCCATTCTCTTGGAAGATCAAGTCTTTCTTGTTCTTCTTGTTGTGGAGGTGCAGTAGCATCTTGTCTTTAAACTTTTGGACATCCTCTTTTGTCATCCAAGTGAGTTTCATCAAATTTTCTGCAACATCATCAATATTGGCCTTTCTTGGACCAGATTTCTCAATGGTCATGGTTCTCTTATTATAGACTCTAAATGCTTTACTATTGAGTGGATAGCCAAGAAATATACCTTTATCTAATTTTGCATCAAAATTGCCTAAGTTATCATTTCCATTGTTTAGAATAAAGCATTTACATCCAAAGACATGAAAATGGAAAATGTTGGGTTTCCTTCCTTTCATATAATTCATAGGGGTTTTTTTTCAATATTAGCCTTATTAAGGCTCTATTCATCACATAACAAGCGGTACTAACCGTATCCGCCCAAAAAATACTTAGGAAGGTTAGCATCATTGAGCATAGTTCTTGCCATTTCTTCTATTTTTCCTTTCAACAACTCCATTTTGTTGTGGAGTTCTAGGGGCTGAAAAATTATGCTCAATGCCACTATCATTGCAAAAGTTTTCAAAATCTTGATTTTCAAATTCTCTACCATGATCTCTTCTTATAGATACAATACTTGTATTCTTTTCATTTTGGATAACTTTGGCAAGTCTTAGAAAACCCTTGAAAGCATCATTTTTATGAGCAAGAAATAATGTCCTTGTATATCTAGAGTAATCATCCACAATCACAAGAGCATAGTAATTCCCAGCAAAGCTCATGGTTCTAGATGGTCCAAAGAGGTCCATATATAAAATTTGTAAAGGTCTAGTAGTAGAAACAACATTTTTAGTTTTAAAAGAGACCCTTATTTGTTTTCATTTTTGACAAGCATCACAGAGTTTATCCTTTTCAAATTAGAGCTTTGGAAGACCAATTACTTGTTGTTTAGAAACCATTTTATTCAAATGATCCATGTGAATGTGTGCAATTCTCTTATGCCAAAGCCATGAATCATTTTCCTTACTCATAAGACATTTAGCATCATTTGAGGATAAGTCATCTAGGCTAATCATGTAGATATTATCTACTCTATGTCCAACAAACTTAACTTGCTTATCATCTTTACGTTCAATAATGCAGCAATTTGAATCAAAAATGACTTTGTTTCCTTTATCACACAATTGGCTAATACTAAGCAAGTTATGTTTGAGTCCATCAACTAACAAGACATTATCTATAGAGGTAGAGGGAGTTTAACCAACTTTTCCAACTCCAAGAATCTCCCTTTGTTGTTGTTTCCAAAGGTGACATGTCCATGCTCCTTTGGGGTGAAGATGGAAAATTTAGTTTCATTCCAGTCATGTGCTTGTAGCAGCCACTATCCAAGTACCATTTTGAGCTCTTGGCCTTCAAGCACACCTACAAGACATGTTCAAGTCTTGGTCTTAGGTACCCAAACAAATTTGGGTCCTTTTGAGTTAGTTTTGGGCAAGGCGCCTTTGGGAACCCAAATGTTCTTTTGTCCAACATAGGTGTTTTCCTAATGTTACATGTAGATACACTATGACCTTTCTTACCACAATGGAAGCAAGTAATAAAAGGATTGCTAATCATGCTTGAGGACACAAAGAAGTTTTTGTAGAATTTTTGTTGGGTTTTAGTCTTATATCCCAAACCGGCTTTATCAAAAACGCATCTTTGTTTCCCAAGTAATATATTCAAGTTCTCTCTTCCAAAAGTGAGCTTTGCAAGAATATTTTTCAAATCCTTAATCTCTTTTTCAAGAGTTTACATGAAAGGTAAGAAGAGGAAGTAGATGCATGTAACATATAAGTGGGACAAGTAGAGTTAGCATCAATCAATCCAAGAGTTTCATTTTCAATTTTGAGTTCCTCAACCTCCTTGTTCAAAACATAAATTTTCTCTTCTAAAAGTAAAATTGTTTACTTTGAAGTTGAGACTAACTAGCAAGTTTCATGGATTCATCATGCAATTCCTCAAACGCATCTTGCAATTCATCATAAGTAAGAGAAGATTCATTGGGCGAGGGGTTTACCTCCAAATCATCATTTGCCGTGAAGCAAAGATTTGCTTCCTCATTGTCTGAGGCATCCGTGGAGTCCATGTCATTATCCTCCCATGCAATGTAAGCTCTTCTACCTTTGTTCTCCTTAGGAGACCTTCTTTCATATCTTTCCACCTTCTTTTGGTAGATTGGGCAATCCATCTTCATGTGACCTAGTTTCCTACATTCAAAACAAGTAGGTGGAGTAGGTGTGAAATTTTCTCCTTTGGTGAAATTCTTCTTTAATGGAAAAGGAGGTCTTCTTGAGTTCCCCTTCTTTTTGAGAAATTTTTCAAATTTGCGCACAAGGAGATCAAGGTTCTCTTCATTCAAAGTCTTCGTTGCCACCACCATCATCTTCATCATCATCCTCTAGTGTTGATGTGGAGGCTTTAAAAGCAATTCCCTTCTTTCTTTTGTCAATATCTTTAGTTTAGTTTAGTCTTGTAAGCTCCATCTCATGCTCTTGAAGCTTTCTAAAGAGAGTAACAAGAGTCATTGTAGCAAGATTTCTTAACTCTAATATAGCGGTCACCTTGGGCTGCCAATTCCTACTTAAACATCTCAAGACTTTGTTAATTAAATCTTCCTTAGGAAAATTTTTTCCTAATGATGCCAAGTGATTGACTATATGAGTAAATCTCTTTTGCATTTCTTGAATGCTTTCACCTTGATTCATTCTAAACAATTCATATTCATGTGTGAGAGTGTTAATTCTTGCCCTTTTTACCTCACTAGTCCCTTCATGAGTAACTTGAAGAGTATCCTACATCTCTTGTGCAGTTTTGTAATTTGAGACACGAAAAAATTCATCAACTCCTAAGGCATTAGTGATGATGTTTTAGGCTCTTAAATTGTACTGAACTTTCTTTTTATCCTCATTAATCCATTCGGCTCTAGGCTTGGCCACTTAACGGCCATCACCACATGAGTTGGTATAAAGGGACCATTCTCAATGGCATTCCAAACATCTAAGTCAACAACGTCAATAAAAATTTGCATGTGTTCCTTCCAATATGCATACCCATCACCATTAAAAGCAGGGAGCCTATTGATGGAAGAACCCTTAGAAAAAAAAAAGTTTGAAGAAGAAGCCATCTCTCCTCTTGAATCTGTTTAGCTCTTTAAACAAGAGTTAAGGTCTAATACCACTTGTTACCAAGTGGTTCCAATAACTCAAAAGGTGGGTGAATTGAGTTATAAAATCTTTTGCAAATTTTTTCACAAAACTTGTTCTAAATTTTGTATTGAAGCTATAAACTCTTTCAACTAAATGGATTAATGAGAACTTTGGTTCTCACATAATTTTTCAATAGAGAATGAATGAAGAAGATAGCAATAACAATGCAATAATCAAATAATGACTGAAAGTATTAAAAGGATAAAGGAAGAGAGAAATGCAAACTTGATTTATACTGATTCAGCCACTCCTTGTGACCTACGTCCAGTCTCCAAGATCACTTGAGAATTTCCACTATCTTCAAGCTTTAACCATATGCTTGATAAACCTTTACAGCATAGGAGCACTCTTTCCACTTTGAGATCCTCCACTCTCTCAAAGAACAAATTTTACCAGATAAAAATTTATATAAACTCTCCCAAAGAGCAGACAAACAAGTTGAAGTACAAATGGGTGTCAAGAATATTCTCAATACAAGCTCAAAACTTAGAAAAGGATGAATAAATGCTCTCAATAAATGCTAATCAATTCTTTCAACCTCTTTCAAGTCTGCCCAAATGATGATATTTAAAGCCCAAGGGTTAATATGGCCGATGGAGGTGGCTGAAGTTGCATTTAATGCGAAAACTAACCATTATTTTTTATTTCTAGAGCGTGGTAATCGATTATTGAAATCTGGTAATCATTTACTAGGCCATTCTGGCTGAAGTTTATAACTGGTAGTCTATTACCATCATCTGGTAATAGATTACTAGAGCTTTCTGTCTAGAGCTGGTTACTGGCCTTTGAAAATGGTTAGGAAACTTGGTATTTGTGTAGAGGCAAGTATTGACCTTTTCTAAGCCTGGTAATCGATTACTGTCCATGGGTAATCGATTACTGGCCTTTTCTATCAAGCTTGATAATCGATTACCGTGGGTGGTAATTATTACTGAGCTGTAAAAACTAAGTTTTTGACTTGCCAGTAGTCAGAGAATTATTCCAAATCTTTTATGAGTATCTTAATGCATTTTGAGAGTCCAAAAAACTTTGAAAATCATTTTGAACAATGACCATTAACTTTAGCTTATTTAGAAATTCATTTGGACATTTTAATTGAAAATAATTGAGTAATGAGTTTAAAGTAAAGAGAATATAAATGATTACCCTTATAAAGTACCTAAGTCCTAAATGTAATAAAACAAAAATCTTGAACTTGTTCTTCTTGTATCCTCATGCTTGTAATCAACAAAATCTTTGAAGCACATAAGCATCCACAACTTGCTCTTAATGAAAAGTTTTGGTGTAATTACAGTGTTAAGACCTATGCGTAAAGTATTGCAAATAGGAAAATTAATGATTGCGAAACAAATATGCAAAAGAAATAAGTTGATAGGATTGCATATGTTATCAAACTATTTTGATTGCAAATAATATAACTAATAGGGTGACTAGTATTAAGGATATATTATAATGACCCAATAATGATAGGGTTGCAGATCTATTCTGAAATGTCAAAATTAGATATATTGAATAAGTTAAATTGATTAAACATATGGTCTTTTGAAATTAAAATTGGTATTTTCATCAATCAATTTATAAGATCGGTCTTTGAGGAGTTATCTATGCTCCAGTAACTACAAATTTTAAAAGATTCATCATTAATTGATAAATTTTGATATGTCTTAAATTTGATGAGGATAAAAGAAAAAATAATTGTAGAAAAAATATTTCTATAATAAATGATATATTCAATATTAAAAATATTTTTAAAAACATAAACAAAAAAAATAAATATATAAAAAATCATTATTCGATAAAAGCTAATTTAAAATAAGAATAAATAAAAATTTTATATAAAAGACGACATATATGAACATGAGTGACAATAAACCCATCTATCAGCTCTGCCATTAAACTTTTGTGAATATAAAATATTAAGTTTTAAATAAAAATCAATTCTATATAAAATATTGAATTAATATGTCTTATGATGGACAATTATTAAATGCTATATCAAATACTGTTTACTTTTTTTTTTTAGAGCCGCAATTGGCGTGACTTAATTTAAATATTTGTTTTCATTTTATTTCAATAATTTTAATTATAAAATTAAATATCTAACAATAAATATAAACAGAAATTACATTAATTCTTCAAATAATATGAAATATTATAATTTGTTAACATTTTTTATAGAACAATAAAATTCTTTTCTAATGCTTAATAAAAATTATTAGTAATAATATTCAAAACACTTTTTAAAAATATTGATTCATAGAATGAGAAAATTAATATAACAAGGAAGTGAGTACTAATTAATATCAAATTATAAAAATTACAAAAAATACATAAATTAAAAACGCAAAGAATGACAAATGTATAACATTCTTTTTGAACACTAGATTCAATATTTATTTATATTCCTAGAATGATGTACAATGACATAAGAGAATACTCATGAAAAAGTAAATATAATAGACAAAACTAAATAATAAACACATCAGTTTTTTATGCGTACAAAGAAAAAGTTAAAGATCATTGTTATAGCAAGGCAATATTTTGAATTAGATGAATTATTACAATCGAAAAGCCTATTCGACCAAGCAATATGTTTTGTATTCTTCATGGAACAAAGAGCTAAACATCTGATCAATACAAAGGCAACTACAACTTTAATAAGCCCAAAATTTTTCAATCAAATATCATACTCCTCACGAGGTGACACTGCTTTGAATGCTTATAGAAAAATATACACTAATTTATTTAATAAAAGAGAAAAGAATAGGAAATAAGTGAGAACTCTTTTACAAAGTAAAATATTTCTATAGAGAAAAAACTTGAGCGAGGGAACACGAGATAGGTGACAAAGGGAATGAGATGTAGCAAATGGATAAAATAAACACTACCAAAAAAATCTAGACAAACATAAACACTAGGAGACCACTCGGGATGGGAATAGGTCAGGTGACCTATTAAAAATCTACATTCTGTCCTGTATTAGGCCTGACCTAACTTGTTTAATATTTAGGCCAATTCAAAAATTTTTTAGATCCCTATTTAATAAAAAATAAGTCAGATCGTAAACTTATAAAAAAAACTTTTTAAATTTAACAAGTTAGCGTATTTAATTATATTATTTTTTATTTATTTTATATATTTATAATTATATTATATATAAATAAAATATTTATTTTTATATATTAATTTAATTTAATAAAATAATATAATTATTTAACTTTTAACAAAAATTTAGATTGAGTAAACCTAATCCCTAACAGATCGCCCCCAAATCTCAACCCCTACCGCTGACGCCGACCCTCCCTCTGCTCGATCTCGCACTCGTAGTCTCGCCGATGTAGTCTCGTACGGTGCGAGTCGCAACCTCCATCTCGCGTGTGCTGCCATCGACGTGCCTCTTTTTTTCAATTTCTTTAGCTGATCTTTTCTCCTAGGTGGCTGTCTGTTACAGTACGGTTTTTTTTTTTAGTTAAAAAAAAAGATGAATTTATTATAGAATTGTACAGCTGGTGGGCATTAGATTCCACGTGTCCATCTACTTGTCATGTTCTTCTTTATGTTTCAAAATAAATAAATAAATAAATAAATATATAAAACCTATCCTTAATCAAAGTTTTAAAAATCGAATCGGACCGGTCGATTGAACCTGTCTAACCCAGAACCGATCCACTAACCAGTTCAGTCAAATCTCAAGAATCAATTTATGATTAAACTGGATTTAGACCAATAAACTAAAAATAAATCGACTAAACTGTATGGACTGGCCACGATTTGCAGGTTAGCCGGTTCAGCATTTGGTAAATGCCAAAAGTCCCACAAGCGGATTCGAACTCGCGCTCACTCGTTGTCCTCCAAGCTGGAGACCACCAGACCAACAAAGCTAGTTAACTTTGTTGCTTCTATTTTTTATTATATGTTATACGAAATTTCTTTTTCAAAGCTGGAATGTCTCAAACTAGGTGCAAACTAATTAACCAATACTTGGGGGATCTCCTTTATTTGCTAGGGAAAGAAGGCTCATGACTCTTTCCTAGAACGTAACCTATAAGTAGAAATTCTATTCTAGAATTGAGAGAGGTGAGTTATCTTATAGCGATGGATCGAACATACGCTTATCAAAAATGATAAAGTTATGTTATCCTGTACTCCTGTACCATTACTTATCAGTTGCTTAGTTCATATTATATATTGTATACATACACGTTAATATTTTATTAAATTAAAAAATAAATTATTTTAACATATTAAATATAAATAAGTAGATTTATAATAAAATATATCTATCAAGAAATAATAATTTTAATATTTAATAAATCTTTGTGATATGAAAAAAATAAAAATAAAATAAAATAAATTTTCATGAATAAGGATGATATAAATAGTAAATGAGTGATATATATATATATATATATATATATATATATATAAATTGTTAACTAGTATACATATTAAAATTTTAATATATATAAATAAAAGTATATATTTAATTATATTTTATTTCGACCACGGTTGAACCACGGTTGAACTACGATTGATTCATTAAACTTTAAATCAGTATTTCAGTCAATTTAACAACTGGTTCAGTTTTCAGAATCTTGCTCTTAACTAATATAGGTGGAGACCACCATGTATCCTTATGGTGTAGAAACCTACTTCTATTTAACCAACAGAAACGTGAAACAAAAGATAGAAATAGGATGAGAGGCGCAACCAAAAAAAAAAAAAAAAGAAGTGGCCTGGCTTTTTTGAGTTGATTTCGCCATATTCCATCAATTGACTCATGGCCACTGCCACACGACGGTCCTATTCACGGTGAAGCTACAACGCTTTGGCTTGCGATTTGAACGCCAAGCACGATATCCATTCTTTTAAATTTATTTGTTTGGCTTGTTCTGGTAATTCTAAAATTTGAAATTTGATTAGTTGATTTTTTTAATGAGTAATATATAATTTGAGAAAATTTTAGATAGTAAATTTAGACTTTGATATCTAGAAATATATAGAATTTAAAAATTCATTTAGAAAGGTCAATTATTTATAATTGATATTGAGTAACTAGTATTTCTATGGTCATAGAATAGTACAGAAAATTTCCAATTCACTAAAGTAAATTATTGGAGTAAGACTTTATTGAGACTCTCTAAGTACTATGAGTGGTTACTATCTGTTACATGTCTATTTATGATTTATAAGTTTCGAACGGATTTTAGAGTTTTATTCTGAATATATTAGAGCCTTAAGTACTCTTAGGACAAATTTTTTTTTAAAAAGCTCAGATTTAGTTTCTAAGCATGGTTATAATGAATTATTTGATTGAATTGATAATTTTTATTCATAAAAATTATATTGATAATGGTTTTGAAACAATTATGACAATTGTTTCATATATCAGTTTTAGACCAATGATTATCATTGTTACAGACAATGATTTTTAGACCATTGATGCAATTGTTTTAAAATATGTTTGGCACTATATCCATAGTTGTTATTGGCACTGGTTGCTTATGAAAAACATATTAATATTTTTGAGTGGATTTTATAATGTTAGAAAATATTCTCTTTGAAAGAAGATTTATTTCAATAAATTAGAATTTTTATTTTCACTTGAAAAATTTTATTGAGAAATATATTATTGTATGTTTTTTTAAAAAATTATTTTGAGAGAAAACTATGTTAGAATACTATGTCTAACAGTAGTAAATGTTGGTCTTAATACACCTAAGATTAAACTCTACAGAGAAAATGCTAACTATATATTAAGTAAGTACACATGAGTTGATTATGGATTTGAAATGTGATGCTTATCAGCTCAAGTCATATGCTTGTCAGTTTAGTTAACTTATACAACGAGCTGTGTGCTCGGTTTGTTCTGATTATACTTGATGAATTATTTCACTTGAATTTTATTCTAATTAATTTTTCTCAATGTTTGAGATTTGTTATTGGAAATTATTTATTGACTTTAATATTTTGTTATTTTTTTAAATAAAATTTATAATGACTATAATTTAGAATTGTTATACTTTAGAAAGAATTATATATGTTTGTTATATTTTTTTCAGGTATTTTTATTTTGTTTTATTATTATCTATTATTTTAAAAATTATTTTGTTATTATTACTCATGAAATACTCATGCCCTCGCTTGTCTCGTTTCTAGTGTAATAGGTATTAACTACTTATTGAATTGTAAACTCACCCAAATTGTGATTATATTTTTTCAGGTAAGGGTGAATAATTTACTTCTGATTTTGCTCTTTTAGTTTGATCAAGTGAATCTACAGTTGTTTTGGTGAGCCTGACACAATATTTATGTGGGCAAGTTTCAGTATTTAATTTAGTTTGTTTAATATTTTGATTTGAGATTTTTGTAAGATGACTCTTAGATGTGCTCCATTATTTATACAAGTAAGATCTATATTAGTATCATATATGTTAATTAGTGATTGAATTTACAATATTTATTTTTGAGTGAATTGCGGGTGATCAGAGTTCACTTGTCTGATATTTTGTAAGTTTGAATTTATAAAGTTTAAGTTTTTTTTGGAATAAAATATTTATAAGGCCCTATGATGACTATTCTAAATTATCTGTTCAGAGTTACAATTTTGAGACTTGTGTAGCTTGGGTGATCTTATGGTAAGCCCTTGTCATACGCCGGTCATGGACTCCCAACTTGGGTCGTGACAAAATTAGTATTAGAGTTTTAGGTTGTCTTTGTAGATAATGGAGCAAGTGTTCTCTAATAGTATTGAAATTATACTATGGACCCGAGCATACTCATAATTGAGATATCATTAAAGACTTATTAGGATGTCTGTCGTTTCTTATAAAAATTCTAAATCAGTACATTTCTTTCATTGTCTATGTTATAGGAGAAATCAAAATCTGATATGATTGTAAATGCAAGCATAAAAACCTACTGTGGATTCTTTATCATTTAAGTATGATAATTTGTGTCTGGTCTGAGTCATTTGTTTAATTGCTTTATATCCTTGTAAAGCAATAGTTAGAGATGAACATGATCGTTAAGCATATGGGATATGTTCATAGTGAAATGGAATGCCGGCTAATAAGGTCTAAAGGTAGAAAAGCAAAGTTTAGTAATTTAAGATTACAAGATATACTCAGCATATATACGGTTTCATAATAGACTGAGTGTCCACTTATTATATAAGATAAATTTGAAAAGAATATATTGACACTGATTAAAAGTATTTAAATGATAGAAGCAATTTTCTTGTTGATCTAATTTATGATATTGTCTTAATATGAATATGATTTAAGTCATATATTGATTATTCGAGGAATAAGAAGTAAATGAGTACGTTTAAGGAAAAGTTACCTGTTAGAGTTTGAATATGATATTAACTTAGAAGAAAAGTGTGATGGAAATGATATTAAAATGTACTTATGGTTACATATGAGTTAAAACATTAAGTTATGGTTGATGATTGATTAGAATCATCGAAGATGCTTATTTAAAGTTGCTAACTTAAGATATTATGTTTTGTTATGATATAGTAACTTCTGTAAATTTTCAAACTATGAGTTGGGATCTAACTTTGGTAAATATATCAGCCCATAATTTATGCTTTGTTTGTGATAGATTTAAAAAATATTAAGTATGTCTTTGTTGGATGGCCATTTTAGGTGCCAATATAATGGATTTGACACAATGTTTATAACAAACATGAGTACAATTATGCTATAGTTTAAAGAAGTTGTCTATTCAAATTTTAGTGATTTGAAATATCCTGAACATGCTACAAGTGTTTGGTTTATTTTAAATGTTAAATATTTATGTATGGAGTTGAATGTCGGTTGAAGTATAATTTAGTATTATAGGATTAAATATGAAAATTGTAGTAATGTTAGAGATTCTTAATTTTTAAGGTTTAGTTGATGAATCAAATTAGAACTATTGTTTCGGATAGCACGAGTAGTCAAGTAATGTTATTTATGGTTTTGACATAAAAATAACAAGGATTGGTGAAATTTTCTTCACATAGAAATGTTACTATTTTGAGACTTAGTTATAAAATTGTCAAAATGTTAAGGAATAACCAACGTTTCAATTAAGAGTTAAGAATTTTAATTGGCATGCTATATGGAGTAAGAAGTTCTTAAATAAGGTAATTGGCTTGTGATATTAAAATATCACAATATGGTTTTGGTTATGAATACTGTTAAGATAAACAAAGTTGGGGAACTATAAATTTATCATTTTGCCATTGGATGCCCAAGAATGAGGATTTAAAACTATATCTTTTGGAGCAAGAGTGGTTGATTAAGTGATATTAGTTTGGTATATAGATGATATTAAAGTTATGCTTGTATAAAGTTTTGCTGAAAATATACTCATATTAAAGATTGAGGTCTATGAAGGAGACTCCTTGTTTATATTTTCTAAAGAAGTTAAATGTTATGAGGTGGTATATTTTTCACTCTTGGTATTTAGAAGTTGTTGGAGTAACATAAAATAGAAAGGTGTTGCTTACTTAGGATACAAAATCTCAAGGATTGCTAGAAGTCATTAGATATATAATCTTGGTTGGCCACATTTGGAAAAAGGCACAAGGATCAGCTGAATAGTTTTATATTTGTTTTTAAAAAAAAAGTTTGGAAATCATTGTAGTTTTAGGGTGATTTTGTTTGGCTTTTATTAGGCTTTTGTTGGAAATATGTGAATTATTGGTGAGTAAAATAGGAGGCTTGATAGATCAAAATTTAAATTCAATACCTAGATAACATTGTTATCAATAATGAGCAGTTAATTCTATGATTCATGATTTATTGCAAAATTGGCCTTAAGGGTGAAGAAAGTTTACCTTGGGATTTATATTATTATGGGAAGTAAATAGATACTAATATATTAGTACCAGGATTTCAAGTGAATGTCTTGATAAAGTGAATGTCTTGATAATATCTTGAACTGCTTGTTCGTATGGATTCTGATTTAGCCTTGGAGGCACAATTATAACGAGGTTTATGTAGTGATTATTATATTTTGAGCTTAAGGATATGACTTACTACTGGTTTGGTATTATAGAAAGTCTATTAGATTTATTTGAAGATAAGACTATAAATTGATATGAATGTACAAATGGTTGTATGCACTTTTTGATTATCGAATAGTCATGTTTATAGAAGAAATTTAAGTATGTTGTACTTTAAAGTGTTTTGAGTGTCATGTATGAATGTTACATATACGAGTTAAGGCAGATTTGATATGCTATTGATGATAGATTAAATTGGTGAGTGTTTGGAGGCCCAAACTTTTGGATTTAATGTTGATATTTTTATATGGTGCATGTAAGATGTGATAGATATTTGCAAAGTTTCATGGTTATCAAGGGTGTAAAACTAGGTTAACTAGATTAGACAAATGGCTAGACTCAGTTATGAGAATTTTCTAAAAAATGTTGATATATGGTCAATTAATTTGATTATGATAAGGGATCAAATGATTGTTAAAAGACCTAATACTTTATGAGAATAAGGTTTGACACCTTAGGATTGAGACTACAGATTTTAGAAATTTTAAAATTTTGGAGATAGATTAGATGTACAATGTGGACAATTTTTATTTATTTAGATTGCTCAGTATGAATATTGTATGGGTGAGTTCAAGGCTGGAAATTCACCCAAATGAAGTTAATGTATGTATGAATAACATTGAGAAATTTCTTGATTCAATTTATTGTTAAATAAGTCATTTGTAGATATAATATGGTGGTTAATTTGAAGATGACAGTATAGGAAATTTTAGAATCAAGAATTAACTAAGGTTTATGTTTGAGTGTTGGAAACTAAATGTTTCTTAAGAAAGAGAAATGTAAGGCTCTCAGGTGAAATAGTGAAGGAAGTGACTATATTATTTTAATTTATTGGACTGGTTTAAAATCTTTTCCTATATAAGGACTAAATGAAACATGATTATGAAGAAATTTAGTTTACAGTAGTTAAAGCCTTAGATGTTAATTATGGATGGTTGTTAGACATTTGAAACTTAATAACTTGATTAATTGATTGAATTTATAGGTTAATAGAGATTGATTGATATTCTATGATATTAGAATGGTTTGAAGATCCATAAAGGGATATAATAATAGAATTTATTTAAGTAAATTTGAGTATTTTATAGTTAATGAGTTAAATGTTAAGTATAGAGATTTTAATGGTTTTAATAAAGAAAGAAGTAGAACGTTTAGTTGGACTATACTGCTAAACTAATTAGCCATGTTAAAGTTTTGATGATGTTAAAGAACTTGCTATCAATATTTGTCATATTTGTCATATCGTACTCAAAAGGCGCCACGATGAGAGACAACTAAATTTATAAAAAAAATTAGGAGTCGTCACTAATTTTTATTTAAATAAAAAAACTCTTTTATTAAGAAAATTAGTTTTGGGAGTCTGATTATGCACAGAGAAGAACAATAACTTAATCCTACTGTACTCTTGATACATCTGTCCTAAGACAAACCTAAACCTAATTGTGCAAAGATGATTATGATCTCAAAATATATTTAATTTACCTGAAAAATTAAAAATAGCAAATAACAAAGAATAAAAATGAACAAAGACGATGCAAATACAACTCATATGTGATAATCAAGCTGCACTGCATATTACATCTAATCCAGTTTTCCATTAGAGAACCAAACACATTGAGATCTTGTCATTTTATTAGGAAAAATATCCTATCAGGTGACATCACTACAAGCTTTGTGAATTCAAATGATCAATTAGATGATGTTTTCACCAAATCCCTACGAGGTCCTCGGATGAGTTATATTTGTAACAAGCATTGCGCATAGGATCTATATGCTCCAACTTGAGGGGGAGTGTTAGAATCTCTCAGGATTATGTACATAATTAGGGTTATGTTGTATATGTCCAGACACATTGTATGTAGAAAAGTAGGAATCTTCTCTGATTTAGTTTCCTGTAATTAGGCCTTGATTATAGTTTTGTATTTATTATGTAAATAATATAAATAGGCTGCTCAGTGGTGTATTGAGACACACGGTTTCATACAAACTCTTATCTCTCTTTTTTCTCTAACTCAACAGGCATGATGTTTAAACTTTAACTAGATTAGAAGAGAAGTAAACTGAAGAGCATAACAATTACTTAGCTAGAGGATATAACAAGTGTTAATGATAGAAACTGAATCAGAAATGTGAAGAGCACACTGGAATATTTACTGAACTTCCTATCCTGATGTTGATATCAGTATGATAACAGCCTCAATGGGTGCTGTTTACAGACCTGAAATGAAAAATAAGGAAAAGAAATATAAGATAGGCCAAGCTTTCGAGAGGCTTGGTCTCTCCCACCCCAAAATCCTTACTCAGTGTTTGCTAACCCTCCTGTCTTCCCTCCTCCCTTCTTATTCTATTCCCACTACCCTGTCCCCACCTGCCATATAAGCAGGTTGTTACAAAAGAAACCCACAATATGCTGATCACACGCTTTTCTGACATGCCCATATATGCCACTCAATTCTCTACTACTATTCCCTTGTCCTTACTGTATATACTAGTTATGGGAGGGTACCTATCAATACTCCTCCCTAAAAGATCCACCTTGTCCTCAAGGTGGAGGTTCAAGTAAGCACCCTATAGTAGATGAAAGAACTCTCTAAGGTCCCATTGCTTGAAGCTTGATGGCCAAGTTACACTTGAAGCACAAGGGCTTCCATCGAGGTCCCATTGAGCTATTGCAAATAGAGGTGGTTCCCTTTTTAAGGGCCATTTCTAGGTCAGTTTAAAAAAGATAGCTCTGATTTCTCCAAGTTTTTCTAAACACTCCAACCATGAATCTGCATTTGTTCCCCTCAGGTCATATCCTATCTCTATTCTTGCAACTGCATCAACACTCCGATCGTTCCTCCTGTTATTCCCCATCCAGTGTTTTCTTTGTTGTGGTTCTTCCTTGTGATAATTTCAACCGACAGGTACAATAATATTTGGATCCCAACTTCTAGAGAGGTCATGCCACTTCCACTTTTCTCTTCCAAGTAGATTTACCTAATAGCATCATGCAAAATTGTGCATGGGATGAGCTTGTTAATATAACTGACACTCATGTAATCACAATTTTCACTGTTGGATTGAGATGGCATGTGAACAAAATAGTAGCTTATCAAATCTTCCATAGTTGAACTATCAAAAATAAGCTGAACATGTAAGTATGCCCATGTCTGAATTGGGTCACTATTTTTCTGCAGGTTCCTCTGTACGATGGCATGGGTTGTAGACCCAATGTACCCACAACCCATACTCCCTTCACGGTTATGGAACAGAGTACCCTTAATGCCATAATCATTGCAAGCAACCCTAACATCCACCTGAGCTTTGTAAAATTCCATAGCAAAGCACCCAAATTTCTTACCAAAATCAGAATGGTCAACCATAATTTCTCGATGCTCTTTATAGTCCTTAATGGTGTGTTCATGGTACCAGTCCTTTGGAAGAGGTTTCTGGATAACTAAACCAATTGATCCCATGTTTTTCATCATTTCTAATAGAGGAAACTAAAGGCTAAGAATATTTAAGGTATGAAAAATGGATTTTTCCTTCAACTGAAGGCCCCACTGCACATAATGATTTCCAATTGCCTACAGCAGAGTACTCCAATGCCGCAACCCAACATCAATGGTATTCTCCAATTCTAAAACTTTTGTTAACACCTGAAAACTATCATTTGCGTTGTCTCCCATGCCTTGCTATAACCCCAAAACCCTTTCCTCTGTTATCCCACCCAAATCGATTGGAAAACTCCACATAGCATTGATGTGGTGGGCTGTGTAAAAAATAGAAAATTGGCTCTGTAAATCCAGAACAAGGGCAGAATCTAAATTCTCCAAGTTTTTCTCCCCACAAGCTCCCATTGTGCCTTAAGATCTGGTCAATCAAAGCTCAAAACTACCAAAACTACTTCAATGGCTCCAACCGCTGCATCGCACGTCCTTCCATTGTGCATCTGACTAGTTTGTGATTTGGGTTACAGGTCCCAGTGTATTTTTGTGCTGTTGTTTGGCTGGTATACTATAAAATTAAGTCCACTTTTGTTACCTAAGTCTGCTTCTACTTTCCCTTGAGCCCCATCTTCCACTTTAATCCATTGGGCTGGGTTCATTAGGTTTGGATGAGACTCACCTTTAATTTCTAAATGATGTCCATCTTGTAGCCTATTTCCACTCTCTACCTTGTCAAGCATCCAAGTAGGCTGACTACTTTGTATATGAAACATATCAATTTTAGAATGAAGTCCCTCATTTTTAGAGGGCCAGTTTTCATCCTCCATGTATTGGGCCTGGCCCATTAGGGCAAATAGTGAACCTAATTCTTGGATTTCCCATTCTGCCTCTCCTTTCTGTTCCTCCTTCTTCACGATGCCTCAGGTGTGACGTAGAGGTGCAGCCATAGCCATGGTCAGATCTAGAGGCACAGGCAATGGTGAAGGATTGGCTGCGTTACACGAGGTTTGGAGCTCTGTTTCGCACATGCAAAATAGAGCTTTGATACCCAGCTGCATTTTCACAGCAATAAATGACTCATCCGCCTCCATGTGAGGGCTCAAGTAAGGTGGTTCCGACAGTGGTGGCCTGGCTGGAACACTCCAGACCCACCGCTCTGTCACTTTTTTCAGCCATTTTCGTAGCTATTTGACAGCCTTGCATCACTAAGCACATTGCTTTTTTTTTTACCGATGCGATGCGATGGGCCCAAGTTCACCTTGCTCTTCCTATAGAATGCGCTCGCCGGTCTTGTCCGCTGGGTGCTCGAGGTTGTTTCCATCGCCTGCTGGAATCTCTGCACAACGGCCACCTTGAATGTCTCTGTCATCTCTGATTCATCATTCCAAACCCAGACTGGCTATTCCAAATCATATTCAGGCTGGAACCTCTTGATCAAAGCCTCAATGAAAGTTAACCAAGTTGCATTGGGATTACGGACATCCCACCAGTACCACCAATTTAGAGCACGTCCTCTCAAAGCCTTCACTAGTTTTGACAATTTCTCCCCCTCTAGTGTCCCCTTCTCGTAAAAGTATTGCTCAGTGCAGATCAACCACCAATAGGCATTCTCCCCTTCAAATTTTGAAACCATTGTTCAGTACCCACAGCTCCCAGATTGGGAGCTCTGATACCAAGTGATAGAAACTGAATCAGAAATGTGAAGAACACATTGGAATATTTACTGAACTTCCTCTCCCGATGCTAATATCAGTATGATAACAACCTCAGTGGGTGCTGTTTACAGAACTAAAATGAAAAACAAGAAAAGGAACTGCAAGATAGCCCAAGCTTTCGAGAGGCTTGGTTTCTCCCACCCCAAAATCCTTATTCAATGTCTGCTTACCCTTCTGTCTTCTCTCCTCCCTTCTTATTCTATTTCCACTACCCATTTTGCCCTCTATCCCCACCTGCCACATAAGCAAGTCGTTACAAAACAAACCCACAATGTGCTGATCACATGCCTTTCCGACATGCCCACACGTGTCCCTCAATTCTCTACTGCTATTCCCTTTTCCCTTACTATATATCCTAGTTATGAGAGGGTACCTATCAGTTACATGTTCTGTTTATTTAATAAAAGTGTTGTTGGCATTGTCTTTGAAACATGGGTATCTGGCCCAAATTTGTGAAATTGACAATGAAATTTTTATATAATGGACTTGAGATATAGAAAGGATTGTCTATAAAATTATGGCTAAAAGTTATATGTAAGTAGGTTAATTAATTAATTAAGCAAAGCTGCTGCACAAAGATTATAGTTCTGCAGAATTCTGTCATGTGGCTGCAAGTATTTTGTGCTTAATTAAATTATCAAACGGACTCCAAAACCCTTGAAATTTTTATGGTAAGTAGTTGAATACCTGAGAACCTAACCTGAAAATTTTTATAAAATTTCAAGGCCACCAACTAATTTAATTACGCTAAAAACCGTATACTTGCAGAATGTTAGTTAATTTTGAGTAGCTGCTACAACTAGGCTAATACAAGGGCTTAATGAACTACTTTTGAGTTGAAATTTTGTGATAAGGTGATTGACATCTTAATACTTAGGGCTGGAAAGTTTGGGAATTTTTCTAAAAGTGGACCTAGGATATTTTTAAGAAGTTCACATATTAAGAGTTGTTGAATAGTCAAGGTTATTTAAGTCTCTATAATAGGAAATCCTTTTGACTAGTATGCGTACAAGAACTAATGACACTTACAGAACTTCAATTATCCTATATAAATCAAGTTGCCAAACTTATTAAATTTCTTAGCTAAATGAAGCACCATCATGAATTCAACTATGAATTGATTTGTTAAGAATGACTTAGATAAGTTGTTGCCATTCTTGTTTTAGTTTAGGAATACAACAACTGGGAGAGAACAAATCTCAAAAATAATATTTAAAGTAATTAAAGAGTCCTAGACAAGTACACTAACCTCCCTCATTCCATCATAACCAGGCCTCATTGAAGAAACACTTAAACTTTCTATGGTCATCAAGTCTAATTCTACTGTTAGGAGCTAATTGATTTCCCAATATAGAGTACAACAAACCTAGGAGTTACAATATGCATATACTAATATTAATACTAAAATTTCGTGTAAAACATCAATTATTTTTTCTTGTGATCTGTAACTCATAATAACCACATATATCAGCACTCAAGATATTTCAACCGCACATTATATATGAAATTATTAAAATTCATTCTTTCGACAAGAAATCTAACCATGGTGCGACATGAATGGCAGAATAAAAAATTTCAAGCAATGCTTGCTCGCTTTCACTCTGTAATATTGAGCCAGGGATGTCTTTTTTCAGGTGATCCATGGGGAAGAAGGAATCCTGAAATGCAACTAAACTAGTCACATTCCCTTATATTTATCGTGAAAACACTCAAAACTCTTAAATATTTAATCTCAAAATCTAAAATATATAAATGCAGGGCAATATATTCAAAGACACTTGAAGGTCCAACCATACCTTTTGTTTATTTAAGATATAAGATACATTAAAAATAGAAAGAAACAAAGAAATACAGGAGCATATATAAGATATCCTGTTAAAGAAAATATCAAGAAAAAAACACATTAAGAAGCACACCAATTTCTCTTTATTTCTGACAAAGAAGCCCCCTAAAATAACCACTAGCCAAGTATCACAGAGAAGCTAAAGAGAGCACAGCACTTCCTCCCAAAGAAGTGGTAATGAAAGAGAAAATGCCCTTGAAAATTGTGGCATTTCTTTCCAAACACATAAATATCCCTTACTATCCAATTCCAGTCTTGGAGCAAATTAGCATAGAACAGGCCAGAATGCAAGATTCCATACTAAAATCCCAAAAGGAAAAGCAGAGACAAACCAAACTTACAAATACCAAAATGGGAATCCTTGGGAACAGATTACTAAAGCTTCAAAATAAAGAATGTTGAAGCACATTAGAAACTAATTGAAATTAAGAGAATGAGACAAGGGAGGTGATTAGTCACAACAACACATAGAATGACACATAACCCACTTACTTGGCATGTTTACACGGCTCCCTCCCCTTTACACCCCACTAACCAAAACCCAGCACTTACAAAACACCAATCCCTTCTCTCATTCTCTAAAAAACTCCACTTTATTCTCTTCCGCTTAGGAAACTTAGACAGAAGACACTCCTAGACTGAAGGAAAGAGAGAAACCGAGAGAGATTGAGAGAACGCCTTTCATGGCTTAAAGGATAAGGAGGAAACAAGGTTCTGCATATCCCTCCTAGAGATCAAGTTTCTCTTGAAGGATGAAGAGAAAATTAAAGTAAGAGCTATGAGCTACAAGAGAAGCAAAGAAAGTAGAAGTTTCATGGTGTTTGATAGCTAAAGAGGGGAGACTAGAACAGGTTTAGGAGAACCTAAGGAGCTAGTAGATTAAACAAAATCAAATTCTAAGAATTCTGCTTAGACTTCATAAGGCAAATAACTAAGATTTTGTTTTCATGTGTTTGTAATTGAATGATTGAGCTAATTCTGCATACTATTAACTCTCTGCATATGTTACTAGTTGGTGATTGAGCTGAATGAATGAATTTTGCATAATTTTAACTACTTGAATTTCGTTGCAATTCAGAGTTTGTTTGCTTGATTATTAAGATGATTATGTGCTAGATGTGTTGGTTACATGAATTTATGATATGATGTCGAATTGGCAAGAACAAGTTCTACACAAGTTATTCTCTATTATGTGTTGTATTCTTAGTTATTTACTGAGGCTAAAAATCTTCATTCTTGTTTATTGTTTTAATGGCAAATAGACCAGCTATGCTTGAAATGGGAGAATGGATGTCACATGAACATGGAAGAGTTATATGTTGTTTTCATATATTATATTATTGGTGTTAAGGGCTATTCAGTTTTTCTAGTTTGATGTGTAACATAAAAGACACTTTATAATCATGGACCGCAAAGAATTATAAGACGTGTATCATGCTGCACCTATAAGCAGTACTTTGTAAATTAATCTTAAGTTAAATGCATTATGAACTAACTTGAAAGATGTTTTAGGTTATCTAAATCATTTCCCCTAATACAAGAGAGAATTGGATGATTATGTGTGTGTTGACTATATTCTATTGGGCCAGAATATTATAGCTTCAAAAACAGATTTCATAAAATTACTGCATATGTATCTTGCAACCATTCAAGAGTTAAACTAAAACTTGTGTTGCTATGTTAAACTAAGTTCCTCTAATAAGTAATTACATAAGGTGCTGTCCTAGACCTTACTTAATGGTATGATGTTTAACCATATTAGAAGGGAAGTAGATTAACAAGCATGACAATTACTTAGCTAGAGGATACAACAAGTGTTACATGTTCTATTTATTTAATAAAAGTGTTGTTGACATTGTCTTTGAAACATGGGTGTCTCGTGGCCCGAATTTGTGAAATTGACAATGAAAATTTTATATGATGGAGTTGTGATATAGAAAGGATTGTCTATAAAATTTCGTGGCTAAAATATATATGTAAATAGGGTAATTAATTAATTAAGCAAAACTGCTGCACAAAGATTATAGTTCTGCAAAATTCTGTTATGTGGCTGCAAGGAGTTTGTGTTTAATTAAATTACCAAACGAACTCCAAAACCCTTGAAACTTTTATGGTAAGTAGTTGAATACCTTAGAACCTAATATACAAAATTTTTATAAAATTTCCAGGCCACTAGCTAATTTAATTATGCTAAAAACTGTATACTTGCAGAATTTTAGTTAATTTTGAGTAGCTACTAAAACTAGGCAGTTGAAAATTTGCCACAAAGTGATTGACATCCTAATACTTAGGACTGGAAAGTTTGGGAATTTTTCTAAAAGTGGACCTAGGATATTTTTAGGAAGTTCACATATTAAGAGCTGTTGAATAGTCAAGGTTATTTAAGTCTCAATAATAGGAAATACTTTTGACTAGTTTTATCTATATGCATACAAGAACTAATGACACTTATAGAACTTCAATTATCCTATAAATCAAGTTCACCAAACTTATTAAATTTCTTCTAGCCAAGTGAAGCACCATCATGAATTCAACTATGACTTGATCTGTTAAGAATGACTTAGATAAGTTGTTGCTTTTCTTGTTTTAGTTTAGGAATACTACTACAATTGGGAGAGAACAAATCTCAAAAATAATATTTAAAGTAACTAAAGAGTCCTAGATAAGTACAGTAACTTCCCTTATTCCATCACAACCAGGCCTCATTGAAGAAACACTTAAACTCTCTATGGTTATCAAGTCTAATTCTACTGGTAGGAGCTAACTGATTTCCCAATATAACAAACCTAGGGTTAATACTAAAATTTCATGTAAAACTTCAATTATTTTTTCTAGTGATATGTAACTCATAATAACCATATATATTAGCACTCAAGATATTTCAACTGCACATTATATTTGAAATTATTAAAATTCATTCTTTCGACAAGAAGTTAGAACTGGACCACAAACTCAACAAAAATGGAAATCAAACATAGGTGTATCTCCTCTCCTGATCTGATATTAGAGAGATATCAGAAAAGTGGGGACTGTATATGGAAAAATTACAACTGAAACAGAAAGATAGTCCTCAAGTAAATTCGAGAGTGCCTAAACCTCTCGCTCCCAAGTCCATTCACACTTTTTTCTTGCCTCTACCCATTTTCCTTACTTCCTATATACTGCCTTGTCACTAACAGAATACATTTCCCTCCAGTTCTCTCCCCAACCCACATGTTCAATTAGTTAGCTGCAGTCACATTATTTTGCATGTTGCCCTGCTGTCCCAATCCCCTGCTGCCCCAATATTTCTTTGTAAAGTACACCTTAGTCGTTGGAGGGTATCTATCAGAAATCTAACCATAGTTCCAACCTCCACAAGGTATTCTGAGGTATTTGAAATAGGGAGATTAAGTTCCCTGACAACCCCTTTTGCTATGAAATTATTATAGGCTCCACAATCTACAAGTACCACTACCTTTTTCTCTCGTATCTCTCCCCAGAATTTGAGGGATTTTTTGGATGTCATTCACATTATGCTATGCATGGATAGTTGCAATGCCTGATCCTCCTCAATAACCTACTCCTGCTCCTGTCCTACTTCCACCTCCTCCGCATGCGAAGTTTCGATGATCAGCAGGTGAAATTGTTTATTCTTGCATGTGTCCCGGGCCAAATTTTTCATCACACTAGAAGCGAAGACCCATCTTCATTCTGTCTCGATATTCAGCATCAGATAGTCTCCTGGATCCTCCTCTTCTACTATTTCCCATGTTGCTACCCTGTGACACTGTCTTAGAGCTGCCCGTGATAACTCCAGACCCTCGTTTGTGACCATCCATATTAAACTTTCTTCCCAAATCCACTGATGTGGTTTTAGAGGGTTGAGCTGGTTTATAATTCCAGCTTGACCCTTTCCTCCCTGTTGGATTTCCTTTCCTACACACCTAGTTTTTTTCTTCAATAAGTAGAACCTGATCCATCAGATCAATTACTGAGTCCAATCTGTGGAGTTTTAGTTCCGCCCTTATTTCTTCCTTAAGGCCATTTAGGAAGACTCTTCTTAACACATCCTCGTCTGTGTGCCTCAACGGTCCAAAGATCAGCTCGAAATTCTGCTGGAACTCCCCTACTGTACCCGTCTGTCGGAGGCCCAACAGAATTTCAAACGGGTTTCCCGCCATTGTTGGTTGGAAACGTCGGAGTACAGCCTCCCTAAACTTGGACCAAGTTATCTCCACTGCTCAAACTTCCCACCACTGGTACCAGTTAAGTGCTCGTCCTTCGAGCGCCAGTATCACCGCCTAGACCTTCTCCCGTTCGGACATGGTGTTGATGAGGAAATACCTCTCCACTTGATTGAGCCAGCCATATGCATCTTCTCCTGAGAAAAGTGATATCTCCATATGCCTCATCCTCTCATCCTGATGTAGGCCCTTGGGTGTGCCATAAATTCGTTCAGTTTCTCCTTCCTCGTCCAGGTTCATCTTCGATCTCCTCTATGAGGTTTCTGGTGTCCTCCACCATATTCATCCCGCATTCCAAGGCCTCAATTCTAGCTTCCATCCTGGTGTTAACCATTTCACAGCTCCCAGATCGGGAGCTCTAATACTAGTTGATAGAACTGGACCATAATCCCGTGAATTGAATGAAAAAATAGGAATAAGATCTCCTCTCCTGCTCTCCTATCAACAAGATATCAGAACAGTGAGATATGTAAAGAATTACAGACTGTAGAAAAAGAAAAATTACAATAGTATCTTAGGCAATTTCGAGAGTGCCTGAATCTCTCTTCTCAGTTTTGTTTCACTCTTTTTTTGACTTCTCTTCCATTCCTCCGCTCCTAAATAAGCTTCAACAGTAAGATCACGTTTCCCTCTCCCATCTTGGTTCACGCGGCAGTTACTCAACAGCCGTGAGGGAGGGGGGGAAAAGGTTAGTTAGCAGATCACATTTGCTAAGTGCACGGGTTTGCTCCCCTACTCTTCTTAAACTTCTTCCTAACATACACCTTAAGCTCACGTGGTACCTTATCACATACTAAAGCCCCAAAAGGAAAAGCAGAGAGAAACCAAATTTACAAATACCAAAAAGGGTGTCCTTGGGATCAGATCACTAAAGATTCAAAACAAAGAATCTTGTAACATGTTAGAACTAATAAATAATAAAAATTTGAAGGCCTAAGAAAACCTTAAACAAAGATCCACGTTACAGAAAGGCCTATGAGAGAGGAAAAATCCCAACTATGACATAAATATAATAAAATACAATAATTCAAAAGAGAAGCCAAAGAGAGAAACGAAGAAACAAATCGTCGATGAATAATTATATTATAATTATATGCAGATACATCCTGGTCCTTGACGAGAGTGACGGCTCCGTGATAACTGTTGGGAGATCGTTGGTAGGGAGGATCAGAGCGGTGGGAAGACGAAGAGGCTTGAGGCCGAGGAACTGTTGGCAGAATTCCAACGGAGTAAGATCAGAGAATTTGGTGACAACGTGGATGGCGGAGGGATCTAGCTTCTCGTTCAGCTTGGCTTTGCGCAATTAGTGCTCCTCCTGTTCAGATTAACATCAGCTCCTATAAAAAAGGAAGAACAAGAACATTTGACATAATTTATGAATCTTTCTACATTGTAAATGAAATACAGTCATGAAAGGTATTGGTCAATGATACTATATTTTATTACTAGAACATCATCCATAAGCTTCAGGTAGTCTACATACTTTAGTAGAACTTTAGGAACTATTACACAAATTAAAGCATATAGATAACACACAATAACAGCCTACATATTCAATCAGCATATATGATCTGCAAATTAATAGCAAACAGCAGTTAACAGCACTCAAATCATGGTTACCACCGACATGATACCAAGAAGTCAAAATTCCTGGCTTCTATCTTCAAGAAGTGTTGAACATATAATATCTCTATCAGCATAACCCAATGATTTCCTCCACCAATTGAAGAAGACAAAAAATGCCAGTCCGGTATAACGTATTTCTTAAAATGAAGTCCTACAAAAGTTCAACTAAATCACATGCAAGCAATCAAACTTAACTGTCTCAGGTGACAGACACACAATCACTTTTCCACTTAACTTACGGTTCTATTTGTGAAATAGAACACCCTGCTTGACTTAAGGAATAACAATCTCTGAAGAATGAATTGATGCCAAACAGCTAATAAAGTATTGACCTTTGTTCAACAATGTCTCCACTATTTGCAAACTCCCAATGCTGGCGGCAGAATGAAGTGGTGCCCACCCTCCTTCATCGGCGCTATTTATCGCACTTGTTGATGCATCAGCAGATGATAGTATCTTCACCACCTGATTCCATCCACACTAGAAAGAATAAATTGCTGAATGCAGTGATACGTTAACCACCTCCAAGACAAATACATGCCCCAGGCAACTGAAAAAGATTACGGAAAAAAAGAAATGCAAGCTATCAAGCTTATAGCCACCGGAACCCCAATTTCTCCTTCTGGTGACAGATGAAACCAAATACAAAAGGAACAAATTTTGCAGCAATTGAACAAGAACTAAGCAGGCCCTTTCCAATACCCACGCTTTCGGTGCAATGGCAAGAAGGGAATTGAAGAACAAGCGAAAGGAAAAGACGTGGGATTCTCTGGCTCCTCTTGAGGATCTGCTTCCATCTCCATTCTGCGTGACTGTGGACTGCATCTGTAATGGGTTTTCGGGTGGAGAAGTGGTGCTCATGTCGTGCTTTTCACCATTAACGAGCCATTGGTAAACCTCTTAATTCCTGGTAACACTTTCATGTCATCGGATCTGAAAAACAGGGGTCTTCCCCATTGTGTTCTTCAGCTCCAGTGGACCTGCTGATGGCCTTTTGAGACCGCACTTGTGTATGGTACCCAGCACCAACCATGCAAACATCAACAGGATCTTGTCAACGAGCCAAAGCGGCAGCCACTGCATCATCAAAACTGCATCTGTAATGGGTTTTCGGACGAAGATGTGGTGCTCATGATGCTCGACGTCGTCGTCCAACTCTGTCCCCCTCTCCCTCGTCCTTTCTGAATATTAAATCAGCGAATTGGTACTTTAAATATTTCAACGATTTTATATTAATTTACGAAAGATTTAAATTTTATTGTGGTTGATTTTATCATTTAAATAAATTTTATCATTTAAATTAAAATTCTTTTGAAACTAATCTACTGATTTACTCAATAAAAAACTCTACCCATTCCTAAAGTTCTATTTTTTTAAAATATAAACCGTTCAATTTATATATCTATATAATATATTAAAAAATTCATTTAAAAGACACTAAAAGTATGTGTTACCATGGGCAGGTTAAAATGATAACAACTACATACTTTTATTAAAATATATAACAGTTGGATGAGAATAATTAATTTTAAAAATAAAATTTATCTCTTGTCAGAATATAACAATAAATAAAATTTAAATTTTTTAAATATTTTACATTCAATGATAATATAAAATATATTTTTTATATTTAAAAAATATTTCGAGACAAATATAAACTTATGCAGAATCAACATATCGTCTTACACAATAATTATGAGCTTTAGTATTGTAAATAATATAATACATATTATATTGTTAATAAAAATTAAATTCATTTTTATGAAAAAAAATGAAAGTAGTGGATAATCAATATAATAAATAAAAGTAAGATTTTTATTTATAAAATTCTCACAAGTGATATTTTTTGGGACAGACACATTTTCTATTTTTCTTCTTAACATGTGTCACTCTCTCATAATACTCTCATCAAATAATCATAATTTAAAATCAAGTATTTAATATTGATTCTAATCAACAGTTATTTAAAAACTTAATTTGATTACAATTCCTAATTGGCTCACCAAATTTTAATATTATATCAATCAACAACTAAGATATGACAATTAGGGATTTTTAACTTTATATAAATAAATATAGATGGATTAATTAACATCAATAAATAATTAGAGATGAAATCCTAGTAATTAATTGACTAAAATTTAAATTTTTAAAATATAATTAATTCTGACTACTTCCATAAATATAGTTTAGTATAAATATAATTACAATTTCTATTCATAGAAGAAGAATCTATTCATACCCTTTCATGATATATTCTTTCTCTATTTGTACTCTTCTACATGGTCAGCTACTATTTATGGTTTGTTGTCATTGCTATTTATGGTTTGTTGTCGTCGTATTTATTACTATAGTTCATTTTCTTTTGTCACCTATTACTGTGATCTCGTTCATGTTTGTTTTTTGTAAAAACTTTTTATTTTTATAGTTGATTTCTTATTTATTATCCATTCTTTTTTCTTACACCAAATAAATCAGTGCTTGTTTTTCTGTAATTATTGAAAGCGGTAGGTTAACTTATGATGAGTGCAATGTTTGATCAGCGAAATCTTAAATTTAGTAGAGTTGTGATTACCTCTGTACGTATTGTTCTTTAACTAAATTGTAAACACAAATTTCTTTCTTTTTTTTAAATATTGAGACTTGATTAAGGATTTTTTGTTTTAATATTGTTATTGTACGATCAATAGTTTTGCATGCCTCTTCTTACATTTACTCTCTGTGTTCCTCTATATTAACTTTATTATGATACTTTAATTAATTATAGAAATGGAGACAAATATATTAAAAAAAAATCTATGAGAGCATGCATAATCTGATCACGATGTATTCAAAATATCAATACATTATTTCTTTTCTTTTTCTTTTCAATTCACCAATTCATTCTACTACTTGGTATTTAATGCATTATGATATGTATTTCTTTGAAATTAATATAAAAATTTTAAATTGATTACTTTTATTTATTGTTTATAGAATTTGATACGCTATATCATATTTTATATTATTTCGTGTATAGTACCAGTACTTTTGACAAGTGACATACTTACAATGAAACAGATTTTTTCCTTGATTAAAATTCAAAATTTAAAATTATAATCAATTATGAATATTATATTTATTAATAAAATATAATTACTCAGATAAATATTTAACATCTAAATAAAGTTGATAACTACTGTTGAAATAATTTAAAGTCATACGATTAATTTATACAATTTAAATATTATTTCAAAATTTACACTATCATTCTCTAACACGAGACAGATTCAAAATTTAAAGTGATATAATTTTGATCAATTATTATTTTTTAAGACATAAATTAATATTTAAAGAAGTATTTCAAGAATCGTTATTAATGTATTTTATTAAGTGTTAATAAAGTATTTTGCTTCTTTATCAATAAGCATTGACATCATTAATGTTTTAATAAATATTTATGATTGTAATTTGATACTCTATTAATTATCAACATTTTAAATGTTTCATTGACCGACCCATTTCATAAAATAATATTACATTAATGTATAATATTTAAAATAACTAATTAAATATTAATTTGATTCTAACAATCTTAATAATTAAATCTCGATAACTAATTTATTAAAATTTAAAATTTAAAATTATAATCAATTTTGAATATTTCTTTAAATATATTTCA
Source organism: Castanospermum australe (assembly GCA_019955255.1). Taxonomy (NCBI): domain Eukaryota; kingdom Viridiplantae; phylum Streptophyta; class Magnoliopsida; order Fabales; family Fabaceae; genus Castanospermum; species Castanospermum australe. The sequence continues at coordinate 193,959 of NSJW01000082.1, forward strand.
TTATAAATATGATTACATTAATCAAATAGATGATAAGTTATAAACATTATAAATTAAAATTTTAAAATCATGATCAATTCTGAATATTTCTTTAAATATATTTTATTATAAATATATATATATTTCACTTTCTTTAATATATTATATTAACTTTCATATTAATGATAATATAAAATCATGCATTTAATATTGATTATAATTAAAATTTATTTAAAAATTTAATTCAATTGAAATCCCATATTATAATCATACATGTATATTGACTATAATCAACATTTATTTAAAAGTTACAATATATTGATAAATTTTTTTCAGATAAAGATTTTTTATTTTTTTTTAAAAGAAATACATTACTCTTATCATATTATTTCACCTAAAATTGGTTAAAGATTCGATCCATACCAGCATAGATAATTCTAAATTAACAACAATATAATTAACTTTTTCTTTTTTAAAAAAAGGACATCAGCATAAAAATATTTGTAGCATCATCATTGAATAAAATATTAATATATTATGATATTTATGACAGACTAATATGATATTTTGCATGTAATAAAATCAAAATTTTAAAAAATTTAAATTTTATTATCAATAAAGATTATTATTTCTGTAAGTTTTCTTATTCAAAATATTTTTAATAGAGGATAAAAATTATTGTCAAAAAATAATATAAGTTATGACTAGTATCAATTATAAATATCATCGCCATTTGAATTTATTGCAAATGTTTATCTAATCATTATAAGTTTTTTTAAAAAATAAATTATAGTGTTGAATCAATTTACACTCTATATTTTTAAAAATAATTTTATTACACATTATTACATATTTATATGTGTTAGAGTATCGGTATTTTTTTTTAAATTCAAGAAGTTATATTTTTCATTGGAATGTATCTACTGTTTTAATATACCTTTTACTCTTGATGGTCATAAGCTCAATAACTCATCATCATAAGACATAATGCATTATTATTGTATTTTTCAAAAAAAATAATATATAGCTATTTTAAAATGATTAAATGACGTTATTATGATATCTTATTGAACAATTAGTTTTTAGTAATTTATTTGTAATATGTCACTTTTATATTTTTCATTTTTTATAAAAATTTATAAAGTGTAAAGTACGAAAAATGTTATGGCAAAATTTTAATTTTTTTATAATTATAAGAGCTTTAATAATTCACATTATCACTATTTAGCAAAAAAAAATGTAATAATGTACTAATTATTTACTTTTACTATTTGTTATGATTTATATTTAAAATTAGAGTAACAATTTGTTTAACAAATTTATCAGGTTTTATGTAAGATTTTTTTTCTCCATGAAAATAAGTCAAGTTTCATATATATTATCTTTCATAATTATATTTCAAATATTTATATTTACATAGGTTTATACGTAAGATTTTTTTTTTGTATGGATATTTTTTTGGTTCATTATACATAAATTGATAAAATATTTGTTATTTTTTATTATTATTTATATATTTAGTAGTTATATAATAATATTTTTATATCGTATATCGCACAAGTGAAAATCTAGTTGGTATAAAGAATAACATAGAAACATTTGAACCCAATCGTTTATCATATAAAGGAAACTTAGAAACAGTATTTGAATTTTTTGGTGAGATTAATTTTATGGAAAAGGAAAAGTACAAATTTTGAAAATATTCTCGTTCTTGATTATCTTATCACTTGTTATCTTTTTATATCTTCTTTATCATATCAAACCTTTAAGATTTTTTTAAGATTTTTTTTAAAAAAATTCCTTATCAATTCATTGTCACAACGTATCCATATGACGTCGTGACAAGAGGCAACTAAATTTATAAAAATTCAGAAGTCGTCACCAATTTATATTTAAATGAAAAAATAATTAAAAAAATTCCTTTATTAAGGAAACTGGTCTTTGAAAAATAAAATTAGGTTTGGGAGTCTGATTATGCACAGAAAATAACAAAAACTTAATTTTGCTGCACCCTTGATATATCCGTCTTAAAACGGTTACTTTAAAGCTAATTGCACAAAAATGATTATGACTTCAAAATGTGTTTAATTTACTTCAAAAAATAAAGATTTCAAATAGCAAAGAGTGATAAAAGTAAATAAAGAATTAATTAAAAATATTTACAGTTTTGGCTTACCTTATGTGCCTACGTATCCCCACATATAATCAGAAATCAAAGTCACATAATTTGTAGAAAATAATTGTGTGTTGCAAGATTTTAATTAAAATTAATGATTAATTAAATATAAATGTGATTTGTGTATTGATTAAATTTAAAATTCTTTGATGATGTTAATTAAATTCAGGATGCAATGTGAGGATTGATTGATAAAAATGATAATAATAATTGATCAATTAATAAGAAACTATTAGTTAGTTATTTTTTAAAAAACTGATTAATATTTATACCATTGATGAATTAATGAGACGTCACATCTACGTTGATTACTGATGATTAATTATTTTCAGAACGAAATAGTTGTCACAACAATATCGTCCCTAATTAGTTAAAATTAATTAAAAATTTATATGATTTCTAAAATGATTAGTTATTAATTAAAATATATATCGGCTATGTGTCAAAGAGTCGTTACGACAATAATGACTATTGGTGATTTTAAATTATTCTCGGAATAAAAATATAGTCGTCACGACAATAACGTCCTTAATTGATTAATAATTTTAAAATTAATAATTTTTAATAAGTGATTAGTAATTAATTAAAAATATATATCACTTAAAAGTCCAAAAGTTGTCACGACAACAATAACCGTTAGTGATCCTAAAATATTTTCGGGATAAAAGAGTCGTCAAGACAACATCGTTCCTAGTTGATTAATAATTTTAAATTAATGGTTAGAGACTTTGAAATAATTTTTAATTTAATTGTAAGACCAAAACGTCATCATGACAATAACGTCCCTAATTAAGTAATAATTTAAATTTAATGATTTCTATAGGATGATTATTTAAAATTAAAATTTATATCACTTATAAGTCAAAGAGTCATCACAACAATAATGACTCTTAGTAATTCTAAAATATTTTCAGGACAAAAGAGACATTACGATAATAAAGTCCTTAATTGGTTAAAAATTTTAAATTAATAATTTTTATTAATGATTAATAATTAATTAAAAATCTATATCACTTAAAAAATAAAAAGTCGTCACAACAATAATGACCGTTGGTGATCTTAAATAATTTTTAAGACGGAATAGTCATCACGACAACAATATCCATAGTTAATTAAAAAGTTTAAATTAATGATTAAAGAGTTTTTAAATAATTTTTAATTTAATTTTAAAAAGTGTTGTCACCACAATAGATTTTTGATTTAATTATTTTTTAAATTAACGAATTGTCACAACTCAGATAATTTAGATAAATTATTTAATTATATTTATTATTATTTATCAAAAATTATCTATTTTATTTTACTATTACTTTTAGTTATATTTTTTATTTTATCTTTTACCTATTTTTATTTTGACCATTAAATAAAACCTAAGTCCAACGATTAACTCATGACCCACTGAGCCCAATTAATTTTTGTGAGAACAAAATCCCAATCTAATACTTAATCAATTAATTTCAAAATTGCTAACACATTAACAATCATACACATACTTAAATAATACCAAAGTTGACAAAATTTCTACCACAGATCATAACAATTAACAACCAAATGAACTACAATTAGAATTAAGAATAAAATTAAAAAAAGAAAAAAATGCGAGAGAGACGTGCGTGTGCGTGAGGAAACAGAGAGTGGGTGCTGTGTGAGGATGTGGGTGCTGTGACTGTGCGTGAGGCTGTGAAGTGTGCCGGTTCGGAGTGAGCTGTGAGATGATGGGCTGTGCAGGAAATGGGAAAACAGGGGAAAGTGGTGCAAAATGTGGGGACTGTGCTGTGGGTGAGCAGGGGAAGCTGAGTGAAGATGCAGAGACTTGGCCGAGTCTGAAGCCCCTGCTGTGTGTGGGTGCTGTGCAGGTGAAAGTGAGGGTGAATGGGCTTCCGTGACAGTGTGGGTGCTGAACCGTGAAGTGAGGCGGTGAAGAGTGTGAGGCGTGGGTGAAGTGAGGCAGAGGTGAAGCTGTGACGGTGTGTCCAGAGGGCCAAAGTGTGTGGGTGAAGGGTGCTGCATGTTGGAATAAAAACGAAGGCAAACTGATATCAACTCAAATACTTGAAAAGAAATACTTTGCCACTCTTTTATTAGAACTGAAACAGCCTACAAATAGGCTTCATACAACTAAATTAAGAAAAACAGCCTCCAAATAAATCAGGAGTAATGCCCAACGTGTAAACAACAGAAAGAGAGAAAATATGTATTATTGAAATAGAAAAAATAGGCTAAAACAATGCAGTGGTGGCAGACTTCTTCCAGCTTCCCATATTGCAATTGACCAGCTCTATCTCTTACAATTTTAGAGCACTTCTCAACACTCCCCCTTTGGAGTGTTTCTCATGTTTCTCTCCTTTCTCGTGTTTCTCTCTCTTTCTCTCACCCAGTTAGAGACCGAACCTTGCTCTGACACTACTTTGTTGAAATAAAAACGATCGCAAATTGATATGAACTTAAATATTTGAAAAGAAATACTTTGCCACACTTTTATTAGAACTGAAACAGCCTATAAATAGGCTTCATACAACTGAATTAAGAAAACCAACCTTCAGATAAATTAGGAGTAATGCCCAATGTGCAAACAACAGAAGAGAGAAAATAGACATTATTGAAATAGAAAAAATAGGCTAAAACAATCCAGTGGTGACAGACTTCTTCCAGGTTCTCACGTTGCAATTGACCAGCTCAATCTCCTACAATTTTGGAGCACTTCTCAACACTCCCCTTGCTCCAAAATTGCAGACACCAAGCAGAGACCTTAGATACTCATACTTGTTTCTCGCCAAAGGCTTTGTGAAGATATCCGCTATCTGTTCTTTGGTGCAACAGTATTCAAGAGTTAAGATGGCAGCAAACGGGTCTTCATTCTCATAGCTTCCAATTCTAGTGTTTACTGAAGACAAATATCAGTTTTGGAGCGTGAGAATGAGGATTTTGTTCAAATCACAAGACTTGTGGGAGTTTGTTGAAGATGAGTTTGCAGACCCAAATGAAGCCGCTAAATTGAAGGAAAATCAGAAAAAGGATGCCAAAGCACTATATCTGCTTCAACAGACTGTCAATGAAGACATTTTTTCAACAATTATGAGTGCCACTATGTCCAAAGAGGCATGGGAAATTCTGCAAAAGGAATTTCAGGCAATAACAAAGTGATCACAATAAGACTGCAGACCCTTCGGTGGGAGTTTGAAACCGCAACGATGAAGAATATTGAATTCATTCAAGAGTTCCTCTCTAGAGTTAAGGCAATTGTGAGCCAAATACGAGTGTATGGAGAAAAATGCAGCGATTATGTCGTTGTGACCAAAGTCCTGAGAAGCCTAACACCCCGGTTTGATCATGTGGTTGCTGCAATTGAAGAATTGAAAGACTTAACCAAGCTTTCTTTCGATAAACTAATGGGCACCTTGCAAGCTCATGAGGCAAGAATCAATCGGTCTGAGGAGAGTACTGAAGAAAAGGTTTTTCATGTGAAGGGAGAGCATTTGGCAGCAGAGGAATCTAGATACGGCGAAGCAAGAAAAATTACAGGGAGAGGTCATGGACTAGGTGCAATCAAAGGAAGAGGAAGAGGTTGTGGTCAAGGGATCCAATGCCATTACTATAAAAGGTATGGTCATGTTCAAGCTAACTGCTGGAAAAAACAAACTCAAGCTAATTATGCAGAAGAGGCCAATATAGTGAAGGAGAAGAAGAAGATTGCAGGCTGCTCATGACACTAGTGGAACAAGAATCTCATAATCAACAAGTTTGGTTCTTGGACAGCGGGTGTTCAAATCACATGACCGGCAAAAAAACCATGTTCAAGGAGCAGGATGAAAACAACAGAAAGAGAGAAAGTAGGCATTATTGAAATAGAAAAAATAGGCTAAAACAATCCAGTGGTGGCAGACTTCTTCCAGCTTCCCACGTTACAATTGACCAGCTGAATCTCCTACAATTTTGGAGCACTTCTCAACACTCCCCCTTGCTCCAAAATTGCAGACACCAAGCAGAGACCTTAGATACTCATGCTTGTTTCTCGCCAAGGGCTTTGTGAAGATATCCGCTATATGTTCTTCGATGCAGCAATATTCGAGAGTTATTTTCCCTTCAATAACTAGATCTCTGATAAAATGAGCCTTTATATCCATATGCTTGGTCCTTTCATGATACACTGGATTTCTTGACATTGTTATTGTTGACTTGTTGTCATAGTAAATCTTCGTTGCTTCTCTTTGTACTCATCCAAGCTCTTTTAACACTCTTCTCAACCAAACACCTTGACATGCTGCAGTAGTTGCCGCCATATATTCGACTTCTAAGGAGGATAATGCAACAGTTGCTTGTTTTTAAGAGCTCCACGAAATTGCTCCTGAACCAAGACTGAAGTTGTAACCCTAGGTGCTTCTTCTATCCTCCAAACATTCTGCCCAATCGCTATCAGTAAATCTAGCCAGCTCACAATGCACCAAGTGTTCATACCATATCCCAACTCTAGAGTTCCTGCTACATAGCGTAAAATACGCTTTGCAGCTCCAAGATGATGCTTGGTAGGAGAATGCATGAACCTGGAAATTGCACCCACTGAATAAGAAATGTCAGGTCTAGTGTGTGTTAAATAAATTAATCCTCTTATTAGGTTTCCATAATAATATTCATCTGCTAGTTCGGTGTCGTCTTCTAGCTGCAATTTCTCATTCATGTTCATTGGCATGCCTGCTCCCTTACACCCCAACATATAAAACCTTTTGAGTAAATCTGTAGCATACTTTTTTTTTGTGAGATGAAGATGCTTCCCTTTACCTACTTTCCTTAATGGTGAGTTAGAGGAAGAGGTCTATGTAATGCAACCTGTAGGTTTTGAGATTCAAGGTGAAGAGGAAAAAGTATACACGTTGAGGAAAGCACTTTATGGATTAAAACGACCCAAGAGCATGGTATGGGAAGATAGATTCCTACTTCATCAAGAATGACTTTGAAAGGAGTAAAAACGAGGCCCACACTGTATATCAAAAGGGAAGGTAAAGATATATTGGTTGTTAGTCTTTATGTAGATGATATGATCTACATGAGCTCATCATCTGTTCTGATTGATAAATTTAGAGCAAATATGAAGAATGAATTTGAAATTTGCTACTACTACATTGTTTTAGCCTATTTTTTCTATTTCAATAATGCATATTTTCTCTCTCTCTGTTGTTTGCACGTTGAGCATGACTCTTGATTTATCTGGAGGTTATTTTTCTTAATTCAATTGTATGAAGCCAATTTATAGGCTGTTTCAGTTCTAATAAAAGAGTGGCAAAGCATTTCTTTTCAAGTATTTGAGTTCATATCAGTTTGCCAATGTTTTTATTCCAACAAAGTGGTATCAGAGCAGACCAAGTTGTAGTTGAGATAAGCATGTCAAAGAACAAGTTGTTTCCAGTAGATTTTTCAAGCTTGGAAAATCATGTTATGATGGCCAAGGAGAAACAGAGACAAGGGCTTTGGCACAAGAGGTATGGACATCTCAATCTAAATTCATCTCAATCTAAATAGCATGAAGTTACTGTAACAAACAGAGATGGTGCAAGGTATGCCTAGCTTGATACTTTGGGAGTGTGTGAGGCTTGTGTTTTTGGGAAACAAAGCAAGAGACCCTTTTCTACAGGAAAGGCATGGAGAGCACCCAAAAGTCTTGACTTAATCCATGCGGATTTGTGTGGACCCATAAAGGCAAAACCATTTAGAGGAAGTAAATATTTCTTGCTTCTAACTGATGATCATAGTCGTATGAGTTAGATTTTCCAATTTGATATAAGTTCAGAATTAAAAAACCATTGTCTATAACAGTAACCATTAGTGGTTCAGAATTGATATATGAAACAATTATTTTAATTATTCTAAAGCGATTATCAATATATTTTCTGGTAACAAAAATTATCAATTCAACTAACAATTCATTCTAACTATGCTCATAAGCTAATAGTAAGTTTTTCAAAATTTTCACTTGTCCTAATAGTACCTAAGGTTCTAATATATAACAAAAAAATTTAGCCTCTCACAATATTGGTGTGTTATCAAAATCTCTCAAATAAGAAGATTGATACTATCAAATCATTATATTGATTTCCTCAATTTTTTGTTATTTTATATTTATTACCTTTATTGCTGTAATCAACTCCTTTAATTAAGGAGTTTGAATCTCAAAGTTATTCTTTTATATTATACATATATATATATATATATATATATTATATATATATATATATATGAAAAATTAGTCATTATCAACCTCATAATTAATTTATGAAATTGATATTTATTATAAGAGAGAAATTACGAGTTGATAATTATTAAGAGAAAGAAATATATATTCATTTATGAAGTTAATTATATGGTTAATAATAACTAAAATAGACATAATTGTTTAAGTTGATTTTAAAAAGATATTTTTGTCAAAATAAAAAAGTCCAAGATGCTAATAAAAGATAACAAGAATATATATATATATATTCTTTCATTATATTCTTTACTTAACAATTTTTAAATGGGTCTTCCTCCAATAAGAACTTTGAAGTAGTATTTAGCTTTTGCAGCTAAAGTTGTTATTCTGTCCTTCTCTTTCTCTCTTGCTCCATTTCCCATAAATTCTCTATAAATATGTAGAGAAATATGTCTTGACCAATGCTACAAAATTGGATGGGTTTTTGAAATGGTAAGTTATCCTTATTAGTCAACATAGTTGTCGAACCACATCGTATTAAAATTATAAAAAAGTATTTAATAAAAACTTATTACAACTATAATTCAAAACAAAATTTAAAATATAAACTTATCATATAACTCAAATTTATAAAAATTAAAATGATAATGCTATAATTAAATTTGTCACATGTTTAAAATAAGGCTGTTATAATGGGTTGAATTTTTCGAGATAACTCATCTCAGTATAAATTATGTAAGTTGAGTTTTTATTTTGTTGACTCATTTAAAAATGATTAATTTTGGCTCAACTCACTTATTATGTAGGTCAAATAGGCCAAATTCTAATATTAGCTAGCTAACCCATTAGCATGTATAATTTTTTTGAAAAAGTTTACCTTCTTTATTTGAATTATAAAGTCAACTAGAAGCGCTATATCTTTCTTATATGCAATTATAAGTTTAAGCCTGCATGGTCCAAAACAGTTGAATTTTGATTCAATCTTAGTATAAATTTATTTTTTACATTTTTATTCAATCATATTTTGTCATCATTAAAATTCTTTGATCCCTTAGTCAATCGTTATCATAATTCAATTCTTCTAAAGATGTGGTAATACATAATTAGATGATTTACAATAGAATGTCATTTACTATATAAAAGTCAAATATGACCATGTACAAATTAAAATTTTATATTATTATATAATCATGTATTGTTATATTTTTAAAATAGTTTGACTTTTTAAATAGTTATTGTCATAATCTAATTCTTTTAATGATGTATACATGATTCAATGATAGTAAAACAAGCCTTTATATTGACAATAAATTAAAATTAAATCCTTAAGTATAGCATACTAAACTTTGATAGTGGCCACATGAGTTATAAGTTTATTAACAAATTATATGAATTTTTTAAGTACAGAAATTATATTAATTTTTTATTTTACAAATTTACAGCATTCAAGTTGGTGTGGGGATGCGTATTTAAAATTGTCCAAAAAAGAAAAATTAGTACTAATTGACACAAAGATAGTCCAAATGTCCCCTTAGTGCAAAAAAAAACTGTATCTCCTACTTCTCAAGCATTTTCACCTACATATTCTAATCATGCTCGGAAGCTAATAGTAAGTTTTTCAAAATTTTTACTTGTCTTAGGAGTACTTAAGGCTCTAATATATAAAAAAATTCTAAAATTTGTATTAAACTTAAAAATCACAAATAGACATATAACAAATAGTAATTACTCACAGTATTAGTGTACTATTAGAATCTTCCAAATCAAAAGATTGGTACTCTCAAATCATTAGTGTAACCAACTCCTTCAATTAAGGAGTTTGAATCTCAAATTTATTCTTTACTTGTAACTATGTACGTATATGTTGTCAATAATCACTTCAAAAATCAAGACAATCAATTATTCTCTTCTATTATATTTTTTACTCAGCAATTTGCAATTAGTACTTCCAATTAGAGGTTTCTTGTACCATTCTATAATCATAAAAAAATATCAGTAATTTAAGATTAATAGTAAACAATTAATTTTTTCAATTGAATCCCTAAATCTTAAATATTTATAGATTCCAAAATCTAAATTCACTATCCAAAATTTTTCAAATCAAATATTACTTATTAGAGGAGAAAGAAGAAAATCAGGGAAGGTGGAAGAAAGGCTGCTGCACGTAATTGAGTTTTGATTTTATTAAGTTGAAGCAAGAAATATTTACTTCCTCTAAATGGTTTTGCCTTTATGGGTTCAGAATTGATATATCATCAGTTCAGTTGAACCACTAATGCCTTTCATCAAGTTGAGTTTTGATTTTCCAACTTGAATTTATATTTTATTGACTTGTTTAAAAATGATTAACTTTAGGTCAACTCATTTATGCTGTAGGTTAAATAGGCCAAATTCTAAATCTATGGACTAGCCCATTAGCACATATAATTTTTTCGAAAAAGTTTACCGTCTTTGTATGAATTATAAGGATGGCTAGAAGTGTTGTCTTCCTTATATGTACCTACAAGTTTAAGTATACATGGTCCAAAAAAAGGAAAAGAGTTGAATTTTGATTTAATCTTAGTGTAAATTTGTATTTTTGGCAAAAATTTAATGTTTGTTCTTTAACTTAACTCTATGTCTTATTTTCGTCCCACAACTATATTTTATTTCATTTTCATCCAAAATCTTTTTAAAAGTCATCAAATATATCCCAGCCACTAATATATTATGAGGCATCCTATATAAACACAAATGTACAATTTGCACGTCTAACTACGATTTTCTTTCTTTTTTTTTTAAATTAGTGGTTAGAACAAATTTGATGAATTTTGAAAAAAAAATTAGGACTAAAATAAAACATAAGGTAGAGTTAAGGGATGAAAAGTATAATTCAATATATGCATCATTTTATTTTTTAACTTCTATATCTTTGCATTAAATGAATTTTTTTATATAGATTCATTACTAACAATAATATTCAATCACAAAAATATTTTCATAAATCAATTTAACTAAGACTTCATCATATCTTTTTAGTAAAATATTAGAAGTATTATTATTAAATCATATTTAAGTTTAATTTTGATATAATGTCAGTATAAAATTTTTTACACTATCATCTAATCATGAATAGCTAAATTATTAAAAATGTTTGATTAAGATAAAAATTATTTAAAAAGTTAAAAACTAGAAAACTTATTATTGAATGATAGTGTAAAAAAATTTTACATTGACAATAAATTAAAATTAAATCCATCATATTTTGCTAACATTAAATTATAGAAAGAAAAAATTTACTCTATTTCTAAGTCAAGTTAAATATTAATATCAAATCCTGACTATTTAATTCAAAGGCATAGCTTAATGGTAATTTAATTCAAGAAATCGTCCATTAGCTTTACTTTTGAAATTCATTTTCATCCTACATTTATATTCTTTTATTTTTGTCCTGAATGTTTCGAAAAGCTCCAAAATTCATCCCAATTAATCAAATTCCAAAAAAAAAAAATACAACTGGATGTGCCAATTATGCACTTATATCTATATAAGATGCTATGTCAGTAAATTCCATTATACTTTTAATAGTATTAGTAGTTAGGATGAATTTGGTAACTTTTAGAAATATTTGGAACGAAACTGAAACGGAATACACTTGTAGGAGAAAAATGAAATTTATGGTAAAGTTAAGGAATTAAAAGTATACTTTTATCTTATTTTTTATATTTTCATTCAATCATATTTTGTCATAATTAAAAGTATTTGATCCCTTAGTCAGTTGTTATCATAATCTAATTCTTCTAAAAATGTGTTAATACATAATTAGATGATTTACAATAGAATGTCATTTACAATATAAAAGTCAAAAATGACCATGTGCAAACTAAAAATTTATACTATTACCTAATTATGTATTGTTATATTACTAAAAAAAAGTTTGACTTTTTAAATAATTTTTGTCACAATCAAATTCTTTTAATGATATATTAATATATGATTGAATGATAATAAAATAGACTTTTATATTGATAATAAATTAAAATTAAATCCTTAAATATAACATACTAAAAACTTTCATAGTGGCTACATGAGCTATAAGTTTATTAACAAATTATATGAATCTTTTCGGTACAAAAATTATATGAAATTTTTATTTTAGCAAATTTACTACTTTTAGGTTGGTGCAAGGATGCGTATTGAAAATTGTCCCCAAAAAAAAAAAAAAACAAAAAGTTACTAGTTGACACAAACATAGTCCAAATGTTACCCTAGCATGAAAGAATGTATCTCCGATTTCTCAAGCATTTTTACCTACATATGTTTAATTGATTATACTTTAAGAATAGACTTCCTTGCCATACCTTATATTTTTACTGAATTTGGCTCATTTTAAGCAGGGGTGGCAAATGCATAGATAGAATAGATTTTAGGTTAAATCATTAAAGAATGATAGAAAATAAACTAATAATATATTTAAATCATTAAAAAATTATTAAAATTATTTAATTTATTGCTGACCTATTTTAATGGATCAATATCCATCCATCCACTATTCCAATTTCCTTGGATAGATGTTCAATCTATTCATTCTCAACTAGATGCATATAAAATCTTTCTATATCCAAATACATTTTATTCTTCAAACTATATATTAATCTTTTGGATTTGGCAAATATTTTGTTTAATCTATTAACCATCTATTACAAAAACTAATCAAATTCAACTAAATTCATTAAATTTATTATTATAATTGGATAAATTAAATTGAATTTAGATATAGATGGATTAGCTAGGTCATGGATTCATGAATTCAATTGCCAAGCCTACTATAAAATGAGGGATATACTTTAAAAAGGTATAATACAATATTTGTAATCATTGGTTAAAAAATCAACGATTTAGGATTAAATAACATACAAACACATGGATAAAAAAAACTGTGGATTTGTATACTGGGGAAAAAAAGTATGGATTTGTTAAAATTTTATTTCTTGATTTTTTTTTCATAAATGATTATCCATTTGCACTTTATAATATAAAGTGCAGCCCCACTTTAAAGGATCTAAATCCTATTTTAGAATGGATCCTTAAAATAAAAAGTAGAAAGAAAATATGATTAAAACTTTATTTATTTGAAAATTTTTCTTTAATAGAAAATTAAATATCTGATTGAATTAATTTATTTTGTAAAAATAGTTTGTAATGAAAACATTGTAAAGGAACATTTTGAATAAAAAATTATTTTTAAAAATTAAAAAAAATTAAATGTGTATTAATATCTTTATAACACTTATTATACATTAAAGAAAAGAAAGATATCCATAGAATTATTTTATAGTTTCCAAACCCTAATACCAGATGACATTTAGAGGACCAAATTTTCAAATTTTATCTGTGGTTTGTCCGGAAAACTACAAAAGATGAGAAATGAGTGAAAGGAAATAAAAGAGCAAAAAGCCCCTAAACAATATTTAAATAACTCTTTAAGCAAAATTTAAAATTAAACAACAAGAAAATAACAAAAAACAATATATAAAAATATTTACAATTTAACTTGCTTGAAGCACTTGCATATTCTCAATGTGAGGAATTAAAGCCTCAATTTGATCTAAAAAATATTATTGGTTGGTTGGTTGATTTTTATTGTGAGTTTGACTAATTCTAAATATTATAAATGATGGATTAATTTTAAAGGGACTAAATCACCAAATTTATCCTTAAAAGATTTAACCGACTTCACATTAATTAATGAGTGTTGTCATTTTAGTGAGTCCTCAAAAATTTTAAAAGTTATTCATATTAGTCCCTCAAAGGAATTAACTTGAATGATGAAATTACCTGTGAGGGATCACATTGAGATTTAAATATTTCAGAAACTAATGTGAAGTCGGTGAAATCTTTCAGGCACTAATTTGATGATTTAGTCATTTTAAACGTTTATAAGAGTATGGTTCAATGATAAGTAAATTAGAGTTCTAACACAATAATACTTACCTACAATATTAGAAATTCAAATCATGCTAGAGAATAAGAATGTCAACGGAGGGGTAAAGAGTGCTATTCTCATCCCCATCTCCATTGTGAGTACCCATTTATATCACAAATAACATATAAAATTTAATTATATTTTATAATAATTAATTTATATAAATACTTATTATTAGAATGATATAATTTTTTAATAATTTTTATTATTATAAAATTATTTATTAAAAAATTTCATTGTAAATAATATATATATTATATATATATATATATATATATATATATATATATTCCTATATCATTAAAAAAGGAAAAAATATAATATGTGTCAAATGTTAAAAATTAAAAAAAAATTCCATAGGTATAGCAGATACTTGCAGTCTGGCAGTGTGATCTCAATCTCTGTCTCTAGTAGTGTGATCTCAATCTGTCTCCATTTATTAAACCGATATTCATATGGTTCACATTCATCTTAAAAGCTTAAATTTATTAAAAGCTTGTGACATCATTTTTTTTTTTTGATATTTTGTGCTTATCTTACAGCAGGGACCAAGGAATTGTGATTGTTTTTGCTACATTGTATGTAAGATGACTCTGAAGATTTATGGAAAAGACAATTTTTTACATTTAGGACCTTATCCGTTTACCAACATAGGCAAACATGAAAGATTTTGTATTTTAGAAAAACATATTGAAATTATTTATACGAACACCGTATTTGATCAGAGGACTTCTTATAATTGAAATTTCTTTTCCTAAACTATTAAATTTACTAATTTTATTAAAAAATAAAAAAATAATTAAACAAGAAAATTAACATTGGTTAGATTTATTTTTTTGGTAGATAACATTTGTTAGATTTTGATAAAAGAAAAAGATGAGAAAAACTCATATTTAATCACTAGTTTTTTCTTTATTTGAAAAGTGACAACATTACAAACGAACGAAAAACAGAAGACAAAATAAATTTAAACAGAGAAACCACGTGGCTTTATAAAACTCAAATACCTTTCTGCCCCTTTTTCACGTTGCTTCTCCACACATGGAGGATTAGGAATCATAAAAAATTATATAAAAACTCGCGCGTTGTGTGAATAAATGAATAAAATTATATTTTTTTTATAAGAAACTATTTTAAATTTTATTTAATTAAAGTTTGCTCTAACTTTTATATATTATATAATCATTAAGAATGTAATAGTAATTATGTGTGCATTTATATAAAAAATAATATAATAAAAGATTATTGTAATTAATATATATATATATATATGTGTGTGTGTGTGAGAGAGAGAGAGAAATCTGGTTTACTTTTTGTGTTAAAAATCTGTTTACTTTATTAAAAAGAATTTAAACCTATTAATTAAATGTAATTATCAAACAACGATGTTTTAAATTAAAATAAAAGAAATTATGGTATCCAAATAAAACAAAAACTTGCAACAAATTCCTAAGTACTCATCTATTTTACATTCCACATAATATATATAACAGCTAGAACATGAGCTAAATCAGTGCGTATGTGAATACAAAGGTTATGGGCAACCAGTGCATAGTTATTAATGAATTTCCAAGCATTACATTTTATAAATCCATCCCACTTTTGATCCTTCTATCATGAATTTGCTTAGTATGACAGGGACTTGACACAAGTGATGCCAGAATGGAGAAGGAATCCACTTGGTCTCAAACCAGTATCTTGCATCTCAATAAAAAGCTCAAGGCATGATTAAAAAACCCATAAGAAGCATAACCTGAAATGATTTTGTTCCAAGTAACTACGCCTCTTACAGGCATTCCATCAAACAAATGGCACGCCTTTTCAAGCTGACCACTTTCTAGCAACCCTTTCAAGCAAATAGTCCAGGACGTTGAATTCTTGTAACTAATATCATATATTAAACACTTTCAAGATAGCATTAATTTCTCCTAACTTAGAATACGGATCGAGCCAACGATTACCCAAAGAGTTATAGGTATTAAAATCCAATTTGACAAAACTGGCATGGATGATATGAGAAATTTAAAAGAGATTTTTCAGATAAGCAGTGATCTAGGAGAAGAGAGTGAGAGGAAAGCGAAGAGTGAGGACCATGTATTTGCTTCAACAATGGGTACATACAAATGCTTTG
>NSJW01000082.1:211555-523014 GCA_019955255.1 Castanospermum australe
GAATTAAAGAAAACACAGTGTCTAAGAGAAGGCTTACAAAATTATTCTTAAAAAATTAAGGAAGTAGATATGGTTCACATTCATCTTAAAACCTCAAATTTATTAGAAGCCTGTGACATTATTATTTTTTTTTTTTGATGTTTTGGTCCTATCTTCTTGAGCAGTAGGGACTAAGGGATTGTGATTGTTTTTGCTACACTGTATGTAATATGACTCTAAAAAATTATGAAAAAGTCAATTTTTTTATGTTTAACAACATAGGCAAACATGAAAGATTTTCTATTTTAGAAAACACATTGAAATTGTTTATTTGAACACTGTATTATATCATAGTAATTCTTATAATTGAGAATTTTTTCCTAAATTATTAAGTTTACTAATTTAATTAAAAAAGTAAAAAATTATTAAACAAGAAAATTAGGATTTGTTAGATTTTGTTAAAAGAAAAAGATCAGAAAGACTCATATATTTAACCACTAGTTTTTTTTTTATTTTGAAAATGACAACAATGCAAACGAACAAAAAAAACCAAAAGACAAAATAAAATAAACTGAAGAAACCACATAGCTTTATAATACTCACAAACCTTTCTGCCCCTTTCTCACGTTGCTTTCCCATCCATGAAGTAATAGGAACCATAAAAAAATTTTAGGGGTTCAAGCTTTCGAGGAATAAGATAGTTTTTTAATTCTTTATTATTTAATAGTAATTATACTAATTTTATGAAATATTATTATTTTTACAATATATTAATTTAAATATACAACAATAACTTATAAAGTTGATATAATTATTATTAAATGACCTAAAATAAAAAATATGTCTTATTCTTTGAACAAATTAGAATACGTTCCTATTGGTGAAATATTAAGATAGTATACTATTAGAGAAAAAAAACATAAAATATTTTAAATATAAAAATTAAACTTTATAAACTATCATAATAAATTTTACCATAATATAACCTGCATATTTTTCTTTTTAATAGGATAATTTTATTATAGAAAAGAATCTATCAAAACCCCAATTTGATCTAAAAAATATTATTGGTTGGTTGATTTTAATTGTGAGTTTGATTAATTTTAAATATTATTAATAATGGATTAATTTTAAAGGTTCACATGGTGTAACTTAAAGGTAAATAAGTTACAATTTCAATACGATAATATTTACATGTGATATCAAAAATTCGAAATTTTGTTAGAGAATACTTTGTCAAGAAAAGCAGCTTTAGTTTCAGAACAAAAATTAATCACACATACTTTTGAAATGGAAAATACCTCTTTAGAATTAAAAGAAAACACAGTGTCTAAGAGAAGGCTTACAAAATTATTCTTAAAAAATCAAGGAAGTAGATATGGTTCACATTCATCTTAAAAGCCTCAAATTTATTAGAAGCCTGTGACATTATTATTATTTTTTCGATGTTTTGTTCCTATCTTCTTGAGCAGTAGGGACTAATTGAGAGATTGTGATTGTTTTTGCTACACTGTATGTAATATGACTCTAAAAAATTATGAAAAAGTCAATTTTTTTATGTTTAACAACATAGGCAAACATGAAAGATTTTCTATTTTAGAAAACATATTAAAATTGTTTATTTGAACACTGTATTATATCATAGTACTTCTTATAATAGAAATTTTTTTCCTAAATTATTAAGTTTGCTAATTTAATTAAAAAAGTAAAAAAAAATTAAACAAGAAAATTAACATTTTTTAGATTTTTGTTAAAAGAAAAAGATCAGAAAAAACTCATATATTTAATCACTAGTTTTTTTTTTAATTTTGAAAATGACAACAATACAAACGAACAAAAAACCAAAAGACAAAATAAAATAAACTGAAGAAACCACATGGCTTTATAATACTCACAAACCTTTCTGCCCCTTTCTCACGTTTCTTTCCCATCCATGAAGTAATAGGAACCATTAAAAAAATTTTAGGGGTTCAAGCTTTCAAAGGGATAAGATATTTTTTTATTCTTTATCATTTAACTATATTAATTTTATAAAATATTATTATTTTTAAAAATATTATTTTAAATATATAACAATAACTTATAAAATTGATATAATTATTATTAAATAACATAAAATAAAAAATTTGTCTTATTTTTTGAACAAATTAGATTACGTTCCTATCAATAAAATATTAAGATAATATACTATTAAATTGAAAAAAACATAAAATATTTTAAATATAAAAATTAAATTTTATAACTTATCATGATAAATTTTATGATAATATAATATACATATTTTTCTTCGTAATAGGATAATTTTATTATAGAAAAGAATCTAAATCCCTCGAACACTTAAAAATCTCTCGAGGGACCATTTGTCCTTCATTTTTGTCATGCAAATGAAAAATGACAGCTGCCAAGTGTGTTGGTTTAGCTTTTGTGTTACTGTTTCAAACAAAAAAAAGAATAATAAGTAGATGTATACCCCACCTTGACTATTAGATTGGGACCCTCATGCCACCCTTCATGTAACCTAATTCCATTTAACAAGCAGTGACGTGAAACAAGAGAGAAAGAGAAGCGGCGCAAGAAAAAAGAAAAATGGGTTGGTCTTGCGAGTTGATTTTGCTAGAATCCATCATAAAAAATCATGGCTACTACCGCATAAGTCCAAGTCAGGTGAAGCTGCACGTTGCAAAAGCATTACATTACTTAATTAATCCATTGCTTAAAGGAGTTGCTCATTGTAAAAGACAATTTTTTTTTCAAGTTATAAGTCTATGCTTTATAGAGATATAGTGACAAATTAAACTACATCACACAGCATGATATGAATAGTGCGGCTTCTTTCACTCCAAAATGATATGTTGCTATCATTGGTCATTACTCTAAAATTAGTGCATCACTGATCAAAGTTGCTTTTCAATTTTGGTATTTAATGTATTGCAACCTGCAAAGTGAGCTTCTCTTTCCCCTAATGGGCCGAAATGGTTCAATTTGGGCTTTATCAGATTGAGATTTTGCAGTTCGGCTTTCGTGCGAACCTATAAATACTCGAAACAAAAAGCGAAATTGGACCACATTGACATATAAATACTGACTTTACTAACAAAATAACAATCAATAATGTTAAAGGAAAATATAATTCCACACATTATTATGTCAGCATATGTGAGATATAATTATTGGAATTTAAATTTTTTAAAGTGAAGTGGAGGGTGTATTTTAAAGAGTCTGGTGTGTGAGATGTTACTATTGCTAATTTTTAAGACAGTTTATTACTAAAAAGATATACATATATTAAAGGTAAATTAAATGGTAAAAAAGTTAGTAAGAGAAAAATTCAGGAAAAAATAATTTCGGATCAAAGGACCCTAGATACAATGCATAACGTGTTTCTGTGATGCGTCTGAATCTTCATCCAAATTGTACAATGCATTTGTCTATCATGAGTCACAAGTGGGCAGTGGCCAATAGTGACTTATCCCACTACAGCAACTTTATTATAGTTTAGTCTCTTTTTGTTTTTTTCTTGCCTTAAATTGATAGAATATTACAGTTAAATTAAATAAATTTAATTTTCTATAAAAATAAGTGCTGCATTAACCCATTTCGATACGTACTTTGAACTTCTGAATAGCGTCTCTCCATTTTTACAGTTACTTCAATACCCTCTCTCCATCCATATTATGCTGGTAACTTCGTACAGTGAGACGTTTGAACCGAAATTAATCCATTTTTATATTTTAGTAAATAAAAGTCATTTAAAAATTTTAATATTTTTTCATAAATCAATTTTTTTTCTTTATTCAAAGATTGCATGAAAAATAATTCTAAAATTTATGATAACTAACCTTAATTATAAAGATAATGATATAAAAAATTTTAAGTAAAGATAAAATGAAATTTTGTTTTTTTTTTTGTTTTTGGGAAATACTTCATGCGTATGGGAAAAAACGGCATTAGCTTGCGGTGGGGGGCACAATGGTAAATTGGGAGGGTGAAAGCCGTAACTGAAACCGCAAGTACCGTAAAACACGAAGTGTGCGATTCCGTAACCGAAAATGGAACCCGCTTGGGGGCTGTGATTTACGCACGCACGCCGACGCCGTTGGTTGGTTTGTTGAATCACATTCACATTGACATGCTGATGCTGTTCTTGTTATTCAACAAACTCCAACGTTCTCCTTCTTCACCAATGCACACCGTCACCGACAAGCTCACTATTCGGCAATTATGATCTGCAATTTCTCTGTTTCTAGTTTCGTCTTCTTTCAAACACATCACTGCAAAATAATAATTCCACTACCTCCTGTTGCACCCGCTTATATGTAAGACATAGAAACTCTCGTCCTGAAAATTTATACATCTTATTATTCAATTAGCTACATATCAACGTGCCAATGTATTCTTTCAGAATGACGAATAATATTTCTAGAAAGTAGAGACAGCCTTCATCAACGTGACTACAAAGTGAGAGAGAAATATATCTCAAAATAGAGCATAATATATTTGAAATCGACAATATGAGCATGTTACGCTTCCTCTACAGAACCACGGGACGTTGATGGGGGGAGTGGAGAAGGGGGAGCCCGGGGACAAAATGGCCCAATGCACTGACAATTGACAAGTGTAAGCAGAATGAGCAAGGCAAAGGAGGCCACACCTCTCTCTCTCTCTCTCTCTCTGAGTCTCCGCATCATCCTAAATCCTACAGTCCTATTCTCTCCTACGCTAAAGCTACGAACCAAAAGTCTCCCTCTCGGCACTTTCCATTCCCTCTACACGCCTCTATCTGCGCCATTTCTCTCTACAATTTTACAAACATCCTTCGCTCTTGTTGCATTTTGTTTCCCGCAATTATTTTCTTTGACAAGGAAAAAGATAAGAAAATTCTGCAGAATAAAATATTATCCCATACAATACTATCAGTATTGGAGCCCCCCTTTGCTTTGGCAATTTTTTATTTCCCAAAAAAAGAGGATAGAACCTCAAAAGGGCAGAGAAAAGAAAAAGAAACGATAGAAAGAAAGGGACCCACCATTCCCATTCCCTTCGGTGTCCATGTTGTTTGCTCCATTAACTAGACACAAAACCACCCTTCCCCCTCCTCCGTTTTGATCCCTCTCACTCTCACTCTCACTCTGCTGTCTATTTCTCTTCTCCCTGCAATGCCTGAAAGCGTCTCACCCACCTCCCTCCTCTTTCCTGCAATACAAATGCCACACTTGCCCTAACTCTCTCTCTCGCTCTTGTTATCTTGTTCAGTCGTGGCCAACGCCATCGGCATTCGCATTCATTCAACAATGATGTGATGCTCTTGCGCACCCTTTTCTTTGGATCCTTCGGATTCTACCTAGGTTTACTGCGCCCATTCAACGCCAATTTGCTTCCATAATTTAGCTCACAATTAACTCGTCTTCACCGCAACTCGGTGCACTCGCAATGTTGGATCTTAATCTCAACGTGGCTTCCTCCGATTCTGCATCGGATTCCGTCGACACTGTTGCCGACAAGCTTCTGCCGCTTTCCGGTAGCCAACTGGATAGCTCCGCGAGCTTCAATTCCTCCGTCGTCAATACGGATGCTTCCACCAACACTTGCGACGAAGATTCCTGCTCTTATGGTGATGCCTACGGTTATAACTTTGGTATACTGAACCAGAACGCCGTCGACGATGGCACGAGCTCCAAAGCACTTGAACTCCCTGGACACGATGCTCAAGACGGCTGTATTCGGACCATCCAGCTTTTCCCACTCAACGGAGCCGCGGAGGCCGACGTCGCCGAGTTGGGAATCGTTCAGCGGCTTCCGGGTTCGTCGTCTGCAAGTAAGGGACGTTCGGATTTCTCGTCCAAGAAGGTGGGCCAGGGGGGAGGGAGAGAGCCGGAGCAGAGGATGGTGCCCCAGCAGCAGCAGAGACAGCAGGTCAAGAAGAGCCGGCGGGGACCGAGGTCGCGGAGCTCGCAGTATCGTGGCGTCACTTTCTATCGAAGAACGGGAAGATGGGAATCGCATATTTGGTTAGCCATCGACGATTCGATAAACTGTATAGTTTAGTTTTAGGCTTTTAGCAGATAATCCATCGTTTATTTCCGAACTTCAAATGAATCAGTTCTGCTTCTCTTTTTCTCTTTGTTTTGGCCTCTATGTACTTCTGTTTCTGAACCCGCTGTATTTTTTTTTTCTTGGTATTGTGTACAGGGATTGTGGGAAACAAGTGTACTTGGGTGAGCAAGAGACAGTGATGATTGTACAAGCATTCGTTTTATATGCATGTTTTTAATTGTTGCAGTAGTTGGACACTGGGATGTGATCCTTAGCTTTCTTGCTTTTAGTCGGGTACTTTTTCTGATGAATATCACTTTTGTGTTTTGCTTTTTGTTTTTGTAGGTGGATTTGATACAGCGCATGCTGCAGCAAGGTAATAACTACAAAGGGTTTTTTGGTTGAGATTGAGTTTCATGGGATTTTTTTCTCTGTAATTTGCTTTTCGTTTTCAGGGCATATGATCGAGCTGCAATAAAGTTCCGTGGCGTTGATGCAGATATCAATTTCAACGTCAGCGATTATGATGAAGATATAAAGCAGGTTAGTGAGCAGATTATCCTACTGTCTGCAATTTGTAGTTGTATTACTCTTAAACTTCAGTGGAAGTTCTAATTATGGCCTCAATTCTTGTGCAGATGGGTAACTTCACAAAGGAAGAGTTTGTGCATATTCTGCGTCGACAGAGCACTGGTTTTTCAAGGGGAAGCTCCAAATACAGGGGAGTTACTCTGCATAAATGCGGGCGATGGGAAGCTCGCATGGGACAGCTTCTTGGGAAAAAGTGAGAAACCCTTTGATTGAATTGCATTGATGGTTTGAATCTGACACGCTTTACTTGCCTTTGAACATCATTCAATTTTCGATTTGCATATGCATTAAGTGACATCTCAACATGAATTCAATTTTTCATTGGTTATTGTTCACTGCTTGCCTGCAGGTATATATATCTTGGGCTATTCGATAGCGAAGTAGAGGCTGCAAGGTTTTACCAATCATATATCGGGCTTTTCTTAAAACTAAATGCCTATACTTTTTGGACTCCATCTCTTTCATATTTCCTTTTATACCTAGTGTGTTATTGACTTACTGGATAATGATTCCAGAGCATATGATAAGGCTGCTATAAAATGCAATGGAAGGGAAGCAGTTACCAACTTCGAGCCCAGCTCATATGAAGGGGAGGTAATTTCTCTGGCTGATTGTGAAGGTACTACTTGTTTATGGTGGAGGCTTATTATTATTATTATTATTATTATTATTGCATTATATTCTGCTCAGTGATTGAATTAAGTCAAAATGCATTAACAATGCGTCCATTCTGACACTTAATGCAGATAGGAAGCAAAATCTCGGTCTTAACTTGGGCATAGCTCCCCCGTATCTCTCTGATGGTCAAATCGAGAACATACACCATGTGAGTGGCTTACAAGTTCAGCGTTGCTGGGATGACATCCCTATTGATGGGAGAGTCACGGTAATGTGGAGAAATATTGAATACGCCTCGTGCTGAATTCAATTCGTTTGCATATGTTTCTGAATTCACAGTATGTATAGGTTTTAACTTTTAACTTAAGCTTCCATCGTATATATTCATTTTGCTTGATAGTTTGAGCACTCTGCATCAAGATCACTGAAGGTTCAACCATCTCATGGCTTCTCCATAGCATCTGAGCATCCTTCTGTCTGGAGTGGTACCAATTTCTTTCCCATCTGGAAGGTGATTTTCATGTACTCAGGTTACCATAATGATTGCATTAGTATCTTTGTATTTGTTATGAATATGATCAGTCATTTTCATGTCTATTTGCAGGAAAGAGCAATGGAGAAGAGGATGCAAGCTGATCCCTTGCCAAATTGGGCATGGCAAATCCAAGGTCCTTATGGCGGGGCAACTCTGATTCCACCCTTCTCTGCTGCAGCATCATCAGGATTCCCTTCAACAATAATACCATCAACTGCTGATAATGAAATTCATTTTCCGAACATGGCGATCCTCCACCCACATTTTCCTCCACCAATCACTAACTCCAGCACCCCTCCTTTCTACTGCAGGAGCTGAAAGCAAAACCAGGTAGGGCAAAAGCTACGATTCAAAATCTTTCAGACTTCCAGTCTTGTATGGGAGGTAGGGGATGGTTGACAAACTAGTAGGACTAAAAAGTAGTAATTGAATTTGCTTGGTTCAGGAGCTTGTATCACTTAGTCCTTTAATGGATTAATTTTCTTCAGGTGTAAAGAATTGCTATGCCAGGAAGGCTTGGCCTATGCTATAATCTAACACTAGTATAATGAGCAAGCATTTACCTTCATCTTGTTTGCTGCCGTTAGTCTCCGCTGTATATTTTTGCCGACATGTCACTATTCACAAATTTGGGGGCTTGAATCACATGGTTATTGTTATATAATATTTAATAATAATGCACACCAAACTGATGTTATGATGCTACCTAACCCCTAAAGCGTTGGGCCCGAATCTACGAGTCTATAGAGATATGCTTTAAAATTTAAATATGGCAGTTGGTGGAGGGATATCAATATGCTAAGGTGTGTTGCATTTAAGACATTTAAATGAGCTCGATTCAAGTTTAAAACGAGTTAAATGTAATTCAGGTGTTGTTACGTGGTTGAGTACAAATGTGCGTGCGTATATAATAAGAAACTCTGCTTACTCGGTTGTGTCGCAACGAAAACCAAGTATTGGTATCTTCGAATCAAAGCGTACAGCATTCCTAATCCTCTCCATAATGTCAAAGAGCTGAGTTCGAGATATACCTGAAATTTAAAAACAAAAAAAAAAGACAAGAATTAGGTTTTGTCTTGTATGATAATTGCAGGCCACGTGTAGAATTGGGGGGGGGGGGTTGTTGGCTACGTCCGGTCCCTTCCCTATCCTTTGGATTAAAGTAATTCCCCGTTCATCGGCTTTTCGCACAGCCATAGGAGACCCTGACTCCGAGTGACTCGTAAACCTGCAAAAGGCCAACCTAATAATAATAAACAAAATAATAAATAGGGGGAGCAGAGTAGGCATCGTCTTCAATTTTCATATTCATATTCATCTTCTGTATTATGAGTAGCATCGAAAGCCTGTCTTCCCCCTCCTCCTGTGTTTCTATATGTGAATAGTAAAAAGTTGATTGTTCTGGCAGGGCCACACTTTTATACCTCTCTTTCTCTCTCCTAGTGGTAGCAGACCTGTCATTTCCGTACTATCTTAATGTCTGTCACTTTTAATTAGTCTCCGTCTCTCTCTCTCTCTCTCTCGTTTCTGTACAAACTTTAAGGCTGCGAATGAATGGGCAAATCTCAGACAGTAACTTGGGTTCTCCTTGATCTTTCCCTTTGTTGGGCTCTATGTTATCCTATGGTTACCTGTAGCATTGCAATGAGTACTCAACAGCCTGAAGCTGATCCAATTGTTCATTCATATCGGAAGCGACGGGAACTGCGCTGGCAATATATCAGCACCTTTAGCTGTGTCAAGAATCATCAACTCTTCTGAAAAATCAAGCTATTAGGTTCAATTTCATGAATCTTTTGGTTTGAACTTTGAAGCATAGATAGTATACAGTCTTTTCATTTTAGTACATGCTAACTAAATTTTAATTTAATAATAAAGAATAAGGACGATACAAATGGAACTTTTGATTATATGATTATAAATTTTTTTATCATGACAAGAATTAACTTCCTAACAAAATTTAAATTTTTTAAATAAATAATTCATGATATGATGATATTAAGAATTTATAACTAAATAGTTAACAGTTTAATTCTTGTTGTTCTCGTTTTACATAATTGAATATTAAGTACAGAACAAAATAAATCTAGATGTCGTTTATGTTTCAAGTTTAAAAAATCTTATTTAAAAAATATATATAAAAAAATATAAAATTATTCATCTGGGACAGTTGATTTTGGAGAAGCTGTGACAATAATTACAAAGAAACTAAGTTCTATTGGTGTTTAATGTTTGTGGATTTACCTAAGCGAAAGTATTACCGTCTCTGGGCAGAATGACCTCGAGATTTACAATGTACAGTACAAAAGTAATATTAGAGATTAGGTTGGGAAAGAAAAAACGTTGTAGTGTATATATTTGGATTTTTTTTTGGGTCAACAGTGTATATATTTGGATTAAACTCTTTATTCGTCAACGTAAGTTTTTGGGCCTTCTTTTGTTAAAGAACTTTTTTCCGTCTTATTAGTGCTAACTTAATTGTATCATGGTGAGATTCTTGCGTGTTTAATGAGTAAAGTATTTTTTTTATTATGTGTCATTTAATTTAGTTTAATGAGTTATTATTACTTATTTAAATTAAAATTTTAAAGACAAGAATAATTCACAAAATTAATATGATCATTATTAAATAACATAAAAGAGGAAAAATATCGTACTCTTTTTTAACACCTAAGAATTTTTCATTGTATCATATCTGTCTCGCGAGGATTGTTATTCTTTTCAACAACTATGAGAGCACACGGTTCCTTTGAACAAGATGTTGTCATCAGGCAAGGGGAGAGATTGTCTACATGTGGGAAAATGAGTGTAAATAGAAGAAAATGAATGGTGGAATATTCTTTTATGCATAAATAAGTTTGTCCAAATCTATCACATTACACTCCCAAAGCCTCTCACGTATCTAGCGCCGAACTCTAGTAATCGACTTTGTGGGTGATGGTGACTCTTCGTGTAGCTGTGGCATGAGGTCCATGACCAAAACTCCCCAAACTAACTGAGCGTAACACATATTGGCTGGTGATTGGCTTTAATCTCTGGCATTGAAAGCGACCTGTTCGGAAAGCTACACCAACCAACCCATGTCAAAACTTGAATTTCGTTTGTCAAAACTTCACGACCACATAATGATTAATATATAGCGAAACATATATTGTATAATCTAGCTCCTCTCATGCAGTAATTAAACACCAACGAAATTATTGCACCACATAATAGATGTTAATATAGTAAAAATAAATTATATTTATAATTATAAAAATTACGATTTAATTTTTAAAATTTATATTTTATAAAAATTATATTATTATCATTGTTTATCTAAAAAGATTAAATTTATAATATAATTAAAATAAATGGAAACATATAAAGATACTCCAAGCTCGTTTCTTTGCAGCCTTTTGGCATATATGATATATGCAATAATATAAAAGATACTGAAGGGTTCAATCAAGAGTGAAGCGAACCCTGCGTGCGCATGCCATGCCATGAGGAAACCTGCCCCTTTTTGCCTCTTGCATTGTGTTTCTCGGGGAATATCTGGGAGCCTCTACTTTCCTCTTCCCGTTTCAAGGCAAACATGTGGCCGTTGAATTGTCAAAAAAAATGAATCGCCAATATTAGTGGGGCAGCATGTCCATGATCTATCTGCTGCAGAAATTATGAACTTATCTTCCACGCTTCAACTTCGGCACATTGTAAACTCATATCGCTTTGATTCACCGGATATATGTATACATATATATCAAGTAATGCAGACATTTAACCATTGGGTTTTTTTTAGAGTTCAATTTTTATTTCTTTAATATTTTTTGGTGAGCTCCTTGATTTTTTTTTACATTAATATATTGTTATATTATTAAAAAAAATTTAATATAATAATAATATTAAGATATAATTACATACTAGTGTAAAACTATAATCACAGCGAATCACAATTAATTTTTTAATTAAATATTTATAAAGAAATGTATATTAGTAAGTTAGATGTTTTGATATGAATTTTTATAATTATTTAAAAGCATGTCATTTTGACAGTTATGCATAAATATAAAAATATTTTTATATATAAATTACTTTTATAAAAAAAAGAGTTAATATTTTTAAAAAAATGTTAATTTTTTATACAAAATTTTAAAAGTTTATAACTTATTTAATGAACGTTATAAATGCTTATCAAAATATATTGTATTTATAAATTTGTATCATATTCATAGAATGACTGAGAATTTAGTAGAAACGAGTAAAATTAATTTGATTTATTTTTAGTGAAAAATTTATAATTAAAATTTATAATTATTATAAAAATTTAATAATTTTAAAGATAAATGCTTCTCAATAATTACTAATATAAAATAAATTTAAATAATAATCAGGGATTTTTTATTTTCATTTAACGTTGAGGATAAGGAAAATGCTGTTTCACCAAACACAGTTAACTAGGCTGAGAGCTTTTAAACTGTAGGCATTGTCCTCCTGAATTATTATGAGCTGTAGTCAAGAATTAAACTTCATAAACTCTTTCCCGAGAAATTTGAAGTTAAAACCAAATAGCTTGCAATCTAACATCTCACAGCCAATATAAGAAACCATTAACCAATGAAGCCCTTCCCCTGTTACTCTTCTTTCTTATTTACATGGTGGAGAGGCAACAAGGCAGTGGAAGAGAGAGAAGTGTCATACAAATGAATTTTGGATTTTGAAGAAAATTAGAACCCTAAATGGTGAAACAAATTAACACATATTTTGCTTCTTTAAATTAAACCTCCATTTATCGTGTACAAGTTTTCGGCTTTAAGGAGCCGGATTTGACTGCTGCCATCCCCCCAGCACACAGCATAAGCATACAAAAGCATGTTCGCACTTTGCAAATTCATTGTACATTGTGCAACGTCGTTTGGCCATTTTTTTATACTTAATCAGAGTTAATTTGTTACAAAGAGAAACAAAGGAGTTTACATGTTAATAGCTTTTTAAATGAATATAATGTTCACTGTTTTGTATAATCTAACAACCAACTTTTCACGTCAACTAAAAAAAATCATCTTTTAAATTCGGAGAAAATTTTAACTGTAAGCCAATAGGAGTATGTGTTGATAATTATAAGTTGAAAATACAATTCATTATACTAAAAGCTTATAATTATTATTATTAATAAACTTTCAACACTAAATATAAATATTTTCAATTATAAAAAAATTTAATTTTTAAAATTTACATCACTAAAATATCTAAAATTTTCAGCTTTATCCCAATTTTTCAATTTTATCAAACACAGTATTCAGTGAATTTCACAGAGTTCTGTTTCAGTACTTTAGCATTTCCTCTAGGCACCGTAGACTAGGGACAATTGAGCTTCCCTTGTGTTGAATTTTAGAATAACTTTTCATAATTATACATAATCTAATCATTATCAATATCATTAAAGATTAAAAAAAGGACAACAGGGAGTTCCAAGTTAAACATTACCAAAAAAGTCTAAAGAACTAAGAACCCTCCTCCTGGGGGCAGCTATCCATACTATTCCCAGCATGAAGCAAAATTCCAAAATGCAGATCTTGGAAAAGCTATTTCGCCATTCTTAGAATCAATTAGTTCCCCGTCAACCAACGTAATCACACTGCACACAAACAAGAATTCCCCATCCGTTAAGGCTTATCACTTTTAGCTATGTATCATTGTTTCTGTAGTTGGATGACACACATCCTGTGACCCAGCTTAACTGCAGACGGGGAAGGAGAGAACAAGTTATTATTTTAAATTATAAAAGGAAAGGATTTCTGAAGATAGTTAGGAAACAATCATACAACATAAATTTCAGAAGAGAAACCAGAAGGTGAATTGTATGATTATAAGTTAACTTGCAAGTTTTTAGGCACAAATGGCATACATGCCTCACGAAATCACTAACTTAAAACTCACCATAAGAACCTCCAAGGGCCTCTCCAGACAAGTACCCAGCACAAAAATTGAAGGCATTTCCCAGCTGTCTGCCAACCATAACGTGGTAAAACCCAGGTTCCAGTGCTTGCCAGAGAACTTAAGCAACAAGAAAGAGTGGTTGGAGTTTACCATTGTCCATTTGATGGCAAAGTTGTAATGGAATTCAGGGTATCAAAGTACTCTTACATGGCCTTAACAATAACTTCAGCACAAGCAAGGAATCTTGACATTTTAGAGACAGGTGTGAATTACATTGACCGTCGTCTGAGGGCCCATTAATGCATTACAGCTGAAGTAAAATCATCACCGTGAATC
Source organism: Castanospermum australe (assembly GCA_019955255.1). Lineage (NCBI taxonomy): Eukaryota > Viridiplantae > Streptophyta > Magnoliopsida > Fabales > Fabaceae > Castanospermum > Castanospermum australe. The sequence goes on from NSJW01000082.1 coordinate 225,567, forward strand.
CTCTTCTGATAGATCAGTGAATGCAGGTGCTCAAAATTTGATATTCTCATAACTGGGGATGATTAAACCCCACTGTCTCATTATTCAATACTTCTGACCTAGCCTGGCCACTTAAGTTCTTGGCATCATGCCAAACACCCCATTGGAATACTACGTGAAAATATTACTGAACTGTTGAGAATGTAATTGTTCGTAAATTGATGTATTGTTAGGCTGAAATTGATCAAGAAACCTTGAAGGAATTTTATAAGCATCATTTTGGAGAGAAAATCTATTTCCATCTTGATCTGGAAGTCTTAAATTCTGTGAAGGTATGGATTGTTGCATTAACAGCTTAAGTCTAGCATCATTTTCACCAGGACTTAATTGTGGAAGTAAAGTTTGCCTCATATCAAAAGATAGATTATTCAGCCTTTCTGCCAGTATCCCCTTACCACCTTCCAATATTGCAGGATCATTGAATTCAATATCTCCTGTCCTGCCAATATTTCCAGATGGAGGAACATACGGTTGTTGCAAATGTTTCACTGGAAAATAAAAGATTTATGAGAAGTACACAATGTAGTCAAGAAAGGGTAATACAAGGAAAAAAAACGAAAGTGGAGTAAGCCTTGAACCTTAAAGAAAGAGACATACCATAACTATTACAATCATGTTCTACTCTCCCGCATGAAAACCCAGGAGGTATTCTGCTGGACATTGAAAATCCTGGTGGGCTTGAAGCATGAGCTTTTGACACTGATAAAAGACAACAATTATAACCAAGGAGTAAATATCAGTTTCATCAAACTCGGTTCCACAGTAAACAAACATAACAGCAATGAAAGAATGTCATGTTAATAAGTTTTAAATGATTTGTCATTTGGCGTGTGTTCGGAAATAGCTTATTTTTAAGAAAAAAATCACTTTTTTTTTTTCAAAACTCTGTTAGTGAAATTTTGATTATAATACAAACACACACTTGATGGCAGGGGAGGGAGGACTTGAAACGTAAAAGTGTCTGAGTACAATGGAAGACCAGATAAACAACATAGTCCAAAAGAACATAGAAATATACAGGAATAATAAGAATAATCAGAAAAGGAAAATACAATCTTAAATGAAAAATCAACTATTGAAGCAAACCTTACTAATTATACTGCCATTCAGAAGCACATAACAGAAATCCTATGAACAACAAATTACATCTACTTATATATACTGTAGCACCTTCAGGGATGACAAGCACTAAATTCATCTTAAACCTAAAAACCTACTAAATGAACCAATGGATGGAACCACCGAAAATTAGCCATCCATTAAGTAGAAGTGCTCAAAACCCATTTTCTCCAACTATAAGAAAACAAAAAAGAAAAGATAACATTCAAGTAAAAGAAAAACCAGAACACCACAGTAATTAAGAACAGCAAACAAGAAATATAACAGCAAGATTTATGTATATAAATTCACTCAGTAAAGTAGGAGCAACAATAAACAGCAAAAAGACTGACTTCCAACAAATTTATCTGACAGCGCAGAATTGCTTGTTGGGACATGTGGGTATTTCCCACTGAGAGTATCCTTGTTTCCCACTAGACCACTTGATGCAAAGTTCCCTCTAGATGCATGGCCAGTAATCCCAAACGATTGCTCCAAATCAGATGCCTTGTACATGAAATCATCTTGTCTGGCAAAGGGAAACCTCGACTGATTTTTGTCTTGGACTTTCCGCAAAGATGGTGCTTTAAGGGGTGTGCATGGCTTATCAATTTCACCCAACAACTTAACTAATAAATCTTCCCATGCATCCAATTCTAAAGACAAAATATTAGATATAATGCTGCTCTCTCCCATGTCTAAAGCAATCTTATTATCAACACCTTTAACATTCTCTTTACTCTCCACATGCTCCCCAAATCCTGTCTCCAAGGATTCGTCAAAAGATTCAGAAGATTTGCCCAAATGATCTTGCTGCAAAAGATGATGGCTTGATGGGTCAACATTCTGAGGCAGACAAGGTGAACAGAGCCCTGATGATAGATTATTGACCCCCTTGCAGAATTTTGGTTGTTCATAACCTAAGTTTAGTATATTATCAACAATGATATCTTCCCACAAAGCTGGTGATGTTGAATGTTCTTCAGAACACTCATTAACACGCTGAAAATGCTGCCCTATAGATGAATTGATTGAGTTATGAGTAAACAGTAATCTGTCATCAAGATGACTACGCATGCTAATTGATGATAACCCTGAACATAAGCCTTGTACTTCCCCATTTGAATTAAGACTAACTGCTTTGTCAATATTGAAATCACGGCGTGCTTTGGAGAGCTCTAGGAAGCCTGTGCTTGCAGCAGGTGCTACCATATCTTGATCATTGCCAATAATAGCTGCTAGAGATGTTTCACAGTTAGACAATACAGTCTCAGGAAGTTTCTCCATAATAACGTCTTTCATAACATTTGACTCACATGTTTGAGAATGTCCACCAATGTAATGCTTGTTCAATTCTGAAGGTACAATCATACCACCAGAATGTACTTCAGAGCTATTTTCAGCTTCCCCTGATCTTCTTGTATTAAGAATAGACCTTTCAGTGCTAGCAACTAGATCATTGGATACCTCAACTTTTCTATTGGCCAAATTACCAGGACGCGATGAACTTGTATCTGGTGGAACACAGCCAGACACACACATAACCCTATTACAAATTCCAAAATACCTAAAAAGTCAGCATTCACACAACACACAAGGTAGTGCAATAGTACCACCAATCAGTAAATTAATTACCAAGAGGTCACAGCAGGGAGTACTGTAGAATTCATGGCCCCACCACCTGAACAGGATCCCTTAATCTGGTTCTCAATTTTCTGTTTTGATAAAAGACACTTGAGGTTAATAGAATATGTTAGTTCACTGCCTAATAAGTAACAACTAACAAGATACATATTTAGTGAACAAGTTGGAAATTGTAGAAACACATCACCCTGAAACCAACAAGTTTGCCACAAAAGTGATGTCCATGGAACTTACATCTAAAGAACTTTCGGAAACTACTTTGGAAGCTGATGACATATGTCTAGAATCATCTGCTGGGGGAGGTAAAACATTCCCCGAACGCCGATGCAAATTATTTGTAGCACCAATAATTTGTTGTACTCTACTCCTTCAACATCCAAATTACAATACAACAAAACTATAATCAAATAGGATATAAATCCCAAGCATAAACAATAAAGTATAAAAGATAGTGGAAATTGAGAGAAAGTCTAACAAGCAAGATGGAGGGGATGCAATTCAGAACAAATAAAAAGAGATCATACAGGATGAATTTAAACAGCTCATGAATTCAGGACACACCAGGTTCCTGTGAGAGATTTATGTAAACTAGGGAGAAAACCAAAAGATGAAATTATGCAAGATATGTATACTTAACTAATCTGTAGGTTTTATAATAAGAAAACTGAAATCAATCATCCACCAGCAGGCCCAGTACCACATAACTAAAAAGAACTTGATGTGCAAGGTTTAAATGAAGAAAAGACATGTCTAGAAGATGACCAGCAGATGCTGATATAAGCGACACATAGCATATAGTCAAAAGTTAGAAGTGGAGGGATGAGGTTCATGAGTCAAGAACCAAGCATACCTTGCAAATGCTAACACTAGTTCATCTTTGGTAAAGCTATCTTCTTGAGAACCATAATCATGCAGATAAAAGCAATCTCTGTTGCTGCAAGGCTGGACCAGAAAGATAACTTATATAGCAGCACAAGGATATAGTTATGTCTTACAAAGCATTCATAAAATTAGCTTAAAATGACTACTTACCACATTTCTCAACCATGCATGGCAATATTTTGTGGTTCCAAAACAAGCCCTGCAAATGCAAATACCCACCCATCACATGACCACACAGGTCTCACAGTCCAATTAAAATGGCATATTCTTACCTCAAGGGTCTACCTTCTAATACAAAACAATGTACTGATTGAATACATTGAACTGCTTCCGCCTCTTTTGAGTAAGTTATATACCTAAAGATGAGAAATTTTAATTCAAGAAACATATCTTTAGTCTTGATATATAAATGACAGCCTACAAGAACTGGCTTCTAACTGTAGAAAGAAACACAATGAGTCGACAACACACACACACACATAACAGGAAAAGAAAAAAAGAGAGATAAATGGACACAAAACAGACATTCATAACAACTTACACACAACAGCTGTTGTTCGCAGAATGTTGGATTAGGCCAGTTGCTGTACGAGAAATGGACACTTTCAAAACCTTTCCATACCTGCCAAAATACTCCTTGTGCTGAAGTAGCTGGTAAATCCAAATGAAAATGTTGTCAACCAAGGAGAAAAGGTTAAGATAATTTATAATTTACAAGACACAAAAACACACATGGAGTATGCCACACTCCACATAGATGCATCTAGCAACAGTTAGATACAGAACAGTATTGACAAACTCACATCTTCATCTGCAAGGTTAAGAGGCAATCCTATTATGTACACTAGGTTGCGTTGAATGACTCTAACATCACTAAGATGTTTCCTGCCTTCCAATGCTTTGGGCTTCAACTTCTGCATTTTCTTTTTACACTGTGAATTCATTTCAGCGACCAATCTGCTTAAGCAAGGAAAGCATAGTACTTAACAATTGCTTACAAATAATAAAATGTAATAAATTAGATATTTCCCTCAACCAAAACAACCTTTGACAGTTTGCTGCCATTGCATCAATACGTTCTTTGTCATAAGGTGTGCAGCAGGCTGGACAACGACCCTCAGTTCCATCCTTTTCTGACATTTCCATAATGTGGTGCCAGCACCAAACACAGATCTGTGGAGAAGGTAAAGGAAGAGAGAGAATGGAACAATATGATTTATCAGGAAAGGCATTATTATAGTATTATATGTAAAAAGTCACCATTTATCTATAAGAGAAACATCAGATACACTGCACAGTTTTATTTCCAATTTTTCACCTTGACCATATACTTTAAGGGTAATGCACATATATTAGAACAAACATCAAAACAGGGCAATCAACAATAAATAGAATAAATTAAAACACACACACACATATATGCACAAAACAAAGGAAAACTTTCATGACAACCAATCTATGCATAGGTAGAAAAACAACTTCAAACCTCGTAGCCACATTTGCATGGCTTAAGCTGCTGATCAGTCAGGTCCATTCCCCCGGTGCATATGGGACAGGATTTTTCTCCTTTGTCACACATGATTGGTCCAGGAAATTTAGCTACACAAGAAATTAGTAAAAATATTAAATAAACTCTGCTCAAAGGCAAAACTTTTTAGCATTAAGATTTAAGAGATATCCATTTCTGATGGTACGACACTAGGAAGGTCATCAAAGTCCTGAGTACAATCACAAAATAAGATTGTGAAAGATAATAATAATCCTAAAATGCGAGGATCTGCAACAAGAAGGAAGGATTTTAAAGGGAAAAAAGAATGGTCCATATGCACGGAGCATGTTCAATAATGAAATTTAAAAAAAAAAAATTACTACCCAATATCTTGGGCAATCCTTGTTTTATTCAAAGTTCAAACATCTATCCAAATTTTAAAAACAGCATTTCATCAACTGAAAATGATTACTGACTTGACATGCTTCATAATCACATGTCTAAATTCCACTAGCTACCGCTACCTTGTTCAGTACAAAACTGCATATGACCAAAGTGTCACGAAGTAACCACTTGCTCACAATGAATCATTAAGAATGAAGCTGGGTGGTGAGTGCTAGGTATTCCAGTAAGGGCCACGATTATCTTAGAGCAAGCATTAGTCCTTCTCTTAATTTCAGTAAACTACATTTGTACTTAAAAAGCCCTACAACGGTTCCTTTTCACGTCCAACTCAAGAAGATAAAGGGAGTAATAGCCTCTGCCGAATCTTTTCAGCTAAATTCTAGTTCCAGTCATCGGCAAAAATTCTAGTGAAGGAAAAAAAAAATGCATGCTTCCTTCATTTGTCTTTTCCTTTTCCTTTTGCCATAATAACCCCACTCGGATGACACTTTCTGGGCACAAAAAATAACAATCAGGCCGGCCCCAACTGAATCAAACGAAAGTACTAATCGTCGCTAATTATCTGGGTTCAAGTGACCAAAAGGGATAGAATATTTCTCACATTGTCCTTAAACTCGTCGCTAACTCGGGCATGCAGTAGAAAATGCCACAGCGTAAGGACTTTCATCCAACTATCCCAAACAGTAAAAAAAAAAAAGGCTCAATCGAACTGTTAGCAATGGTTCCCCACCGGAAAAGGAAGAGCAAAAATATCGAAATTCATTCGCAGACGATCGAGGACGGAAAAATGCAAAAGCATAAACCACAACCGAAATTGAAAGCCCTAATCCTAACCCAAAAATAACAAAAAAGGAATTATCGGCATGCTGGAGCAGTGAAGAAGCAAGTGAATCGAAAACACGAGAAAATGAGGTTGGTGAGGGATTAGGGTTTAGGTGTGAAGAGGGAGGGAAACTTACGGTGGGATCGAGGAAGAGGAAGATGAGGCAGAGGAGTCTCAGAGAAGGATAAACTGCAAAGCGCGACGGAGGGAATCCGAGAGAGAGAGAGAGAAAAGCTGCGAATGTGAAACGCTGATGTGTACGCGAAAACCCCCGCTAAGATCAAGACAGCTCGGTTTTATCGGTGGCCCATTTTTTGTTGTTATTTTAATTTTAATTTTAATTTAATTTAATTTAATGGGTTGTTTATGTGTAAAAATGAACTGTAGCGTTTAAAGAGGCAAGGCCATCCACTCCTTTGTTCCCATTTCTCATTTGTCTTGCCCCGCACCCGCGAAACGCCCGCACACTCGCTATCTCACCCCTTTTTAAAATAATTAACAGAGTAAATTATATTGACTTTTTATTTCATTAGTAATAATGCATATTTAAAACAGAATAATTTTAAAAAAATTATTTTTTAAAATATTTTAATTATAAATTATTCTTACTACAAAATAAATTAATTTAAATATAAATTTAAACAATTTTTTTAACTTTTTAAATTACGTTAGATTTTCGTTATAAATAATGGACAGATAATGAAACAGGGAACTTCAAAAGGTTTGATCCAGCTGCCATCGGACAAGGCTCTTTTAAGTGACCCAATCTTCCGTCCTGTTGTTGCAAAATATGCTGCTGTGAGTATCCACAATTCCTTCCTTTCCACCTTCCAGCCCCATTTCCCTATAATGAAGCTGCTGGATGGCCACATAAGTAATTTACCTTGGCTTATAGTGTCTGAAAAATACTTAGATTATGTTATGAGTTTTAAGAGTATGTTTAGATATAATTTTTTTAAAAAAATATTTTTAAAAAAAATACTTTAATATATTTTTAAATATATTTATATGTAACTTTTAAAAAAATAAAAGTTAAAAAAATTAATTTTTTTTAAAAACTAATAATCTCTACCTTTTGAAAAAAGTAAAGAAAAAATAATTTTAAATATAATTTTATGACAAAAATATTTTTTATCTTTATTAATAATTATATTTTATATCTTTTCTTTTTTCTTCTTATAAATTTTATTTACATAAATCTCCTTAAGTAATTTTATAAATTACATTTTAAACAACATAACTTTAAGTTTTTGTGTCCTAATATCTTAAATTAAATTCTAATTTCAATGATTATACTACTTAAAAAAATAAAATAAAACAACATTAGTAACATATTATTAAGTCTTTTGGTATATAATTAGACATATTGTTATTATTTTATATCTCATTTTTTATGACGTTATTATCATAAAATACTTAAAAATCTCATTGTTCTTATTATAATATCTCATTTAATCATATCTTACATTTCATAACTCATCATATCTTGCATTTAGATATCTTTTTCAGTAATTTTGATACAAATTAAGTACTTCTATTATTTTTTATCTAAATAAATTTAAAAGTCTTTTTATTATCTAAAAATATTTCTTAAATATTATATCCAATTACAAAATTATTTTTTTAAAAAAATTACTAAAATAATATATATAAAAAGATACTTTTTAAAAAATTTTATTCATTAGAGCCGTAAATCTAGAATGAGAATGCCCTCTTTGCTGATTATTCTGAAGCTCACTTGATGCTTTGAGAGCTTGGGTGAGTGAGAATTATGATATCTTCTCTCGAACTGTGCCTCACCCCGCATCTCTCTATTTCGTGGATTTTTTTTTTAATCTTTAATTTGACGAAGAACTTTTATTTCATTTCACCCCGATCAGATTTGCAGATGCTGAGTAGGATCATAAATAGATGCCTATGTTCTGTCTAAGTTTTGTCCGGTCCAAAGCTCTGGTTTATATGCTTTTCTTCTTCGAATAATTTAACGCCTTATAATGGAACCATGGAGGCATATTACATATACCTCCCTGATTGTGCATGTGGCTATGTTCATGGCCTCCTTAGATGAAACGGTTATGTCGCTGTAATTATTGGTACACGTCAAGTAAACTGTTTCCTGGTTGGCTCTATACTCATTGATACCTTTTGGTCTAAGAATCCGGCAAACATTAAGTTTTGTTTGGATTGATGATATACGATGAAAAAGACTAAAAAAAAATGGAATGATAAGACATATTATCATTTGAATTTTTAAAAATAAAATAAAATAAAATAAAATTAAGTGAATTTTATTCTACTTCATATTCTTATTTTTGTTTATTTTTAAATTGAAGGATAAAAGATGAAATCAATTAAAAAATTTTATTATTTTATTTATTTTCATTAGTTTTCGTTGCAGTTTTCAAACAATATAATAGAAATTTTTTTCCATGCCATTGTTAAATATCCAAACAATGATATGAAAAATTCATTCCATTTCATCTCATTTCATTCTATCCTATCTCATTTCACTTTATTCTATTCCATCCATCATAAATATTTAAACAAAGTCTAAGTATATAAAATTAATTTATTTTATATTTAAAATAATTTATAATTAAAATTTTATTAAAAAATTTAAAATAATAATTCTTTCCTAAAAATTAAATTTCACTAAATTTACAATTTTCCTGTTGAAGACGAAGTCTGGAGTCTTGTATCTTTATTCAATAGGAAATTTTGATGGATTAATGGCAATTCTCTCAACAGGTAATTTGAGTGCTACAGTAAGTTATTATTTTTCTTCGTAATAATCAGTTAAATTATTTTATGGTACTCAATGAAATATGAAATTACTTACGTATCTCTTGTGATGCCTAGCACATTACTGAAAAATAGGAGGGCTACCAGGGGAATATTAAGACGGTAAGTCATATTAAATTACAACTAATTTATTAATGTTATGAAGTATATATAGGCGCGCAAATGTAAATGGCCACAACATGCTGCATTTGGTCAGAGATGAGAAGAAGCAAGATAAGGATCAAAGGATGGCAGTACGTCACCTGCAAAAGCAACGAGTGCTGCTAGAAAATATAACTATTTGAAGTGAAATATAATTCAAGAGTAACCATGGAGTGTTGGTTTGAGTAAAAGATACACCTGATTAGTCTTTTATTTAGTGGGTGAAAAATACATTGAGAAATAATATATATAGGGTGAAAAATACTTTGAGAAATTATATATATATATATATATATATATATATATATATGTAACAAAACTAATTCTATAAAATATTTTACGAATAATGTGGCGGAACTCAAGTGGTGGCTTAATTGCTTTTATTTCATTTTGTTTCTCTTTCTCCTTTTTTTCTCTCGTTAGTGAAGACTTTCGTGGCAATTAGCATTTCTCTTCGTTAATATTTTTGAGAGTACTATTTATGGAAATTATGATTTTAATGTTTGGTTAGCCAAATTTAGAATGGCTCTAGCCATTGTGCACTACCGGTGACGTGGATGAATTCCGATGACTCGCAGCTATGTATAATGGTCGGCAACATTGATGTAACCGTAGTTAATAATAACATGACAATAAAGAGTAGACATTTTAGATGTATTACATGATAAATATATCCTCGTATCAGGAGAATATAAATTTTCCACCACTCCATATATAGGAATGAAAGTGTAAAAATATTAGATAAAGAATCGTTCTCAAAAAATAAAAAAAAAATTCAACACTCTCATATAATTATTCTAAAAAATGAAAAAAAAATTGCATATCAAACTCCCAAAAATCGGACTTTTTGAATTTGAAAAAAAAAATGTTTGACCAAGAAAATTGGTTAAAGTCACTAACTTCTTTTTTGTACAAAAGCCACTAACTTTTTTATCATACAAATCCAATGATAACGTTGGAATTGATTAAAGCACCCATCGAAAGGCTATAAGTTGTTTTACTTTGTGTTGCTTTATTAGGTACACGAAAGAAAATTGGTACTAATTTAACTGGTTGGTACTTGGTAGTATACTCCCGCTTGGATCCTAATGCAAGTTACAATCAGCGAGAAAAATATTGAAGGACTAGATTGTAATTTAAAATTATTATTTATGTATTTGTATTTTATTAAAATATAAATTCTTGTTCTTAATAAATAATTATTAATATGTAGTGTATTTTAAAGGATTTTGATTTATTTTTTAATTATTTTTACGAGATATTCGCACATTTTGAGTATGATATTAATCTTTGTTTAGGATATTTAGACAATTTCTTTCCGTGTTCTCTAACAGAAAAGCTTTTCTTATTGTAAGTTTCAACTTACTTACCATCAAGCTGCGGGTGACAAATGGATTGATTAAATAGATTTCGAATTTGATCATTAATGGATGAATAAATAATAAATTAATAATTAATTTATGATTCATTAAAAATAATTAAAATTATCCAATCTATTAATAATTTATTTTAATAGATAAATATATAGTTCATCTATTAATTCATTTTAGTTATATATATATTCAATAAATATTTTAATTAATTTATTAATTATTCATTAATTAAGACTAATCTAATTCTTCAAAATTTATTAAATTTATTATTATAATTAAATAAATTAAATAAATTATAAATTTATAAATTCAATTATTACCCTGCCTCATATGTATCTACCTGCTCCCTTTGATTACACACTATTTTTTTTCAAATTCTCTGTATACTTAGACCTTAAGAAAGTTCGTTTATTATTAAAAAATAATAATAATCTTCACTGGAGCTACCATTTGAAATCCTAAAAGCAAACGGAACCAGTATTTAGAAATCAAAATGCGTACCTGAAATGTTTTTGATTCCATCCAGAGTCCAAAAGCAATATTAAAGCTGAAAAGCTAAGGCAACAAAAAACCATTATAATTCTGTCATCTTTATGAAAGTTAAACGCCGTGCTCATATCAAGTTGATTTTTTTTCTTTTTCTTTTTTGTAAAGAAAAGAAAAAGAAAAGGGTGGATCAATATGCCCTTCAGAAAGGTCATCTCCACCAAAGCGATTAAACATGGTGGAAAGGCAAATGGGGATCTATAATGACTATTTTGTTTCAAACTTTTATCAATGGCTTGTTAAATTTCTACATCGTTTATCTTTATTTTAGGTGCAGCTTATATATTTGTTATGTAACTTTACTTAATATCAATTAGTTCTTAGGTTAGAATCTAACTGGTATAAGAGCTAATGGTTTGAGGATCAAAAACAATCTCTTTATAAAAAATCTTCCTCACAATGAGAATGCAGTTTATATACCTATTAGATAATGGAATCTAACACGTCTAATGCTGAGGAGATCATTGTGACATTGTTTTAAGCATATTCTATATGGAAGCTGGTGGACAAATCTGAATTTATTGTAGCATAATTCTATCTTCCAATCAAAAGAAAGATCTATTATGCAGTGCAGTATTCATCTTTCAGAGGCTATGAAAAGCTAGAAACTCAAAAAGATCTTTGAAGTTTGAAGTGAGAGACTGGCCAGATATGGACATGCATTACGCAGAAAGCTCACTCTCGCTTATCTGAATTCCTGGATTCTCTTTGTTGAGGCTGGAAAGAACTCTTTTCTTTTGGGTGCCCAACTTGGGGTGCACTCCCTTTAGAAACTGATTTTTCATATGGATTATCAGTCATTGATGTATGGTCTTTCTTATATTCTTTTTCTGTGATTGAATAAATTTTCTATCTTTTGTTGAAAAAAAAGAGACAAATGGTAATCAAATGAGGAATGTATATGCAAGTGTTATATTATTCGTGTACATTATAGTGGCCATAGCAGATGTTTTTGCTGGCAATTAATAAGTGCATATTTTGAAGGAAATGCACAAAAAAGCTTAGTATCATGTTAATTAGTTACATTTAATTTGACAGTCACCAACTCTACTGACTAAAAAAATCTAGTACCTTGTTTGAAAATAGATGACTTACATAGTTTAGATTTATTTTATAATATACTAAAGCCTTGATGAATACTGACGTGTCTCTCAATTTACATTTTTTTTATTTTTTTACATTTATGTATATTTTTGCATTCATGGTGTTTTATAATAATATTGATTAAATAAATAAATACATCATAATATGATAATTTTAGAGGAGAAATTATTTTTTTTAAAATCATGACAATATTTATTTGAATGAGTTTAAAAAATAAGTTGATTTTTAAATTGTAATATAAAATAATTTTATAAATGAAAGATGAAAAGTATTTAATTGTTACAAAAGAAAAAAATGACTTTAAATAAAATTATACTTTTTTTAGATTACCGAAAGGAGGCCAGAGCCCAAAAACTTGAACTTTATTAAACAGAGAAGTGATGGATGGTAATTGAAACTGCATTGTGTCATGAGTTTTAATTTTACAAAATTATTCTCTACTATTTATTGTTAATTAATCATAACTTGAAATTTTTTAGACATTAAAAAGTGGATACCAAAATTTGAAATCTTGCTTATATAATAGAATAGATTAAGCTACATGGGATAGCGACTAACGCGCAACGTCCTCTTCCTTTATGTAGCTCAATAAAGCAGCTTAATAATAAATAAAAATGGGTCAAAGTGGTCTAATTGACTTGGAACTTGAAAGTGTGGTTCTTTTCTGCTCTGGCCACAGCAAGAGCAGACGTGATTCCCCTCACGTTAATTAATCCCTTCCAAACTTAGCATGCACGTCTTCTTCCTAATTAATGCCAGTTCTAATGTTACTCTATGATTCTCAATTTTCTTTATGGCTGGTGCACAAATAATTGTGGGCCATATTTTTCATGCAATTGTTTTTTAATAGTTATAACAAATATTAACAAAAAAAAAACTAAGACTAAAACTAGTTGAATTCAAGTATGTAATCATATTGATACGTTACGTATATGCACAACCTGATTGTACAGATAGTGTATCATCGTTGAACAATCATTTGTGGGCATAGTAATGATGCTTATAAAGAAAGCAAAATAATTTAACAGCCACTATGTCTCATATAATACAATTTTAAGTGAAAGGTCATTTTACGTGCGTTACATATTTATAAAAACTAAATTAATATAACATTTATTAAATAAGCTATATAAAAATTTATCTTTTTTCATAAAAGACTTTCTGATTTTTATTTTTCATAAAAAATATAAAAATTTATATTAAAAATTGCAAACTATTATATTTGCAAATAAAAACTTAAAATTACGTATTTTTAAAAAGCTTACGAAATTTATATTAGAATATTTATAATTTGTAATTTGAAAGCCATAGATTTTGTTTATAGGTAAAGTAATGCAGCCATCAATTTAGAAAACATATAAATTGACAAAAGAAAAAAGTAACACGTGTCGATAATTAAAGAGTGTGCCTGCAATTAAAATTTTCAGTAACAAAATATATTAGGAGACTACATAAATTTTTGAAGTAAAAAGTCCAACTAAGTTATGCTATGAGTTAATTACATAGAAATTTTCACTAAGAAAAAAAAAAGAAGCTGTCATGATTAAAACTTTGGCTCAATACACACAAACTATATATTTTGGGAATCTGCAGGGTTTTTATTCTCTAATTGCATGAGATAATAGTTTTAATTAGTAATGCACCTATTTATAATGTATAATATAATTTCATCCAAAAAAAGTGTAGAATATCAACGCTTAAGCCTCATACGTACTGGTTTAATTAATTTGTTCAGAATACATGATACCTCAGTTGTTAGTACAATAATTAGCAACATCGTATTGGTCAAAGTATGCACAACCGTAGAAATGGTTGTATCTAATTTTGACAAAAAAAAAATGGTGGTTGATTCGATAAATAAAATCGCTAATGTAATTAATAATTATATACATTTATGTATTTTTTTTTATAAAAACGTATACAACTGCATGTGCAGTCCTTATTCATTGAAAAAATTATTTTGCAAAGACTACAATTTTAGTATAATAATTAATTAAGAACCTTAATTACAAAATTTTTTAATGAAAAGATTAAATTTAATAAAAAATATTTTGACAATAAATATCAATAAAAATAATTTTTTTATCTTTGATCAGAATATTTCTACAAAAATTACTGTGAGACTAACTTTTGAACACTGATCATGTATGTTGTTGGTATTTAAAATTATTTTGATATGATAAGTTAAATCTTGTCTTCTCAATTTTTTGATTAAAAAATTATTTGATGAATTTAAGTTTCTTAATTAATAATAATGAATGTTTGATTTATTAATTAATTTATCGAATTTAAGTCTTCAAATAATAAATAACTAGTACACGTTCCAATTTTCAACTTCAAGTTTCAACTGGCACTGCTGCGAATCTTACTACTTGTTTTGTTTGTACCAGCACTACACAATCTGCTTATAATATTAAAATCTATCAAAATTTAATTTAAAAAATTTTAAAATAGAAATAACTATATAAATAATATTTAATAAAAATAATCAATGTGTATAATTATTAGAATAATGTTATGTACTTATTTTGAAAATGTATTCTAAAACTCAAAATATATTTTGAATAGAAGTAATATTTTTTTTTTTAGTTTTGTCCAGAATGTATTTTGAATAATTTTATCATATTATTATTATTAAAATATTTAATAAATTATCAATTTATTTTAAAAAAAGTCAAAATTTAATTTTTGACAATTATAAATTCACTAATAAACCATATTACATATATTTAAAAATAAATAAATTTTTTACTTGTTTATAGTGTGAAAAATTATTTAATTTAGTTTAGTTACTTTAAACTTAAAATAATGAATAATTTTATATTTTCTTAATTTATTCTTTTAATAATTTTTTAATTATTAAATAAAGTAAATATTAAATATTTTTTATATTTTTAAAATATTAAGTATTTTATTTTTTTATTTAATACGTAATGTGTTTTTGAATTAACAGTTAAAATAATTTATAATTAATTTTTTTTAAAAATAATTTTTTAAAAAATTAAATTAAACCTGACTATGTTATTACGTTATTAAGCAGTAAAAAATGATTAGAAGAAAATTTTAAGAAAATATAATATTATTTTAAAATAATTCAGTACAAATTATTTAAACATGGTGTCAAAACTCAAAAGGGGGTCCAGTCCGGGCCGAGGGTCTACAGTTTTACCGTACGCATACACACTTTAAGTGGGCCCTCACATGAACCTCTGTCGTCTAGCTACGGGTCCCACGCACGCACCACAAAAACGGCACTGAAACCTCTGCTATGCTACCACAAGCACGCACAGATCCAAAATTCTCTCTCTAACACAATTATTCGAATTCGAATTAATAATCGTTAGACAAATCTCAACAGATTTTATTTCTACCTATCTAAACGTTTAAAATAATACATGGATCAAGTATATTAGTTCTTGTTCAGTGTGTTTATTTATACTTTACTTTGTTCTTCGTTTCCAGAGCAGTAGACCGTCACCCCTAGCCGTTTGCGACGCGAACTTTCCATTTTGGTACGCTCTAGGCACTGCCAGCGACAGAGTCGCTTTCTCTGCTGGCTACCGCTTCATTCCGCCATTTTTATGGTCTCGGTACCGTAAAGCTTCCCTGAGCAGAAATGGAGAGTAGGCTACACTTCTTGTTCTCTATGTCACTCGTACTGCTGCTTCTCTCGCGTTTTTCCTCTGCTCAGATGCCGGGTACCTCTTCTTCTCTGCGTTTTCTCTGTTTTGCTTACTTCGAGTTTCTTTTCTTCTCGGTTTGGTTTCTCTCAGTTTGAAGCTTTTTCCGCTCTAGCACCGATATTTGCATTAAAAATGATGTCTTGTTTTAGTAATTGCCGTTGTGCTTCTGTGCTCTGTTCTCCGGCATTGGTTCTCGGTTGGTTAATAATATTACTGCTTCTTTTCCCCGTTGTCGTGTTTGCGTTGTGCCCTAAGCCGTTCTTCGGATGGAAATATGAAAATCCGAGAACCCCTTTGGCCCTTAGCAATTCCTTTCTCTTTTATTTTTGAAAAATAAATCTTTTTGTCTGTCCTTCAAATCCTGCGGAGCAAAATGAATTTATTCATCATCCTGTTTCACAGAGATAACCCGATTGTAATTCAGCGTGGAACGCATGTTGCATACATAAACAATAAGCAATAAACAAAATGGCAAAAAGACTAAGACCCAGCTTTAGTGTTGTTGGTTCATGTGTGTTCAGTTTTACTTGGATGGCTCTAATTATTACTCACATGGTAGATAAATTAAGTGCCGTAAGTGAGTTGCTATGAATTGCAATCTCATATGTGTGTTTGTTTGTTTTCGATGCAAGGGTGCATGGTTGATCTTCACAAATCCTGTTTCTAGAAATGTTACTGAAGTGGCTGGGAGATATAAGTAACTTAGTAATAGTGATTAGATACCACGTATAATGTAAATTTAACAGTGGTTAGGTGATTGACAATCAAACACATGTTTGTCTAGATACTTGTCCGCATTCCTTCTTGTATAAAGATTATTTGGTTCTAGTAACCTGTAGTGGTCTTGTAGATCGTAAGATCAGTTATGATCAAATTTATATGATAGTTTAATGAATCTTTTATATTATACTGTTCTCAAATATCTTTTAAAGTATCACTCTTTAATAAACTTTTACATTGAAATTCAATGTGCATTTAATTCACTTCATCAATGCTTTAATTTTGTAACAAAATATGTCATGTTAAGCAGGTTTTGTAAGTTTGGACTGCGGAGGTACAGAAAATTTCACTGATGAAATTGGTCTTAAATGGACTCCTGATGATAAGCTTACTTATGGAGAAATAAGCACTATATCAGTTGCAAATGAGACTCGGAAGCAATACATGACACTACGTCACTTTCCAGCTGATTCCAGGAAATACTGCTACACACTTGATGTTGTTAGTAGGACAAGGTACCTACTGAGGGCCACATTCTTGTATGGGAACTTTGATAAAAACAATGTTTATCCAAAATTTGACATTTCTGTTGGGGCTACACATTGGTCTACTATTGTTATAGCTGATGCTAACAGTATAGAAGTGCGAGAGCTTATATTTTTGGCTTCAAGTCCTACAGTTAGTGTATGTTTATCAAATGCAACAACTGGGCAGCCATTCATATCTACACTTGAACTCCGCCAATTCAATGGTTCAGTTTATTTTACGGAATATGAGGAACAATTTTACCTCAGTGTCTCTGCAAGGATAAATTTTGGTGCAGACAGTGATGCTCCAATCAGGTACTTTAAGCCATTCTAAACCATAAATCTTTTTTGATCTACTGACATCGTAAACCTTATGGTCCCACCTGTTAAAAAAAACTGTTAGTACTGCAAGTGAAAAACCTTAGTTAGCAACATATGATTGAATGATAGTATAAAAGAGTTTTACATAGACAGTGTATCAAAATTAAACTAATATATATAGTGTTGTGAGGTCACTGGATTGAAATCTGATAAAGTCACAAAGCAATCCTGAATCCTGATGCCAGAGATCCATTTCATTTGGAAAACTATGATATTTTTGGTGTTTGTACAAGCGTACACAGACGAAACACTTCTATATGGACATCTGTTATGTCTATTTTATTGTCATATTCGCTAGATAAAATCACAAATATCAAAATTTCGTTGCTGTCTTCATAAGCATAACAAATAACTACTTCACAGATTATCTCTCTAAATATGTACATGTGTAATTAGTGTCTGGTCTTGTGGTTTTGAAGCAGTTTCTTGTTATTTAAGAAGTCTATATGTCTCCCATTTCAGGTATCCTGATGACCCATTTGATAGAATTTGGGAGTCAGATTCTGTCAAGAAAGCAAATTATCTTGTTGACGTTGCTGCTGGAACTGAGAAAATTTCTACCAAAGTACCAATTGATGTTAATAGAGATGAAATACCACCTGTGAAAGTGATGCAGACAGCTGTAGTAGGTACAAATGGATCGCTAACTTACCGGTTGAAACTTGGATGGTTTTCCTGGTATTGGTTGGGCAGTCACCTATTTTGCAGAGATTGAAGATCTGGATCCAAAGGAATCCAGAAAATTCAGGCTAGTACTTCCAGGACAGCCTGATATTAGCAAGGCTGTTGTAAATATTGAAGAAAATGCTCAAGGAAAATATCGCCTTTATGAACCAGGGTTTACCAATTTATCCCTACCCTTTGTGCTTTCTTTTAGATTTGGCAAGACATCTGATTCTTCCAGGGGTCCTCTTCTAAATGCCATGGAGATAAATAAGTATCTGGAGAAAAATGATGGCTCTCTTGATGGTAAGTCCCCTAATAAGGAAACTACTCTGACTTTATGATATGTTGTTTGGCTGACTTGCAACTGTGTAGAGTGACCATTTAATAAGTATGTCTATTGCAATACCAAGTCTTATCAGTTAAATCTTTTATGAAGCATAGAAATTTAGAATTTATTTAGAACATGGATTGGATGGTTGGCAGGGGCAGCTATTTTCAGTGTACTTTCACAATACCCTTCAGCTGACTGGGCACAAGAAGGAGGTGACCCATGTCTTCCTGTTCCATGGTCATGGGTCCGCTGTAGCTCTGATCAACAACCGAGAATAGTTTCAATGTAAATGTTAATCTTTCTTTAGGTTTTAAATTTGTCTTTATGTGGGTTCATTTGCCTCCCCAGCCCCTCCACCCCCCCCTGGCCCAAAAAAAAATCTGATAAAGAAAAGCCATTTTCGATTACTGTATGAAAAGGAAAAGTTCAAGTGATCTTGATAACAGCTTACTTTGTGTTCCTGGTGATGGCAGCTTATGTTGTCTAGTAAAAACTTGACTGGGAATATTCCTCTCAGGATATCACCAAATTGACTGGTCTGGTTGAACTGTAAGTTTTATATTGCTTTCTAATTTTTCTAGGAATGAAGCTACTGTTAATGTCTCATGTTTGGTCCATCAAACTTATATTTTGGTAGTGGCATGATTTAATTCATGGATGCAGATGGCTTGATGGAAATATGTTGACTGGCCCAATACCAGATTTTACTGGATGCATGGACTTGAAGATCATGTAATTGCTGATAACTTCTTCCCCTAATCATGATACTTATTATTCAGCTAACTACGTCCTTTCGCCTCTTGCAGTCATCTTGAGAACAATCAGTTGACAGGTGTGCTCCCAACCTCTTTGGTGAACCTTCCAAACTTGAGGGAACTGTAAGCTATCTGGAACTTATATATCTTTATGATACATCCAATTATGAGCTTAGCAATTGGATATATATCTCCACTAAAATGAGTATCTTTCTGTCAATCACTCTGGAATCATAACACACAAGTTATTATGCTTTTTTGTTTTATTTTGATATAATTTAGATAATGCTTATAATGTTTGCAGGTATGTGCAAAATAATATATTATCTGGAACAGTACCATCAGATCTTCTGAGCAGAGATTTGGTTTTGGAGTGAGTACCCTTTTTACTTGTTGAACTTAAACGCAAGATGAAATCATGCACCATTACACATGAGAAAGAAGAAGAAATTATTGGCAGGCTGCATGTTAGGATAATTGATGAATATGTACACAAGATATGGTGGGTGCTTTTAAAAAGTTTTGTCCTGTTCTACTTTTGTCTTCCGGATCTTAGTCTTTCTATGGCTAATTCGATGTGTTAATATCTGTTACAATATGAAATAAACCTGGTGGCTTTATTACTAGGAAAACTAATGATCCTGGTCTGATCAGTTAAGTAGAATATTATTTGTGCATTTATGAATAGAGTGTAGGACTGTCAGAAATTCCTACATGTGTTCTTTTTTTTTTTTTTTTAAATCATGTATTATCTTATGCTAATTGTTCCTTCTGGTATGTCATTGGACCAACATCCAATTATGTTTCTCCCCCATCCCCCGGTCTCTTTTTGTGATGTTCTTTTCATATTTATCCATGTTATTCATATAATCTTTTGGTTTCTACCTTTCAGCTGGATGAATCATGTTGCTTTGATTGCTTAAATAAACAATGTTAGTATCTGTCTGCTAATCTGCTTAGTAATATTAAATATGAAATTCTGTCTTCACTGTAGTTTGGCATGCTGGATATTTTCCTTGAAATGCTATTATTTCAAATATCTAGTGATTAATATATTTCTTCTAGGTTCATCCTTTACCCTCTTGTCCCAAATTTTCTAATTCTCTCTTAATCATATTTACATGATAACCACTACTTTTATTTTGGTCCTCAACAGCTACTCTGGAAACCTTAATCTTCATAAAGGAAGCCAAAAATTGAGCCACATGTATGTTATTATTGGTTCAGCACTTGGGGCTTCTGTTCTACTTTTGGCTACCATTATATCTTGCTTGTTTATGCGTAAAGGAAAGAGAAGATATTATGAGCAAGGTAGGATTCTAAAACAAAATTACATATTTGTTTCTGTCAGAGATTTGTGATCGTAGAAAATGATTGGTTTACACTCTTCATAGATCACCTCGTTTCTCTCCCTACTCAAAGGTTGGCTTCTTCTAAGAGGGATGATCCTGCAGAAGCTGCTCACTGCTTCAATTTTTCTGAAATTGAAAATGCTACAAATAACTTTGAGAAAAGAATTGGTTCTGGAGGTTTTGGAGTTGTATACTATGGGAAACTGAAAGATGGAAAAGAGATAGCAGTTAAAGTTCTAACCAGTAATTCCTATCAAGGCAAGCGCGAGTTCTCCAATGAGGTAACCTGCATTTAATAAACACCTCTAAGTATTCCAGCATTGCTGCTATCCCTTGTGATTTTGCTTTAGTGGGAGTTTCGTATGATGATCTATGGTTGTTTGCTTTGTTTCACTGATGTAAACAGATTTATCAATATTGAAGTAATGCATGGACCACAGAAACTGATTCAGTGTTCCTTTGAGAAATAAAAGTTGGGGTCTTGTTAGCAGAAACATTTTTAATTTTATTGAAAAGAAACAAATGGATGAAGAAATTTTTTTGCTACTCATTCATTAATAATCTTAAAAACTGCTCATCTTCCAAAGAAAAAAAAAAATCTTAAAAACTGTTTATCTATAACCCTGTTCATGAACTAGGAAAGAGGGTTTCCCTAGCAAAAGCTTTAGTTTTAGCATTTTTAATCTTTCTTATCTGATTGCCAACTGTTGGTCGAAAGTGGCTACACAGTCTTGCAAATTTGCATGAGTTAATATATGTTGACTGAAACTGCTCAGAGAACATTGAAAAACACTGCACTTGTCTTCCAGAATCATACCCATACACAGCAGGGAAATTATTGACATGAGCCGGTGAATAGATATCCATGACCAAGCCTTTCAAGCATGCCATTTTTAACAAGCTTTGCATCACAAAGATTTGGCTTTTGGACTAGAATACAACAAAGTGGGACCGTGCAGTGATTTCAACCCATATTTATCTGTTCTGCAGTTATACTTTTTAAGTTGTCTGCCTGAATCAGTTAAATTAACTCACTTTTGTTTCTCTATTCTTCATCTGTCCTCATTGTACAAAATGAAATTTCGTGTGGTTGGTAACAATGAATTTTGCATGGTCTCGAGCTTGTTTGGGATGGCGGTAGGATGGAAATTAAGGAGGGAGGAATGAAACTAAGGGTGACAGTCATATTACATTGTTTGAGAAATTAAGAAAATGAGAATTAATGCAATAGGGAGAACATTTTACCTTAATTCCACAAAATTGAACCTCTGCAAAAAAGTGGAAAAATTGAGAGAAAATTAAAAATGGGTTTGTGATATATTTAAACATACAATTATTTTACAGGTGAATTTGTAAGATTACAATTTTCTCTTCATTTTCTTTCCCTTAATTTATATGACATCTAAATAAAAGAGGGGAAATTTATATTCTACTTTCTCATAATTATTCTTTTCATTTTCTTTCCTGCCTCATTTTGTTTCTAAGTAAAGCATAAAAGAGAGAAAACCAGTTTCAATGTTCTCTTTCTATTCTGTTGTCATTGCATAGATATTCATATTGTAGTTATATTTTTGTTTGATCCAGGTGACTCTTCTTTCAAGAATACATCACAGAAACTTGGTACAGCTTCTTGGGTATTGCCGAGAAGAAGGAAATAGTATGCTTGTTTATGAGTTCATGCATAATGGAACTCTCAAGGAACATCTTTATGGTAAGCCTACATGATTTAAATCAAGGAGCAGACATCAATGTGCTCAATTATGACTTAACTTCTTGCAGCCCCATTAACACGTGGACAGAGTATCAATTGGATTAAGCGCCTTGAGATTGCAGAAGACGCTGCCAAAGGTTTATATTTCTAATGTATCATTTAAAATGATAGTAGTAGTATATTTTTTTCCCTCTAAAATTCCGATTAAATGAGCCTTCCCTTACTGTAGATCACATGATATTAATTGTATTATTCTCATGCTTGTTCAGGGATTGAATATCTTCACACTGGCTGTGTTCCTGCTGTTATCCATAGAGACTTAAAAAGCAGCAATATTCTTCTTGACAAGCACATGAGAGCCAAGGTTTCAGATTTTGGTCTTTCAAAACTTGCTGTTGATGGAGTCTCCCATGTTTCAAGCATAGTTCGGGGGACAGTAGGATATCTAGATCCTGAGTAAGGCCTTTATCTATTTTCCGTGAATTTGTGTGTTTGCTTGAGATCAAGCAAACATAGTCTTTAATTAAGCTGATTACCAAAGTTTATTATATCTTGCTTTTTGTTGGATGACTATAATCAAACTGGCGTATGGTCCCAGTAACCATAAAGCTTATCACTGTAACTTTTCCTGAACAGGTATTATATTTCTCAGCAGCTGACTGACAAGAGTGATGTTTATAGTTTTGGCGTAATTCTTCTTGAACTCATATCTGGTCAAGAAGCAATATCAAATGAAAGCTTTGGTGTTAATTGCCGAAACATAGTCCAGTGGGTGAGTATAAAGAAAGTGTATAATTCTAAAATCCTTTGTAAATTTATGAGGTTGTCAGAGAAGAAATATGATTCTTTTGCGTCTCTCTATTCTATTCCAACTATGCTTGCAGGAACTAAATATTTTCAGAGTATAGGAACCATTGCATGAACTATATAGACGTGAAGAACTTCCATATTATGTTAAATTACATTTACATCAATTAAATTTTGGTTGCATGCATCAATTGTTTCACAGGCAAAATTGCACATTGAGAGTGGAGATATACAAGGTATTATTGATCCCTTGCTACGGAATGACTATGACCTACAATCCATGTGGAAAATTGCAGAGAAAGCATTGATGTGTGTTCAACCTCATGGACATATGAGGCCATCAATTTCAGAAGTTCTAAAGGAGATCCAAGATGCAATCTCTATTGAGAGAGAGGTCGAAACAATAAGAGAAGGCAATTCAGATGAGATGTCAAGAAATTCTCTTCATTCTTCCATGAACATGGGTTCAATGGATCTGGGTGTAGCTGATAATTACCTGTCAATTGATGAATCCTGTGCACAGCCCACTGCAAGATAGAACACTCTTGTAAACAAGCTCAAAATTTTCATATTTCTTTCTTCTGCTGATTTTATTTTTTTTTCTATCTTTCCTCTTTTGTTCATATGTGTTCTAAAGTTTGAATGCGATAGCATTAATCTGGCAAATTCACATTGTGCTTGGACTTTGTACAGACAAAGAATGCGTTATTTATATTGGAGTTAATGTGTTCTGCATGCATCAATGGCATTGTATACATTCAATTGCCAAATAAGAAAGCAGCGCCAACAGCCAGACAAAGTCTTCAAAGATATCATACCACATTGGTTTTACATGTAATCAATCACTCCCCTCACAATATGGAAGGTACTATAATAGAATTACCGTAAGCATGAAATATCACGGGGTAGTTTTCACTTTCCATTATGGGTACATTTGAAATCAATAATTTTATGATTTGATTTCATTTATAAAAGAAATTTTTTGTTTGAAAAATTATAAAATATGAATTAATAAGATTTAGAAATCTTTAAAAATCTCATCAATTTTAATTAAATTATTTTTAAAATTTTATTAAAAATGAGAGGATTTAGGTGAATTCAGGTGAAATTTATTTAAATTTACTCTTCTATCCTTAATCATGTATTTAAAAATGGAAGAGAAATTTTATTAAAAGAAAAAGTAAAAATATAAATTTATTAAAATAAAATCAATTCAATTCTCCTTTTATTGTATTCCAAATATAAAATTTGATTTCTAAATTAATATAAATCATAATTTTTATAATGAATTTCAAATATAAGAATTAATTTTTAATTTAATTTAATTTAATGTAACTCAAATCAATTCAATTCAATTTTAACTTTTATAATTTTAAATACATTCTATGTGAACAGGGAAAGTAAATTATGGGTACTAAAGAAGCAAACGTTATATAATTATAAATTAAATCTAATAATTTTTGTTTTGTGTTAACTCTAAATATCTTTATAGAATTCGACTTATTTGAATGGTTCCATAAGCCTTTTTTTTTTGGATTGGCAGTAATAATGTTATGTCTCTTACTTTAATTGTAATTTTTATATCTAAAAACATAACTCATATTCGTTACATCAATATCTCAGTGAGTAATGTAATAATATTTTTATTTTATCTCTTTTCAATCCTTAATTATGATTAATAATCTCTATCCAAGCTAGAAACTATATTTTATGGACTTTAATATGACAACTTTTACTGTGATAAATTAGGAAAGCACGTATTAAAACACATATATAAGATAAGAATAGTTCATGAAGTTAGATAAACACAAATTAAATCATATATTAAAATATTTAAAATTTTTCAGGACAAAAATGGATCATTATTAAGACTGGAGGATCAATAGGTAGTATATCAGTATTTAAAATCCAATGTGTGTAACTCCCATTGCACTCTTGAGCTCCAATAAGAATTTGGTTAACCTTTATATATACTAACGTTTTGATAGGTATTATTGTGTCTCTCAATTTATTTTTTTTTAAAAAATTAGTTTATATAATTATTTCATAAATTAATCAATTATAATTTCAGTATAATTAAAATTAGTTAAATAAAAATAATTTTATAAAAATATAAAACATATTTGAAGTAAATTATAATAATCTATGTAAAAAAAAACTCTCTATATTTTAAAATAATTGTAATTGTAAAAAAATGTTTGTATTTATAATTTTATTTTTTTTAATATTTTTATTCAATTAATTATTAATAGTTTTTTAAAAAAGTAAAAATTAGAGACAAAAAAAGAAATCTCCTTAAGAAAGTGAAAATTGGAGACAAAAAAAAGGAATCTCCTTTATATATATATATAGTGTGTGTGTGTGTGTGTGTCTATATATATATATATATATATAAGCTAAATGAAAATATTTGCATAAATTAGATATAAGCTAAACGAAATTTAAAATTATTTTAGCTTCTCTAATTATAATGAATTTTTATTTGAATGCATATATATATGCATTCAAATAAAAATTCATTATAATTAGAGAAGCTAAAATAATTTTAAATTTCGTTTAGCTTAACACTAA
This sequence comes from Castanospermum australe, assembly GCA_019955255.1. Classification (NCBI taxonomy): domain Eukaryota; kingdom Viridiplantae; phylum Streptophyta; class Magnoliopsida; order Fabales; family Fabaceae; genus Castanospermum; species Castanospermum australe. The sequence continues at coordinate 251,417 of NSJW01000082.1, forward strand.
TTTATGCACAAATTAATATTAATATTGTAATTCAAAAAAATTGAAGAATCAGTATATGCATTCAAATAAAAATTCATTATAATTAGAGAAGCTAAAATAATTTTAAATTTCGTTTAGCTTAACACTAATTTATGCACAAATTAATATTAATATTGTAATTTCAAAAAAATTGAAGAATCAGTGATACTAATTTGTTGTTATATATTTAGAATGGTCAATTGCCTTGCAATTCTTCTTTTTTTTTTCATTTTATTGTTCAAAAAAATATTGACGTCAATGATTAATCCTTCACCAAATTCATATAAAACTTTGAATCGAGTTACCTTAGCATCATCTGTGCTATCTGCTATTCCTTCTTATAATATGCAGACTTCATATATCCCGAAACAGATTTGTGATCAACTTGACAAACATTGCCGTAGTTTTATTTGGGGGGCTACTCATGAGACTAAAAAGATCCATATGGTAAGTTGGGAGAAAATTTGTCAACCAAAACGGCATGGAGGCTTGGGAATGAGACTCGAGCCAATTAAACAAAGCCTATATGATGAAGATTGGTTGGGGCTTGATTCATAAGAGAGATGATTTATGGGTTGAAGTTGTTCGATCTAAATATAACTGTGGGAATGATCCTATACCCACTGTAGAAAAAAGTATTTCATCGATTGATTTGTGGAAGGGAGTTAGCTCTGTATGGAAAGATCTGCAGGCTAATATAATTTGGCGTCTGGGGGATGGGAACACTAACTAATTTCTGGTTGGATTATTGGGTTCCTAGCCATCCTAGTCTTCTTCATCATGCCACTAGACTTTATCAGATGATGAAATTGAAGAAAGAGTTATCAATTTTTGCGACTCTCGGGGCAATTGGAATGTTCCAAAACTTCAGCTATACCTCCCCCAAGATATCTGTAACAAGATTCTGGGTTTAAACCCTCCACATGATGCTAGAGGATCGGACTACCCAGCTTGGAGTAAATCTCAAGATGGTGTCTATTCTATCAAGTCTGGATACCGAGCTCTTTCTCCCACTTCTATATCTGATGATAGTCTTCTTTTCAGAAGAATTTGGAAGTGGAACGGGCCTCAAAGCTTAAATTGATGCTTTGGTTGGAAAATTGCTCAGAGTCTCTTCTCACAAATGAACAACGTGCACGACGCCATCTGACCACCAATCCTCTTTGCCCCATGTGTGGACTAGCTTCGGAAGCTCTTCTTCACTGTCTTAGAGATTGTCAACAAACTTCTCATATCTGGTATACTCTTTTAAAGCCAAGTTACTGGACTAAGTATTTCTCTATGGATATCAGACCGTGGCTTCTGTTGAATCTGAGTAGGAACCTTGGAAGGGATCAATACCTAGTTTGGAACCTCATTTTCTGTATTGCTCTGTCTGTGATTTGGCATCGAAGAAACTTATTCATTTTTGAACATACTGCTCTCTCTGACCATGAAGTTAGCACACGGATTTGGAGTCGTGTCTAGCTGTCTAACAGCTTTCTCTTCTGACCAAAAGCTGCAGACGAATCCTCCTCATTCTACACAGATGCAGGTCAAATGGCTTCCGCCAGCTGTTGGATGGTGGAAGGTAAACATTGATGGTTCATATATTGGGACTAGAGGTCTGGCTTCTTGTGGAGGGCTAATCCGAGACAGTATGGGCAGATTTGTACAAGGGTTTTCCTGTAACCTTGGTTCCTGCTTCATTACTCGGGCAGAGCTTTGGGGGGTGGGTTTTTCATGGCCTTCAAACTGCTCGGATGCTGTGTTTATCCCATCTCATAGTGGAAATTGACTCTCTAAGTGCGATGATGCATTTTATTACTCATGGCTGCGATCAGAACCATCCTTTGCATTCTCTGGTGCAGAGCATTAAATTGCTAGCTAACTCTAGTGGCTGGACGCTTCGTTGGATTCATACTTACAGGGAAGCGAATTCTGCTGCTGATCTTCTGGCTAGACATGGTCATCATCTCCCTTTGGGACTACATTGCTTTGACTCTGCTCCTAAATTTTCTGCTTCTGTCCTTGTTTTCAGATGCTTCGGGTGTTGTTTTTGATCGTGTAGTTCGTAGTTAGTTTTTTGTTTTCGGGTCCTTGACCCCGTTTATTTACCAAAAAAAAAAAAAAACTTTGAAAAACAAAACATCATGTAACATAAGAGTTTGTCCTGTACGCTTCTCGAATATCCTAGCTTTATTTTTCACATATATTCCTCTGCTTCTAAGTGGAAACCGACGACATTCCAAAAAATAATTGTTTCGACATTCGCGGTATGTTCATCTCTGCTATACGTTTTAACCCTTTGATAATTGTTTTATAATTTTTATAAATTTTTCCTATACACGTACTAATAACTATTCTATTGTATAAGAAATACACGATTATTTAGTTGTATTCCTAAATTACATTAAAAGTTTAAAGAAACTAATTACATATAAAATTACATCATTATTAAAAAGATTATAAGAGAAAACAATTTTAAAAATAAAATTTTTACTCAAAATGGCAAATATATATGTACAACAATAAAACGCCACGATCCTTGAATGAGTAAATGTTTTTATTTAAATATTCAACTACAATTATTTGAATATTGAATAATTACAATTTTTATTTAATTTATAACCAAGAGTTTTAGTTAAGTTAATTAATTGCGCATTGCACGTGAAAATAAGGACTTGCTTTTATGCACAGTGTAGAATCAATAATTTCTTATCAAAATTTAGTAATTTAAATGTTTATAAAATATATGCATATAAAAATTATATTAATTCTTAATTTATAAATGCTAAGTTAAAAAGTGTCCATACTTAGCACTTTACTTATAAAAAGTAAGCCCACATGTGGAGACCACAAACTAGTCACAGATGCAAATCAATTTAAAAAATTAGCTTGAGTCAAATAAATATTATTTAAAATTTTTTAAATAATCAATTATATTAATTATTTTAAGACAAATATAATAAATATTAATTCAATCTAAATAAAATTATTATTATAAGATTTTACTCTCCTAAATTTTATCTTATAATTTTGATATAAGTACATTAAATACTAATATGATTTAAATAAAATTATTTTTATCTAATCTCACTCTTTTAAATTTTTTTTAAATACGTACATTAAAAATTAAAATAATCAAGATGAAACTAATATTCTCATACAGGACTTTTTCTTTTAGTAATAAACAAATAAAATTGATTCAAATGATACTCTAACTAATATAAAAATATGTATAAATTTATACATTACACGAAAATGATAACTAGTGCTAAGTAAAGAGTGTGTATTTATTTTCATAATCAAATAACAAGAGCATCAAAAGATGTCATGTAAACAGCAAATCAGTGCTTGAAGAAGCAGCCAAAACAAAACACCACAACCATTTATCCAAAAGTTGCTCTCAGTAAGATTCACTCAATCGTTCGTTGGCGTTTGAATTCCAAGCATTACAAATAGACTAAAAGTAAATTGAGGGTATTTATTTTCATAAATAAAAAAAATAAAAGAAGGACCAAATGATGTTGCGTAGTCAATAAATCATCGCCTATACGAGTGGCCAAATAGCAAAAGTTTTCATTTATTTTAGCGTTTGAACAAATATCAACAACCATTTGTCCAAAAAGTTACTCTCTGGAACATTCATTCAATCGCTCGTTGAATTCCAAGTCATACAAACAAGTTAAAAGTAAGAAATCGGATTAACCAAGTGATTGAATTAGGCACATCATCAAATTAAAAACTCTAAATAAAACATGAAAATCTATTTGTCTATATATATTGAAAAATTTACTTGAATTTAATAAATATTATTAATGATTCTTTGAATAGTTAAATTATATTTATGATTTCAATATAAGTACGTTAAATACTAATCCAATTCAAATAAAAATATTACTACCCAATCATATTCTTCTAAATTTTTTCTTTTAGTGAAAAAATTAAAATTGCTATAAATAATCCTCTAAGTAATCTAAAATATATAAACTTATGTATAACATGAGAATGATAATGCTATGTAAAGCATGTGTACTTATTTTTGAACGAAATAAAAAAAATCAAATGATAGAGCAACCAAATGGTAAAAGTTTCTGTTTATTTTAGCTACAAACCCCAACAACTATTTATCCAAAAATTACTCTTAAAAAGATTCACTTGTCACATGTTTGATAATAAATTAATTTTTAAAAAATTAATTTTTAAAAATTTTTTAAATAAAAGTTTAATTATAAAATAAATTAATTTAAACACACACCTAATCACTTGTTTGTGTTTAAATTCCAAGCAATACAAGTAAGCTAAAAATAAATAGTAGAACTAATAAGAGAAGTAGAACTCATAAGAAATCAAATCAAGCACATCATCTGAATCAAAATAAATTTTAAATGGTATATGATATATTTTTTATTTAATTTTAATTCAGTTTTAATTTAATTTGTTTATTATGATTAAGTTTAGAGTTTAATTTTAATATATTATTAATATAATATACTTTTATAATCATGTAGTATTAATTTAATTTTTTTTTGACAAATAAAACATAAAAATTAAATTTTATATTTGATAAATTCTAAATATTTATTATAAAAATTAATTATCAATAAATATTTAATAATTTATCAAACCTAATCATGATTATATCAACTCTTTTTTTATAATTTATTTTTATTTATTTCACTTTTTTCGGTGAGGGGGCCGAATCCAGGACTACAAAAACTTATAAAGGAAAGACACCGATAAACGGGGAAAAAAAAAGGAAAAGAAGAAGAGAGGGGAGAGAGAATTAAATTGGAAGGAAGGAGAAAGGAAGCAGCAAAGGGTGCGTGTTTGCGTTGCGTTGTGTATAAAAACGAAAAACGGACGGTGGTGATAGGGCCTGTGCCTGTGATCTCAATTCTCAATCGTCTCCTTGGCTCCTTTCTTCTCCAGCGTCCGATTCTTCTCCATTCTCACCGAGCTGTCATCTAAACTCGCGCCAAGTACAAATTCATCGCAGCCCTCCCAGGTTTCGTATCATCATCGTCATCATCACTATTCTTTTTATTTTCGCAATTTCCCCCTCTTCCTCCCTCACTCCACCTCCGCGCGTAACCCCTCTCTCTCCTCTTCTCTCTCTAGGGTTTCGGCTCCTTCCCGACCTAGGGTTTTTCTTGACCCGGTTTCACCATGTTTTTCTGTTTCAGTTACTCCTTTCTTGGATTAGGGTTCCGGCGACCATGGCCGACGGTCCGGCGAGTCCAGGCGGTGGCAGCCACGAGAGCGGGGACCACAGCCCTCGCTCCAATGTCCGGGAGCAGGACAGGTACCTTCCCATCGCTAATATCAGCCGGATCATGAAGAAGGCGCTTCCTGCTAATGGAAAAATCGCCAAGGATGCCAAGGAGACCGTCCAGGAATGTGTGTCCGAGTTCATCAGTTTCATCACCAGCGAGTATGATTTTCTTTTTCTTTCCTTTATTTGATTCGTTCGTCGTTCTTTTACCTTCGCTCGTGCTTTAATTGCGACGCCGTTGAATCACGTAGGGCCTCCGATAAGTGTCAGAGAGAAAAGAGGAAGACGATTAACGGTGACGACTTACTCTGGGCAATGGCCACTCTGGGTTTCGAGGATTATATTGACCCCCTCAAGATTTACCTCACCAGATACAGAGAGGTAATTTAAATTTCTCGTTTCAGGCTTTTAGTTCAGTTCATTGCCTATCTTTCTATATGCTGCGAAGTATAGCCAAAAAAGAAAAAAAGAAAACAAAAAGGTTAAAATGCTTCGGATCTCTTTCCTTTTCTGGTCCCCAGCAACAAGTTTGTAATCTAAACTGCTCTAAGAAAGGTGAGTATGGGGGCCTACGATGTATACAGCATGTTATTTAGGTTTAGCTGCTGTTAAACTCTGCTTTTAACTGATGGTGAATTTTCTTTTTTACTTATGTCTTTTACTGGGCCGATGCGAATGCTGCAGATGGAGGTAATTTCTAATCTTTCTGCCACTGCTTGAATAGCTATTCCACTTTGTAATTTTTCATGTTTGATTGACTTCATTTCTCTAACGTTTTTGTCCACATCTATGCTACGGCTTTTCCAATTGTGGTATGCCAGGGCGATACCAAGGGTTCAGCCAAGGGTGGAGATGCATCTGTTAAGAAAGATTTTCAACCAAGTCCTAATGCTCAGGTGGAATATATAATACACACACACGTGTTATGCTTGATTGCACTGCTGGAAATATGTAGCATCTGATGTTGGCATGTTTTGTTGTGAAATTGACAGCTTGCTCATCAAGGTTCATTCTCACAAGGTGTTAATTACACAAATTCTCAGGTAATTGCTATCTTTTTCTCTCTCTAATGCAATATATCTCTTTCTTCCTGTAATTATGAGCTGTCATGTTGATAAATGAAGATGCTGAGGTTGCTGTTTGAACACTGACTTCTAACTGCATACAGACTTTTGGTTTCCGTCAAGATTGAATATTACCGCAGAGGCATAAACAATATCCTTTATGGCAAGAATAGGATGTGTGACTTAATGATGCTTCATTCACTGGACTTTGTAGGCTGTTCATCCCTTTTCCACTAAAAAAGCCTGTATTTTAAGCTTACTTTAGTTAAAATGTTCCACACAATGTTGGCTGTAATACCATTTTGCTTGTTAGAAGACATACTGCCTAGAAAAGGCACATCTTAGAATTAACGCCTGATAATTCTTGACTACTAGCTAGCTACATGTGGGTGGTTGCACACATCGTTACCCCCCATTGAAGTCCCTGATGAAAAGTTGTGTGAATTACGGGTTGGTAACTTGGTATTTATATTCAATGAGTCTTATGATCTCCTCCCCCCCCCCCCCCCCCCGCTCTTTCAACTTTCTAAGCTTCTTTTTGGTCAATTTGGGGTTATTTAAAGTGGTCCGATCTTTGAGTGGAAGTTTCTGGATCTGATTGGGCACTGAGAATTGTTAGAGATTCTCACTCCTTAATGAATTGTACAAACAATAGAAAACCTTAAAGCTGCTATTGCCCCTGGACTCTAATTTTCTTTTACAAATGCATTAGGATTGAATGAGATATTGTGGATCCTGTAGTGTTGGTTGGGTGGAGGTTTTTTTCTTAGCAGATTTCAGACCCCAATGATGATAAAAAAATTTTTGGGGTTAATCAGCCTTGGTGTTTGAATGATTCTATTGACATCAGTACATCACTTATGGATGTGGACTATCCTATTAATAAGTGTTATTATATATCTTTAATCTTATGCTTGACTGGTGAAAGATCTGGATTGGATGACTATAGCTTTGTCCTCTCGCTTATCTTGGGGTTTTGCTTTGCTAGTTTCACTTGGCTTTCTTTAGGAACGAATGTAAAATTCTTGTGGTTGTGTTAAAACATCATGTGGGTTACCTTGGTTATGACATTTTATTTCCTGCAAATGCATAGTAAATTATGCTAGTAGTGACTAGTAACCATGACTTTTAATCAAAATATTTCTGGTGATGAATCCTGGGTAAGATGAATTCAATGAAGTATCTTTAGCTATAAGGTTACCTAATCCAAAAAATCTAAATGTCGTGAGTCAAGAAGTCAGATATACCCGACTGACTAATTTGTTAAATTTCAATATATTTGAATTCTCAAATTAAGTGGTCCTTGCCTCGTCTTCAGTGGGCAATATCAGAGCATCTTTTTATCAATTACAAATTGCGGTTTCCCCTTTTCCTTTCCATGGCTGTGTTTTACACCTTTCTTTCTCAAAGTACTTCCTAGGACCATTTTGCCAAGCTTTTCAGAGGTTTAAAAGTTATTCTATAATATAAAATCTAGATTTGCAGCGCTTAAAAAAAATCTGAAAAAGTAACTTTTTGCCCCATTAGTAAAGGGTTAAAGTGGTGATATTATTTCAAAATGAACTTCAATTTGGACTTTTCCCTAAATGTGACATGTTAGCCTGGTTATCATCTTGAGCATGCAACTTTTATTTATGATATGGATGGTTTTTCTCTCTGGTTTGTAAGTTATATCTTAGTTTAAGGAATTTTTGGTAGCACAAGCGACAGAACTTCTATAGGTGATGATTTTATGATATTAATTCTCACCTTTGAATCTTCCGCCCCAGGCTCAACATATGATGGTTCCTATGCAAGCCCCAGAGTAGGCATTGATCCTCCTTCGTGTGTTTTCAGTGCCAGTGGAGCTTTAGTAAGTGCTCTCGGCATATTGAATGCATTTTATGTTATGTGAATACTGATATTAGGAGACGTTGGTTCCTGTGTCCGGATAATTTTTTCTTTTATCAAGGTTTGTATATTATCTTTGGATTAGAATTATTATTCTAAAGTTATATTGTAAATCAAGCCGTGTTTGCCTGATTCCATCTGGCGTCTTGGCAAAAGGCTGAAGATTTTATGTAACTGATTGGAAAACATAAAGTGGTATATTCTTTTCCTCATTTCTTTGTACTACATTGGATGAAGATGGTGCGAGTTTTTGAAATCTTTTCAGTTTATTTGGCTGATACATCGGCTTATACTTTCATTATTTTATATACACCCATTGCGAGGATAACTTTTTATTTTGGGGGTGTTCATTGTAGGAGGCTTGCGCCTTAGGGTTGATTACTTAGCTTATGCTTGTTAGGGAATGTGGAAAACGAGGAGGAGCAGTACCTAATAAGGTGAGTGGATGTAATATTCACTGAGTCTACATATTGCTGCTGTACCAAAGTTTGGTCAAATTCAAATTTAACACCTCTTTTTGGTGTTCTACGCCTGGGTATCGTTGGATAAGATCGATACGCAAGCATGAAAGTATCTGAAATTTTCAGTTCTGGATTTTATTTGGAGAAAATTATTGAAGAAAACGAATGAATTACAATACTTATGAAAGAGGATTTATTAACTATTTAAGTTATTAATCTTGTTATATAGTAATTAATTTATATTAGGATTAATTACTTAACTAATTAACATGTGCGAGGAATCCACATCAAGTTTGTATTTCCTGTACGAGAGTGCGTCCATATGGCATCCTTGGGCGTAGTCGTGGTCGATGCAGCGCGGTGCACCTGTATGGGCCCTTTTTCCTTCACCAATACGACGTTGGTGGATGATTACTTAATTAGGCCACTGAACCTTTCATTTCTTCCGATAAATAGAACAATGAGGCTAATACATATGAGAAGAGATTTGAACGATAGCCTTGTCATCTAGTCTTCTTATCTATACTCAACATAGATGAGAAGAGATTCGGATTATACCCTAATTTGCGTTGTACTGTCGCTACAAGATATACGTTAGAACAGAACTTACACCATGGGAGATTATTTACCCCGTGCATTAGACGGCATGGCAGATTCCATGGCAATCATGGGATGAAGCCGTTCGAACTTTGTAGGTTACACATTGGCAAGAACAGGACTAGCACATTCCCAGTATTTCCGGCAGGTTATCTTCGGGATAAGGAGAAAATGGACATCGCTCAATTTCAGTTTAGCCCCTAGTCCTAAATGATTGGCTTCGTGTGTAAGAAGAGGATAACACCTGCACAAGTCAAAGATATGCTCTTGTGACGAAACTTTCATAAAATTTTCTTCCACTTATTATTACACTGGATGACACATGGGAAATGCTCAAGCAATCAAATCCACAGTACAAAGGTTGCCAACATAATGTTACACATCTTTGGCTTTTGTTTTGTTTTGTGTTTTTTTTTTTTTTCAGCTGAACACGAATGACTAAACATTGACTTGTTCTTTGGCAAAATACAAAAGCACGAGTTATCAGAAAGCTACCATGTCTGATAAGCTCCAGTCGAAGGTAGTTGGAATGGGAAGGCATTCGGGTAAAGATTCTAGGTGCGAGTCATAGTACACTAGAGACGCATACAACTAAGATGGAGACCTTATGACAGGATGATATAGAAATTTGAGATTGTAGCCAAAGCACAATAGACTAGGGTTAAAATGCCATCATACCTGGTATGTCTTTGGTCCCTTTTTGAGTAGATAACCAACGCTGTTTAAATTATCGATGAAAGTGTCAATATCAGGAACTTGCAGGCAGATCCTATCTGCCAGACTATATATTTCCTGAAAAGTAACACATATACCTCTTTTACCAAGAACAGAAACCACAGACAGAAAATGCAGAAAAAAGAGCACATACAGATACTGAAAAGCAATCTTTCTGTTCCAATTCCGATTGCTTATTGAGGGCATTCAGAAAGCGTTTTGCCTCTTTCTGTTGACTCATCCCCCCACTTCGACCAAAATCCACAACACCATGCTCATCAACATATTTATCATACAGGGATTCCTTCATGATTTCAACAACATCCTGCCAAACCGATGTCATCACAAGAATGATTCAAGGACTTCATGACAAAAAAACTAGGGCCATTTTGAACTTTAACACGGACAGGAAACATTCAGTTGTCAACATACTCTTCACTTGGTATAGGAAATTCTATAAAACTATTGTTCCATAACATAGAAGTATTTCCGTACTCTGCAGGAAACCTATTATTGATCTACTAAAACTATTTCCCTTTCATCTCTTGCTAGCATAGTTATGTTCAAAAGAGCTTTTTATCTATATTTGAATGGGCGTCTTTTGGCTGCTCCAAGAATTACTTACTAGTTTGCATGTGAAGTTGTCAACTAATTGTGACAACTCTCAGAACTCGAGCTGTGCTAGAAAATAGTCCTCAGACATACATTTTACTTAGACTCGAGGGACAGAGAAACAGTATTCAGGTCAAACTAGCAGGAAAATAAAACTAACCATTGCATCCTGGGCCGTTATTTCTACTCTCAAGTCCAACCGAGCTCGAGCTTCAGCCAGCCTTACTAGACTTTCCAGTTGCCTTGTTGTTATAGGTGTACCATCAGCTGAAGTATTATGATCTCTCAGTTTAAGGTAAAACTTTTGTAGGATTTCTGCTGCTGGCTTGGACATCCTGATTAAGAGAAATCAAAAGGAGAAAAGAGGCAGAAAATAAGATCTTAGAAGCTGCCCAAGGGAATACTTAGACCAGAATCAGAAGGTAGATATGACATAAATCACCTAGGAAAGACAAAACTCCTTGCATAAGCAATGTATTTGCGAAGAAGTTGACCAGGTAATGGAACAAAATCACTGTCTCTTCGTGGGTCAAGTCTCAACCTTGAAACTAAAGAACCAGATCTAACACCCAAATCTACACCTTCAGCATTCTGTGATACAGCAGTTCTTGAATCAGTAGGTGGATCTGGTTAAAATGAATATTTTCCATTGGTAAATTTGGATACCAAAAAGTAGGATGCTCTAGCTAACCTAAAAATTCATGCAAGAGGGAGTGAAGAGGTAACCTCCACGTTGCTTTTTCAATGCCAGTGAATGTTGTCCATATCCAGCACGAAGCTGCAAGATACATTTGAACCACTAATCTTCAGTGCCAACAGAAACACATACAAAACTAGGATCAAATGAAAAAAAATAAATCAATTGAATAACATTTGAGAATAATATGTAGTAGAAATATGAAAACATTCTATATATACTGATGAGAAGAGATATTGTCCAAAGGCAAGCATACCCAAACCTAACACGCAGAAAAACCCTGTGATGGTTTCATGTAAGCCATGAGACAAATCATGTTTCCCTTTCAATATTCTTATCCTCTTCCCACATTTCTCTGTTGGTCCCAGTGTAAGTCATGTCACGTCTCTAATACATCAGAAGTTCAAGCCAACAATATTTACCATTTAATTCTTTTTTTTTTTTTTGAGAAGAAGAGTAGCCTCTAATAATCCTCCTAATTACTTAAAGACGAAAGTATTAAATGCCTTTTATGTTAATGCTTATAACTTTTCATTTAATACTTTCCTGTTTTAAGTAATTGGGAGGATGTTAGGAGGATATAACATTACTCATTAAAGGAACATAAAGTTTGGAGACAACCTCATCTAACAACTAAAAAGAAAACAATTCTTGAAAACCTAGTAATATACTTTATCATTACTATAAGGATTTTATTTTGATCCACTATTAGTGTAAAACTATTTTACATTATCATCCACTCATGTGTTGGCACATCATTAAAAGAGTTTGACTAGGATAACTTCTACCTGAAAAGTCAAGCTCATTTAATGATGTGGTAGCACATGATTAAATTATGGTGTAAAACAATTTTTCATTGACAGTGGATCAAAATTAACTCTTACTAGAATAGTTGCTAATTTTATCAAAATTCATCAAGTCAAATATTGTGGTAATTTAAGAAACTCCAATTTAGTGTCAATCATGACGGTCAACAAATTGCAGCACAACTTTATGATAGGCATTATGACCAAGATGAGAAACAAAAGTGTTATTCCTGTCAACCATGAATGAGATATGAACAGCATGTAATTTATGTACAAGCAAGCACAGACGAAAGTGAGAAGACAGTATAACTTACTGACATAATGTGCTCCAAGACTCGTTTGTCCAAAAGTTCATCAGGTTTGTCCAGCAGTATGAAAATTAAATCAAAACGGGACAGGAGAGCAGCACTCATTTTCAAATTTTCATTCACAGTTTTTGCCCGGCTGCAATTAGGGTTATAGGTTTAAATATATAGGTATCTTTATATAGAATAAATTGAAGAATTTGTCAAAACAAACATTTTGCTTGGTTACATGACTGGCTATGTGAAAGTAAAGACAAAATTAGAATACAAATTTATATCAATTAAGAACCTCAAAGGCGTCTTTTCCATTGAAGTAGAGAAAATGGAAATATAAGGGAGATTAGTGAACTTTATCAGATTTATTACTGTTTATATATAACCCACTAAGGAAAATTGTAGGAATAAGATGAAAACTGAATATCTTACTTATAATGACCACCAACTGCGTTTGCTGCCGCTAAGACAGAAGTCCTGGCTGATAAACTTGCTACTAACCCCGCCTTTGCAATAGAGACACACTGTTGTTCCATTGCCTCCAGTAAAGCCTGTATTATCACAAATTCATTATAAGTAAAGGTTTCAGTTAAGAATTTAGATTCAAGTAACTGGAAATTGATCACCAGAGGACAAACCTGATGTTCTGCTGACATTTTATCGAACTCATCAATGCAGCACAATCCACTGTCAGCCAGCACCATAGCACCTATCATGATGTCCAATAATCATTCACAGAAAATAAGAACTAATTTTTTCTGAAAGACCACAGCAAAATCTCTTAGACTTAATTATATCCTTATCCATCTAAGGTAGCAAAAGAGGGAAAAAAAATTTCCTCTTATTTTTTGCCTTATTGCAAAGAGATATAGTCATAGAAACTAGCTAATATAAATTAACCTAATTCAACAGAACTTAATGAAGTACGGTGAAGCATCAGAGAAACAATGTCATGATTTTGTGTACCATCAAAGGAGCAACTCATAGTGCTTGGCCAGCCAATGACTAGATAATTTAGGTGCCTGACTTATGGAACTTACACATCAAATTCCACATTTATCATACAGCAGCAAAGATTTCAAAATATGGAATAAAGAACAGTATGAAGAATCAAACAATAAAATGTAACTAAGAACAACACAATTTAAAGTCGAGTTCCGCAAACAGTCCTATCAATCACAACCAATCACAAGGAACCCTAAGTCTGAAAACAGAATAGTGCACATGGAGCCAGAAGATCACAGATTGATTGAGTACAACCATAAAATGAAATTAAAAACATATACCAGCCTCAAAAGCATAGTCACTTGTCATAGGATCCTTCACTACAGCTACCGTGAGGCCAGCTTTGGTTGTGGCATTACCACAGACATAGATACCACGTGGAGAAACAGCTGCTGCTGCTTGTAGCAATTGGCTCTTACCTAGTCCTGGATCACCTAGCAAATTGAAATTGCAATACTACAAGTCGGTCATCTCATCTCCATAACTTTTTATCATGTCTCCATAATGCTAACCTCTAAATGAAGAAAACGATTTTGACATAAATAAATTCACTTCTCCATAAGAAAAAGGTTTCTAAGATTTGATTCCATTCAAGAGGTAAGGGAAAGATGTTAAGCACACCAACAATTATAACATGAATATCTCCCCTCACAGGAACTTTATTCTGATCCATAGAATGCTTCCGTACGCCTCCAAATAATGCCAGAGTTATCCCAGCTGTCAAAATAATAGTAAATTAACATCAATTCACCACTCGATTGCCAGTTTCGAAACAAATGACCCAAGTATCATTTGCACAACCTGAGGAAGCAAGTGCTCACCTATGACATCATTTTAACCAACACACTAAAAATCATAAAAGTGCCATTGCAGATACAGCTTAGTATCTTTAACATATTCTGCTGTGAAACAAATGAGTTGGTACCCCTTGTCAAATTCCAACTGCTAATTACTAAATTAGTAATGCCATTGGAGTATCAGAAATAGCACGAGTCACATTTTCTACTTCCCAAACAACAACTAACAATTCACATGCCAACCAAGAGATTCATAAGATAAAAGTGAAAAAAATATATATATGTTGAACTGGCAAGATTATGCAATTTTCAATGGGAAACATCTAACAATTACAGAAAACATAAGGAAACATGTCACCAAACAAGCGACTACAGGGGTAGCCTACTGCCCGAGGCTTCCATCATTGTGGGGTGTGAGGAGAGTTGTGTACGCAGTCTTACCCTCCTTGAACAGAGAGGCTGTTTCCATGATTAGAATTCATGACCAGCAGGTCACAAGGCATCAACCTTACCGTTGTGCCAAGGCTCACTCTCTCACCAAACAAGCGACTGAGCATGAAAAATTTAGAGGCACATTGCTTTTTTTGAATACACAATTACCTTTAACAAGCTCATGCCCATAGATGGATGGGCATATAGATTGAAGGATTTGCCGAAATAAATCTGAACCATGCTCCTCTGAAAACTTCACAACAAATTCTAAATCCCTTGAAGAAAATGAAAACAAATCAAACAACTCAGTTGGTCTGGCTTTGGGATTAGAGTCCTGCAAATCCTCAGGCATGGACTGTGACTTCGAATTTTTTATGGATACAGCTTCAAGATACAAATAGTAAAATCCTTGGTTTCTGTTCTTCGACTTCCCTGCATAAATACCCACAAGCTGCATCAGATATGACATATTAGAAATAGTACAAAAGAGATCACATATGCATCTTATGTAAAGTAATTGAGATATTTAAATTTAATGGTCACTTTATATAATAGAAAAATTGCTGAAATACAAAAACCTGGAATCAGACTGTAAGGTGACACAGAACAGAGATTATGAGGCAAACATTGAAAGCTGATTATGTTTCTAAAATCATGAGGCTTACTTGTCATATAGAAGAGATGTGCTGAGAATAGAAGATCCATATTCCTATGCTAGAAAGCAGGAATAACTCTAAGTTAGACAAAATAATAACAACTCAAATAGGTGGTCTAACGAATATGTAGAGTCACCATCTACCTTATCTACCAGTGCAATGTATTATGGATGTCATGAAATAATTCAAGTCACACACCTTTCCATAGGATTTGCTAATAGCTCTAATTTTCTTCAGAATCTAAGTTTTGTAAGCTTTAAAGTTCTAACATTTTAGCATACTTCTCATGCATAAACTTTTGGTAACAGGAAAGCAGTTATGTATCCTACCACCTTTTGAGAATTAAGCAGAAGCTGGTGCCATCCAATTGTTGAGAATAAGAAGAAACTCTGATATTCTATGGAAGAATACACAGATATGATGCTAAGGCACTGTCCTTTTTTATGTTTCATAACTTTGTCTTCATCCTTGATGAAAGTATTCTATTATACCTTATCACCAAAGTTTTCAGGTCATTTATTGGCCAAACATTACAGTGACAATGTTGAATGTAGCCAAATCCAATATCTACCAGTGAACATGAAGAAATAAAGAAAGGAGATTAAAACAATATTAGATAGATATTCAAGCCAAAATTTTCCAGAATTTAGTTATCGTTGCTCACAAACTTGAATTTGCTTTCACTAAAACATCCATGCAAGTGTAAATACTGGCCACCATGTATGGTGGATAACAAAAACAGCGCCTACCCTACCTCCTCCAATATCCATGTAAGTGTTGATTCCTCTTATAATTCCAGTAACAGTCACCACATCTCCAGGTATGCATGCATCAACAAGATCTTGGGTAAGCTCACATTCCACTGTTCGAGGCACCCGTCCTTCTTCATGATCTTCAGGTTTTAATAGTTCTTGCACTCTAGTGCAGCACATGCATTAGAAATGGATCTAAAAGGACTTAAATTCCCACAAATAAGTGGGAGGAGGGGCGCAAAATGTAAGTGGAAGAATAAAGGTTATGGGTCAAGCACCAGGGCCCACCTTATTTTTTGAAAATCAATAGTCTGAGCAGTAGATCGCAATGGAATAAAGATTTTGCTCTTGCAGCCATTCAAATTGCAAGTTGATGGTGGTGAAAATTTTCCATCAGGAAATATACGCGTAATTCTTTGTTTACACTTACTGCATTCAAAACTCATTTCTACCACAAGAGGCCTGACAGTGCTGACTTTCACAGCAGTACCACGCACTGAGACAAGCTTGTCTGCAAGTCACCAAAGGATGTTATAATGCCTCCTTTTTTCTAAACAATGGGTAAAAAAAAAAACTGTGGCAAGCATGAGAGAAAAAAAAAAAAAACTACAAGGATTTTATGCTATACCAATGTAGGCTGCTTTTAAGTTCTTCAGAGCAATCATAGTTTCAGGAAAATTATGAGGACGGATATCTACTTTTGTACCAAGCTCCAGCTTGTCATTCTCCCATTTGGTAAGCAGAACCTGTTTCCAATTTAAGTAATATAAAACCCTGGCCAAGCACAAGATAACCAATTTTTTGTGCAACAACAGGGTTGACTTCAAGCATACCTTGTGAACAGCGGCACTCATGCATAAGAGAGCAATTTTAGGTTTCCCCTCTAACATTTCATAAAATTCCTCAATATGACATATTTTTTTGAACTGCTGAAAGTCAAGTGACAAGACAAAGTTTGCAAAATCATTTTTTACCTGTCATCATAATTCAAAAATTATCCCCAGAATAACATACTTTGAAATATTCAATATCACTGTATTTAACACAAGGATGCTGAGAAAGCTTTAAATCCAGGTAGGGAGCAATAAATCAAGGTGCTAGGGGAGCCCCTAAGGACCAAGCACAAAAGAATATTGATTCTTTTTAGTTCTTCTCCTTCCCAAGTTTTTACTAAGCTCCAAAAACTAATACAAAATAAAAAAGTTTGCACTATTAAAGAATCCATAATTCCATATTGTCCATTCTTCTTACTGTACTCAGTATTCCAGTTTTCCTAATTTTGCGTGTGCATTTATTCCGCGTTTTTCCATACAACCACGTAAGATATATATAACAATTTTAATGTGGCTATTATAAATGCTTCCTCTGATGCTTATTTCAATTTCCAGATTCCTCTTGCGTATTTGTGCTCTTAAGAGATGCATTCGTTAAACACTTATTGCTTAATGACAAGAAATGGTGGAGTGGACTAAACGAATGCAATACCGTGAAGATAAAACAGAAACCTAGTCGTCGTCGTCTATTATTTAAATTCTAGCTGCCTCAGAGAATCGATTCAACATTTCTATAATGAGTGAATAATTAAAAAAAAAAAACTAATTATGGTAAAAGAAATGAAGATGTGCAGACGGAAGAGTAATTGAAATACCTGAGAAGCGAGGTTTTGGCCAGGAGGAGATGAAAAGAAGGAAAGAAGAGCAGATGTGAGATTGAGCCAGCTTTCTTCGACTGTGAAAAGCTGCTGGGGAAAGTAAATGTCGAGAATGTCCAGTAACCCACTGGGATCCATGGAGGTGGAGGTGGAGGTGGATCCATATCCACTTCTCTGCTGCGCCTCTGCCGGAGTTCTGTGCATCCTGATTCCGACGCTGAGTTTGCCGTTCCCGGTGCCGTGGCGGTGGCTTCTTCCGCTGCTTTTGGCGGGAGAGTTTTCTTCTTTTTATCCCTTCTTATTTTGAGTGCTGGCTGAAGATGAAGACGCAGAAGAAATTAAAAGCGGGGGTCTCCAAAATAAAATGGGGTAGGACAAAAAACACGCACTTCGTTTTTTTGGGTCTTCAAGAAAATACTTCTCTAATATCATGCCCGCAATTGGGCCAGGACTTTGGGCTTTAATCGGAAACACTTCCACTTTTGGAAGATATAGCCAAAAATAGAAAAAAAATATTTGGAAGAAAAAAATTATTAAAATGATTTATTATTAAATGACATCTTTGAAAGAAAAAAAACTCGACTAAATATAGGCATTGCCATTGTTTTAACTGTAACATTTTACATTGTTAAATTAAGTCTCTATAAATATTTTTTTAAAATTTTATCTTTTAAATTAATTTTTAGTTAAAGACCTGTCAGTTTAAAATTTTGTTAAGCTAGTCCTTATTAAATTAATTTTTTTATTTAAGAACTTATCAATTTAAAATTTTTTCAATGTTGTCAGCCATCTAAAAGTCACTAACACCGTTAATAGGGATGGTGACTTGTTTTGCTTTTTTATAAACATAACGCTAATGTGTTAGCTTTCTAGAATAAATTTTTTAAAAACTGTTTAATTTCTATTTCAATTTTTTTATTTTAAAAATTTTTAAATGACATATCATTGTTAGGTTAATAGAAAGCAAAACAAGTTAGCGTTACGTTGACCAACAAAAAAGAGGATAAGTCGGCATTTCTATTAACAATGTTAGTAATTATTTGATAGAAGGATAATATTAAAAAAATTTAAATTAATAGATTTTGAATTGAGAAAATTAATCTAATAGAGGCCAACTTGAAAAAATTTTAAACTAATAAGTCCTTAACTGAGAAAATTAATTGAATAACGATCAAATTGAAAAAGAAGGTATCTATAACAGACAAAAATATGTATTTATTCTTGTTAAATTTGTTAGCTATAATGTGTACCATCTTTTGTATGTATAGTTATAGACTAATTCAAAGTATAACTTTTTTATGTGTATATAAGTAATAGGTAGTCATATAGAGTATATATAGAGAAGTATGAACTACAAAGTACTTAGAAAGGGGGTTCTAATCCTGTTAAATAAAAAACTGTGGGAAAAGATAGGGAAGCCTCAATATTCTAAATAAGGATTTGTCTTATATTCAAAAGATATGAGAATATCTCGTAAGAAAAAAAAATTATAAAACAATGCCATAAAGACCTAATGCTATGCCTATTAGACTAAATGCATGTTTAGTCTAGTTTCTAAAATTTCTAAAGTATGTTTCAAGCAAAAAATCGGTTGTCGTAAAATTTACTCAAATTGTAGTTTGAAATTTTTAGAAGTTAATAGACCCTTTTTTCTCTCTTTTTTTTTAAAAGCCTAGTGTAAAAATGAGAAGAATAAGTTAAAGTGGAGATAAAGTAACTTAAGTAGAGTTTGAACTCATAATCAAGTAGTTCTCAAGTGAACTTTGTACCTTTTAGACAATCTTTTTCTCATTTTATTAAACTATTGCGAGTTAAAAATAACATTTATTGGAAATGTTTTGGAATTTATATTTATCATGCATAAATCAAACATGTTATAACAAGGTGGAAGTTGGAACAACACAATAATATCATTTAGACCCTTTCCTCATGCAAGAAACATTTGTTGTATTAAGGTGAACATGGATGTCTCATACAAATGAAATCCTGAAGTTGTTGGTTGTGATGGTTTGTTGCAAGATCCACATGATAAATAGCTTGAGGGATGTTGAGATTGGATTTTGTAAGTTTGATTTTAGATTATTTTGATTTTACTTAAAAGTGGATTTATGTGAAGTAATTTATATTTAGATAAAAATCTTGTTCAATACAAAAATAAAAAATAATTACTTTAAAACAAATAAAAATTTAAGACCATAATTGTATTTAAAAAATGATGCAAACACTAAAATAAAATAAGATAAAAGATAAGTAAATGCTCATTTGAGCTTTTACAAGTTTATTTGGATGGTGCAAATGCCAATCTAAATACACATTTAAAGGTTTTGTCATCAACAAAGGTATTTATATTGCTATCGTAGCTGAAAATCCTCATGTCATTAGAATTAGCTTTGAAGGCAAGCTATAAAAGGATTACTATTGATAGCAATACTTCGACTCTCATTATTATGATTAATAATGGCCGTTCCCCTTACCTTGCACATTTAAGATTATTTTCTTAGATAGTGCAATCTTTTTTTTTTTTAACTAAGTCATGACTCATGGTAGCTAGCCACGGTTTCTAATAGTCACGACTTTCACCAATTATTGGTTCAATCTTTTGTTTAAATTGATTTTATTCGGCCATAAATGCCTCTAGTTCCATATAAGTTGTGGCTGACAGTCATAATTTAATAATAAAAAAAAAGAGATTGCATTATCTAAGAAAATAATCCTCAACATGCAAAAATGGAGAAATATTTTTTACTTTTGTAGCTGGTGAGTCAAAAAGCCATATTGTAGGAGTTACCAAACTTCGTGTTAACTTTATTTATTTATTTATTTTAAATTTTTACCTTATATATATATATGTGTGTGTGTGTGGAGCATACATCCAATAAAAACTTTAAAAATAGTGATTAAGATGCAACCGTGTCTGTCTGATTTATTATGTATTTTAAAATTTTTGCTAATATATTGAAAGAAACTTATTCAATTAAACTTCAATTAATCAATTATCATTGTAATATTAATTAGTTGAGGTATTGAGACCAAGAATATGATTCACGACCATATTTTGGTAAAATAAGAAAAAATTACTATTTCTTTTTAATAAGGGTGTGCCGTATCATCAAGACAAGAAAAAAATACTATAAATTAAGCAAAAAAATTATAAAAATAACAGCTCTTATTTATTTTTATATAAAAAACTAAAACCATAATTTTTATTTTAATTTGATTTCATTATTATTACTGAGTGCGTCTTATGGGTCATTGTTTCATTGACCTATCAAAGATAGATCAATGATGTTTGTACCTAAAAAAGAAGAAAAATCAATGATGTTACAAGACGCTCCCGTTTTACCTAATTTACCTTGCACCGTTGCGCGCACATTACATCACCTATTCACCACATGATCACACCCTCTTTTTTATTTTTTAAAATATTTGTATACGAAAATATATAATTTTTTTCCCCGAATCCACTTAACAGACGGCCGCTTCACCAAAGTTCAAAATTCTGAAACCACGCCACTCCCTCCCTGACTCGCTCCCTTGTTCCTTCTTCGTTACCCTTCTCCGATCCTCAAATTCGACACCGGAATCAGAATCGTTCGCCGGTGAAACTCCGATTCGGAGCGATGGTAATTTCTGAAACGGATGGTTCTCTGAGAAACAGGGATGTCCAAGACCGACGCCTTAGTCTTATCGACGTTTCGTCCGCAGACGATTCGCTCATCGATCCCGTTTCTGGGAATCCCGTCCATCACCAGCGTTCAGGTGATCTTTCTGTTTCCTTTCTTCATTTAACTACAGAATTCGTTCGAAATTAACCAAAATTCTTGTTCGCTGCTAGTTCTCTTGTACCGTTTCGCATTAGTCTTTCGTACTTTAAAGAGCAGTTCGAATTAATGATGGATTTATTACATTTACGTTGTGTCAGATTGGGTACTTTGCTTTGGCCATTTCTTGTTCAATTCATTAAAAAGTTTTTTTTTTTCAAGAAACTTGAGGTTTCTCTTTTTTAGATTTTACTATTCTCAGTGTTTAGAGGGATAATCGTATGAAGAATTTCGTGTGGCATAGTTGTGGATATGGTGCCCATTATAGTATGTTGCCTTCAATGGTCATTGGTTTTCTGGGCATATACTTGATAACTGTTTTTTGATACTTCCCATTCAAATCTACCATTCTTGTTCTTTTATCTTACTTGAGTTAATATATATTTTCAGAAAACCAAGAGCATGCATACCTGTTGTACACTCCAGACTCAAAAAAGTTTGAGGATGCATCTAGCAAACTTGAAGAGTGGGAGCGAGGACCTCAGCCAAATGAAACATTTGAAATAGGAAAGCCGAAGAGAAACAGCAAGTGCAATTTGCGCAAGAGCTTAGCTTGGGATAGTGCTTTTTTCACTAGTGCTGGTACATGTCTTTATACGCTTCGGATTGTGATATGTAGTTTTTTTTTTATTGGTTCAATAGGATTTTCGGAATGTTTCACTGCAAGTGCCATGTCTTTGGTGTATTCAGGGGTTTTAGATCCTGAGGAGTTGTCTAGTATAATTGAAGGCGCTGAGAAGGATGAAAAGCATGCATTACCGGGGATTCAAGAGGATATGTACCAGTCATGTGAGTCCATCTCTACATTAGAAAGTGATAGCTTGACCCTGGAAAGTCTGGAGGCTGATTTATTTGAGGATATAAGAGCTTCAATTCAGAAATCCAGCAACACGTCCAACCTGGCAAGTGGAAACAGCAGAGTGTCATCAGGGGTACCAGGATTACAAACTGGTGAAAGTAAGTGTTCGTCTTCACTCTGAACTTGGTGTGCGCTTGTTGGAACCGGATGTCTCTATAGTTAGCATGCTTGCTATCTGTTAATTTATGTTGGAGTATAGAATTTGTAGACTGTGAAGCATCCATAAAGCATGGGCTTACAGAGCTAGTATTAGTTCTATAAATCTTTCCTTCAAACAGCATCTTGTGCTTACGTTAACTCTTTATTGTTGGGGGGGAATATACAAATTTGGTTATTCTATGTAAAAAATGTGGTCAATTTGCGTAAAATGTAGCTATTTTTCCTTCGTAGTAAATAATTTTATCAGGAATTCTGTTTTTTTTTTTAGATTATTTTCCCGTAAATAAACTACCATCACCCAACTTGAATGCGTTGAAGGAAGACAAGGATTGATTCTATGTTCACACAAACGTGATCTAAGAGTCATTTTGATTCTTGTTACAATCGAAAGTTGGTTCTAGGTGCTGGGACATAGAATGACTGTTTTGAAATGCTTTTATCTTGCCCTTGCACATTCTGACAAGGTAGTAGATAGTAGGTCGAATTTTATTTAATCTACTCTGCTTATATTCTGGTGTACTGATTTATCCTCCGTTAGGCAAATGAATAGCTTCCTGCTTTTCTTTTCAGCTTCAAAAATGGTTGGCGTGACTTCTTGTAATCAGGTAAATTGCATTAGTGATAGAAACTAGAAAATTTCTGTCATATGTATGCTTGAGTGATTCCTTCTTATCTCAAGAATACTTGTAGATAGGTTGTTCACCTCTCAACACCTGGGCTTGAATGCCACCTGTTGCCCTTTGGCGTGGTGGTATATCTCAGTCCAAGTAACCCCATCATGGAGGCATCCGTTATCAATTCTTGACCCAGGTGACGTGGGGGTTCCTCCAAATGCATGGTGGTGAGAAGGGGCGCAATGTTTCCTGTCGGAAATAGTGGTGTAGCCTAATTGCCTCCCATTTTGTGAACCCAAAAAAAATGTCTTTAATAACTTTAAATTGATTTTTGATGAAGGCCCCCCCTCCTTCAAAGAATCCAAGAGCTGGCATGCAAGGATTAGAGAAGATGACAAAGAAGAATCCTATTTTCCCCCAACTTCCACAGGTATGCAACTAAAGAAAACCATTGAAGAGAACTTGTGGTTTTTCTAATTATGCTAACTGATGTATTGTCAGAGGACAAAAGCAGTCAGAAGTCATGAAATGAAATCTGAGTGACAGTATACCTGACTAATTTTCTTACTTTAAAGAAACCTGTTGCTACAAGGAGAGAGTCATCTATTTTAAAGCAATCAAAGTTACCAGGAAAGTCTAGTCCGAGTTCAGCAATATCAGCCAAGAGAGCATCCCTTGGTGATCTACATGTCAATAGTGGACGGGACAAGGAAAAATCAATAATTGGTGGTTAGAACTTGCTTTAGCATGAAATTTTCCCTTCTCATTTTGGCATAAGTATTGCCCTTTTGAGTGTTGTAGTTCACTTTTAATTTTATTTGGCCTTTTCAGGTAGAGTCAGTTCAGTGTCAAAAGCATCTGGCATTGGAGGATCTCGAGGTATTTTGCCTAAGCCCACTCCATCATCCAAATCCCCTTCAGGTCCATCAGTATCAACCAAGACAAAATCAGCTACTTCCACATCTTCTGCTAGCAATTTATCTGGTCATATTGGTAAATCTCCTTTCAATTCCTTAAAAAGAAAAGTTGATGCTGGAACCATAAAGCCACCCTCATCTAGCTCAGCTGTCAGAACACCATCAAGAATTGCTTCAAGAAATAAAACTGAGTCTGAGAATTCTAGTCTCTCAGGCTTGATGTCTGTCACCAAGCTTTCTTCTAGTATTTCACCTGCTAGCTCTATCAGTGACTGTTCTTCAGAGTCATCGTCATCAACTGCTATGGCTAAACACAGGTCTAATAGTTCAAGGACTAGCCTTGATAGCAGCTCAAGCAGAAAGTTCTTATCAGACACTGATGCTCATCAAGGTACAAATTCCCAGAATCATCAGAACGATTCAAGCTTAGAAGGGCAGGAGACTCAGCATACTGGATTTATCAGTCAATGTTCGAGGACTGCTCCGGCAGGAACGGTCCTCCCTCCAGCTCCCATGAAACCTTCAGGCCTTCGACTGCCTTCACCAAAGATAGGCTTCTTTGATGGGGTGAGTTTTTCCTTCTTATTTATAGTTGATGTATTTAGGAATTGAGTTTGTTAGTGCAACTTTCTTGGAGAAGTTTACTGATTTTGAATCATTATGATTTTGGTCACACAGCTTAAAAGCTATGTATTGTTTTGCCAGGTGCAATTTGTGCTTCTGTAAATTATGATTTTTTTCCCCTCCATTTATTTCTCCATCTCTCTATTACACCCCATTTGTTGAATTGGTATGCAGGTGAAATCCTCAGTGCGCACTCCACGTGGGGGAATGCAACCACACTCTGTTCCTCGGGGCTTGCCTAAACATGGAGCGGGAAGCCCAATTGAAGGCCAAAACAAAGCAAAGCTTGGAAAGCTGCAACCTGCTAGATGTGTCATGTCAATTGAGAACACAAAAGCCTATAACCAGCAAAATTCACATCCAACTCCTCTTCATGAATCATTAGGTGTTGCAGTTAAGACATCGAGTACTTTCAAGAATGTCAAAAGCTCTTCTGAGATACTCATGGAAGTTCAAAACGAAGCACATCTTGAAACTGGTGCAGGTAACGTGAAGTCCATTAATACCGTGGATGAAGGGCATATTATTGGGATACATGATCTCGACCTAGGTTCTACACAGAATAATGGAACTCATGACATTTCAATTGATGAAATAAATTCAGAGATCAGGGGTAGAATGCGCTCTGTGGATATCAAAGCCCCTTCTACTGATGAAGAGCTTAATAATAGTGATTCAAGTTCTACTTATGTTGGAAATTCATATTCATCTGAGGTGGTGGGGGAATGCAAAATACATTGCCAATTTGATCTCCCAAAGGCTGAGGGTCCTGCAGTTGTAAGTCGTGATATTGATATGCATATTTGTGATACTAACGGAGCCATTCTTACTGATGGAGACCATAATGCTTGCGTTTCAAGTGCTATTGAAAATGTTGAAAAAACATCACCCTCCCATGTAGTAGAGAAAGCTCCAGTATTTCGCCAACTTGATCTTATAAATGATTTGCATCCACTCAAGGGTGTCAATAACCAGGAAAGTTCTCATTATGATGATCAAGTTGATTGTTTGAGCAGACATGTTGGACTTATGGACATAAATTTCGAGACACAGAAAAAGTTCAATGATGATTCTCTTTCCTCCTCTCATCCTGATATCAGCTTTCAAGATAAATCCAGTGGTCTGGAGTTATCAAGTCACAAGCAGCTTCTTGATTGTCCTAAAAAGGAGGAAGAATTGAAGGATTCATCTGCTCCATGTCTATCTCTTTCCCCAACCTGCTATAATATGGCAGCTCCAATAAGGAGACCCTTTGCTGTCAAAGATTCCTTGTGCAATATGGATGGCTTGTTAAGCGTTTTTACAGAATCAACGGTTGCAGAGGTAAAACAGATCAACTTACCTGTGCCCGAGAGCATTATGAAAGAGAACATCTGAGAAGATTTAATGTAGTTGAACCATACAGACTTTAAATTTGCTTTTTTGTGCTAAAAGCGCAACTATAGAAGTCTTGGTCTTGATCCTAGTCATGAATAGAAAGACTTAATATCATTTTGAAACTCATTTTCTGCTATTTATTTGAATTTGGTGGGTATTCTAGTTTTAGATGTTTTGAACAAAAAGAAACCGACATGGTTGTGTGTAATTATTTGCTCTAATTAGGTCATTGAAAGTGGATTTTCTACTTACCACTGGAGAATTTAAATGCACGTGAACGCGGAGGGGAACACTCATTATAAGTGAGTGACTACTAGGCCTCCATGCTCCATATCGCTCGAGAATATTTTCTTTTGCATCTTGGTTAAGCATCATTCCACTGTACGTCTTTGTCCTTACACAAAGGACAAACAGCGGTATGGTAGGAAACAAAATAAAATTCTGAAAATTTTCTTATTGTGATCATTTTTTAACTCTTACTTTTTTTATTTTTCAATTAATTTCTTAATTTACTATTTATGTTTAATATAGTCCATATTATCAATTGTCAACTAAATTAAACTATTACGTATTTATGCAGTTAATGCCGACATGAATTATTTTAGTTAAATATAAATAAAATGTATAAAAGAGTAAATCGGTGTCATACTCACAACATTTAAATAGTCTAATCTAAATTAGTATTTTAGACATGATATTGATTTACATATTTTAACTATATTCAGTTAAACCAGTCTATTAAAGTTTGTCAATTAAACCCTCCACATAAGCACCTAAGAATGACAGGACAAACTTTATTGGTCATAAATAGTAAATTAAGGGACATAATTAAAAAAAATATGGACTAAATAAAATGCGTTTAAAAATATAAGGATAAAAAAAATAATTAAATCATAATTTATTTATTTGTATCTTTTCATAAGATATGCATCCAACACTGTCAAGAGTTTAAATACCACCATGTTAATATTATGGTACAAGTGACCTAAAATAAAATTTTACTATTATACACCTTATCTATACAAAGAGTATGAATGATCCTCTAACTGATTGTAACTTTATATAATGTGAATTATTAAATGAATACTTGTAGTTAGTGCCTCGTAAAAATGTTTGCAATACCGGTATATAAATAATTTTTTTTCTTACATATTTCCGACGTCGTCTTTTTTTGGACTTGCTTGTTTTCTACTAAACCACATCTTTGTGGGTTATATACGTCATTTTCAAAAGTAAAATAATAATGCCCTCAAGATGTGATAATCTTAGCATAACTTCAATTTTTATATACTTTTGAAGGGTTATAACTGAACATTGTTGATATTGAAACATGTTGATGGCGTTCCATTCGATTGTAAATTTAATCTGTAAAAACTAATTTTAATGTTCTACTGAAATTTTTTTAGTTGCATATAGGTTGTATAAAAACAAAATGTATATTTACAATTAAAAACGCATTTCTAAATATAATTTTATATCTAAAAATTCATTTATTACACCGCTTAACATGTGACAATGTCAACAAACACATTAGGGGCTACTATACAATCAATTATATACATTAAATCTTATTATATTCAGTGTTTTCGTTGAATTAAATATTTGCAGAGGCGGTGAATAGGACCAAGTGGCTAACAGTAATTAATTAATGTGATTTATGATAAAACTCTTTTAGGTTTAATTCGAAGAAACAATAAAATATATAGTTATTAAAATAACATGAAATAAGAAAAATGTCTTAATTTTTGAATATCTAAAAATCTCTCCTCCAAATAAGCATCAAGACTACGCATGTTGCTAAATCAAATGATGCACTTACGAGCAAGGAAATAAATAATCTTACTACTTGTATTTCTCATTTGCAGTTGGATGGTGTTGAGCTTCTGCAAACTACAAGGTTGTTCACATAAATTCAGTACCTAAAAGCTCCCCCAGCAAAATCCTCTAATTACTAGCCAACGAACCAGATCAGAGGTCAGAACAGACACGATGGATTTCACGTTGTTCTCGTTGCCATTACTTATTGCTAGACAGAAACGTTGTAACCCTAACAAAGGATCTACAACTGTCTGGTAAAAATAGGAAAGCTCCTCGTAAAAAATTAGTAATGTTACTCACAGCCAAATGAGATATGGTGTAAAAGTGGACTTTGTGCAATGTCAAAACAAAAGCATGACTAACAGAGAATGGAAGCAGCCGTGGAAAGGGAGGCCAAGATAAGTCATATGAGTCAAATGAAGTTTAGTGAAATAACTAGGAGAGATCCAAAATTGTCCATAAAACAAATTCAGTCTCAAGAAGTAAAATTCATCATAACTTTTTGGAGAAACTACAAAAAAGGAGAGGTGCAACCCCACAAATTTAAGACCTTGGCTTCTCCTTCTTCTCCTTGAAAAGAGCCAGGAGAGAGACACCAGAGACCTTCACAACCTTGAATCTGACACCCGGAATATCACCCACGGCATGACCTTTTCTTCCAAATCCAGCTATCAAGACTTCATCCTACAACCATCAGCAACAGCCCATATTATATACAATGGATATAAAACCGATTATTAGGAAAATATGAAAAATATTTCAATATAATTACAGATATTACAGTATAAAGAGGATAACCAAACTAGTAAAGAGTATACAAACAAGATCACTCACATTCTCTTCAATGTAGTTTAAGCAACCATCATTTGGGACAAATGCAGCAATCTTCTTTCCATTTTTAATGAGTTGAACCCTGGCACATTTACGAATAGCAGAGTTGGGCTGCTTAGCCTCAATCCCTCTGCACATAGAAGATCATACCAATTTCTTAACATCAGATGCTCTAATTGAGGAAGTAATCTCGTAAAAGATATAAAGATCAAGTTAAATTAATCTTACATCTTTTCAAGAACAATACCCTTTGCGTGGGATGAGCCAGCAAAAGGCTTCTTCCATTCATTGCCAAGATGAGACTTTTTGTATGCCTTGTCTGCCCACCGTTGCCTCCTACGGTGGGACTTCAGCTTGCGAGCAGCTCCCATTCCTCGTGTCTTCCTGTAGAAGCACAAACCTAAGAAGATTTAATTATCTACACCCGATTTTCTTATGTGGTTTAAAATATTCCTAGTACCTCTAATGGTATGTAATTCTACTTTAAAGAATAACAAAATTCAAAGAATATCATGTCTAAAAGGAAGGAAATTATAGATAATGAACACAAAATTTAACAATAAGCTCAAGAAAAGAAATTGCCACCCCGTTCCATTCATTTTAAAACTAAGCACAAATAAAATTTGAAGACACTCGACCAAGTAAAGCTGACACCTAGATAATGCAATACAAAAATTCCAATAATAAATCAATAAAATACCCCCAATTCACAAGACGCCTTCGAAAATTGACCCAGAAAAAGTAAGGGGAACTAAACACCAACAGGTAACAGGAAGAGAAGTGTCGAGGTAAGAAGCAAATCACATAGTACAATCCCTATACAAGTCCCATACAAGAAAAATACAAACTTTTCATATGGGAAGAAGCCATGAGAATATTTCACTTGACAAGGATCCACCCACATATAAATTCAAGAACTCAACAACAAACAACATAACTAACACATTATTGGATTCACCACCTTCATCTTTTTGTGTTAAATTTTCGCAGCAAGCAAACAGAAACAGACCATAAATATGCAATGCCCAATGTTAGGTATACACGAACGATGAGAGGGGCAAGGGTCATATGAATTACGAAACCAAAAAGAAAATTAAAATCAGAATCTGGTATCGGACAGTAATTTCCAGAGAGAGGATTGTAATGATATTAGCTCAGGGAATTCTCGATAGTGTAGGATTCCATTACCCCATGGCGACGGCGGCTTAGAACTGCGCAGATAGCGTTGGAGGAGCTCGGACAAGATGGAGTATCACCAACAGCCGCAGAACCGTAACCCTAGAAACGAAGTTTCGGGTTTATATAGAGAGAAGACTACTGGGTTCGTTGAAGATTTCGCCACTGCCTCCATTTGAGCCTACAGTTCTTTGGGTTTCAGGTCTAAATATGAGTGACATGCTAAGACACTTTTTTTTGAAGCCCATAAGGCCTTGCACTAGCCCATTAAGTTAGATGAGGCTTCCCATGATCACTAATAAACTACTATGGTTCTGGATAAAAAAAAAAAAAACCGTGGTTATTTATTTCATAAATCATATAACATATTAGCCATTTTTGTAAGTTAACTAATTATTAGAGCTTGTATTTAAGTATTGTTATGTTTTATCTAACCATCTGATTTTCTTGCCTTTACCATTGATAAAGATTTGATGGGGACAATTATCAGTTTGGATAATTTGTGAAGCATTTCAAAAATTTCCTCCATTCATTTCAATGATTGTAAAATAAGATAGCTAAACTTAATTCAATTTTATAATCAATGTAATTTATAGTCAAAATACAATAATTTAAATTAATGTTTTGGAAGTTGAAATGATTTTTTTTTATTTGCAGTTATAGTCAGGTGAGTTTTCTTTTAAAAATTGGAGGTGAACAATTTAGTGATGGATTTTCATAAAAACTTTTCATACAAAACTCTAAGAGTGTTCGTCGGTTTAGTTGAGTTGTGTTAGGTTTGAGGTGTTTTTACACCCAACCTGCTTATCCAAACAGTGAGCTAGATTAGATTGGGTTGGAGAAATTTTTTTTTTCTAAAATTCGAATCAACCCAACCTGCACATGAGTTGGTTGGATTGGATTAAATTCGTGAGTCCGAAATATATTAAAAAAATTATCTATTAAAATAAATGTTAAAATCAATACGAAATTAAAAATTTATTACACATTATAATAAATAATATAATAAGTCTTAACAAAATATGACATAAAAAGTCTCAAATAAACTAAAAGTCAAATATAATAAGTCACAAATCATAAATATAACATAAAAAAAATTTTAATTTTAAATATAAAAAATACTAACACAAATATCAAAAGTCAAATATAGTAAGTCATATAAGATTTGAGAGATGAGAAAAGAAAAAATATTAATTTAATATGTTGAATATTAAAAAATAACATACTTTTTTTATTTTAAAAATTAGTTAGGTTGTATTGAGTGAGTTGAAATTTTTTTAACTCGCAACTCAATCCATCATCATTAGATTGAGATTTTTTAAATTTAACTTAACTCGTGAACCCAATCCAACCGGTTAATTATGAGTTGCATTAGATTAAAACTCACAAGTTTATGAGTTGATCCAACTCAATGAACACTCCTACAAAACTCATCTTTAAATTATTCACCTCTAGTTTGATATGAGTATGAACCTGATCCTTAATATTAATACCTTTTTTCATCTTATTTATGATTCACTATTTCTAAAGGAAAATCTTAGTCACTGGCTTTCGAAATGGTGCAAATGCACAATGTATTTCTTTTTAGCCCATATTTTTGAGCTAACTTCATACAATGAAAATCACATTAAAAAAAAAAAACCTTCATACAATGAAAACATTTTTTTTAATATTTGGTTGATTGCATCAAAACTCTTGAATTATACATAATTGTTTAATGAGAGCCAAACAACGTAAATCACACGTCATCTAAAAAAAATATTTTCTTAATGCCAGCACTAATTTATAATTACTTTTATCAATTGCTAAAATTAAAATATTTGTTATAGTATATTCTAATTTTTTTAATAATTAATAAATATTTAACAAATCAAATTAAATATCAATAAAAAAATAAATATCAAAATAATCTTCTAAAATTAATTAATAAAATAACAAAAGGGGATGGAAAAAAACTCAATTATCATTCCATAATTTTATATTCTGTTTCACAATCATTAATAATTCTCTTGATTCCTAAACGAGAAAGATATTATATTAAATAATTTTATTTATTTACTTAATATTTTTTATTAAATATTAAAAAAACTATTAGCATTACTCGTAAGTCAGACTCATTGGCCAATAAATAGTTTTCAAAAAGGAATTTCAATTTACACCTATTGTAATGATAGTGATGGTATAAATAGCGTCAGATATTGAAAATCAAAACATTTTACCTCGCAAGTGGAAAAAAAAAAAAACATAGCAACAACTGCTGTATTCCATTGAGCATTATTGAATTCTGAAGACAAAAATGGATGACAGGAGCATATTATCATGCCAAACCTCACTAGCTTGACATATACTGTAAAACTAATTGCAAATCTTCTATATTAAATGGGAAAAAGGAAAAAAAATGAAAAACATCGAATAAAGGTAGTCACATAGTAAGATCTCCAACACATGATGGATAAATTCATCATCGCAAGTGGCCCACCAAAGATAACAATACTAACATTAGTCTTAAACAAGATAGAAACACTTTTTTGGTCGCATTGCCCTTTGCTCGTCCATAATCTTGCCACTTACCAACTACCAAGGATGTTATGACGTGAAAGTTTGAAAAATAATCTTGACTTGTAGAAAGAAAGAACAGACACATGTAGCCTCTATAAACACTTGGGGTGCACCAGTAGTAAGCCGCTCCATTTTAGCAGGTACGATCTATCTACATAATATCTGTGACTAGACCAACCCACCTTAACACAGATTTCCCCAATGAACTGCTTAGCTGCTTACATGGTCAATGAAGCCACTGAACACCTGACAATATCCAAAAAAAGGTACCGTGAAACAACATACAAGTTAAACCGTTTGGTCAACAGTTAACCAGTATGGAATGATACACTACCTGGGACAAGTCTATCTATTAGTGATTCTTCTTCCATAACACCCCAATCTTCTTCAACATGTTGGAATTTTTCTTCTTTGGTCTCATCTTTGTGTCTTCTGAATACGGTGAACTCAGCTTGCCAGTGATAGAATTGTAGCTGTTGTTAAGTAAGCCTGTTCTCTCCACAAAATTCCCATTGTTTCCAATAAAAATCACAGCAGTAGCCACTTCAGCTGCCTTTGTCCATTGATCAGACTGAACTTTCAATCTCCTTAATTCAGCCTCCAACTCTGAATTTGCAGCCTGTGCAGCATCTAACTGCTCGGTCACCCGCGATACTCTTCTGTTACTTTCTTTAGCTTCTTCTGTTATGTAAAGCCTCCTGCTCTGCAGCCCTTGCTGCTTCAGCTGAAGCAACAGCCTTATCAGTAACTTTATTATTCTCCAATTCCTTCTTTATTTCCATCTTGAGTGTACTGTTTTCCTCAGTTATATTTTGCAGCTGTGTCTCTCTGTCCAATGATCTTGCCTCCAACTCTGCTATATCAGCATCCAATTTTTCAAGCTTTATCGTAAGTCCAGATTCTCTTTCAGTAGACTGGTTTTGCTTGATTCTGGAATTAAACCCCTCATTCTGCTCTGACATACTCAGTAGTTGAGATTCCTTGTCCATCAGGCTTGCCTTTAGCTCTTCAATATCAGCTTTAGCTCTCCTCAATTCCTCATAAAATTCAGCCTTTGTGACAAGATTCAGATTGTTTACGTTCTAGTAGTTCATAAGCACTTCTAATCTGCAATGTGGTCTGGATATACTCTTCTTGGTATCTTACCTCAGCTACATCCAATGCAGATTAATTGCCCTACTTCAGATTTGACAGAGATAAGCTCAGCTCTGTGCTAGTTTATGTCCTCATTTTCTCCATTTTCCTGTGCAAGTCCCGTCTCATTGGTTGGACCTAATATATTTTTGTTAGCACCACTAGCCGAATCAGCCTGAAGTTTACTCACAAGTCCCTCCAATGATTTTGCTTGAGTTCTTGATTGCTCCAACTCTAAAAGCTAAGGATCTGTAAGCTTCCATCACTTTGATACCATCTGACCGAGTGCTTCCACTGTCTTATTTGCTGTATCCAATTGCATTTGTGTTTTTACCAATTACTTCCAAGGCCCGGGATTCAGATTCTTAGCAATCACTAACCTCATTTTTCAGCTTTTCCACTGAAGAGAGTTTCAGCGAGCTCCATCTTCAAGTCCTGAATCTCAGCATGAGCAGATTCTGCATTGTTAGTTTGAGTAGCTTCAGATTCACATACTCTTTCAAGTTGAATTTTCAGTTTCTGTATTTCATTAATGGCAGCTACCAAACCAGCTGAATCCATTGAATGCTGCTTCTGGACAGCCTCTAGTTCAAATTACCATGCTCGATCTCTATCCTGAGAAATTTTACGGAGCTCTTGAAGCCGTTCATCTTCAGAAGCAGAAAGGTCCAAAAGCTGTTGATGGGATTCCTCCAACTCTTTCGACATGGCTAAAAGCTGTTTCTTTGCCTCTTCAACCTTCTGTTGGGCTCTTCTCTTCCATGACTCAGATGAGTTAAGTTGATCCGTAGCTCTCTACAGATCTTTTTGAAGTTGAGCAAGCTGAGACTCCAATTCCTGGGCCTTACTAGGTTGCTTCTTCTAGAGCTGGATGATAAAGGATGAAAATATAGAGTAAATAATAAAATTAAAATTAGCAATAATATAAATAATTCAGATTTTATATAATATACATAGATAACAGAATAATGAAGAACTTGAATAATTTTATTAAAGAACTATATGATAATTACTATCTATCGTCAAGGAGATAACCATTAGCCACAATAGCTCCCTCATATATGTCTGATAAAAGAGGGTTAATTCAGTTTTAGCCATGTGCTAACTTGAAATACCTCAGATGTTGGACTTTGTTGGGACCTGCGTTCGATGACCTTTAGACTTCTATCTTTTTGGAGTCTTTCTTGCAGGGTTTGGAGAGGATGAGACCGAATCAGAATCAGAGCTTGGTGTCTTCAACTAGCGAGTAGTTCGAGGTGTTGTAGGAGATTTCGTTTGGGGAACTTCTGAAGTACCAGCTCTGCTTACAGTCAACCATATAACAATTAGTAAACATAGACACATGAAGAATGCAGATAAAAAAGCATCTCAATATAGAACAGTAAGATGGTCAAGTGAGGAGAATCAGTCAATTGGTGAGAGTTAATACACGTCTTCAGGATATGCAGCCATATTTTCAAACCATCGTTCAAATACATGTTTTTCATTTTCAAGGATAGGCCACTACCAGAATACTAAAAAAAGCCACATTAAAATGGTATCTACATAATAAAACGTTATATTGCTTTGCACAAAGAAACAGGGCAAACTTGTCCAACATAAGTTGCTCTATTGACAAAACGATTGATATAAAATCATCTACTGCGTATCCTATTTTAATTTCTTTGAACAGACATACTTTAATACGACTGATTAGGATTTTACTAATCAAATCCAACTAAATAAATGCATCCATAATTAGTTTTTCAGATTTTTTTGCAAAGAAACAATCCTTAATTTATACATCCAAATCTAATAGATATAAGAGAATTCATCCCCCATTTAGACCCCAGAAATAATTATATGTTGACACCCACATTCAGTGATAAGATGTCACAAACAATTTGAATGCAGGAAAAGTGTTAAATGATGACGATCTTACCTTGCTTTTGGTGTCTGCATATTTTAGTCTCTCAAGTGAATATAAAGAAAAACTAAACGAGCACTCCTTTAAAGCCCCTGACCCCTCCTCCTGCAATAGTAATCTGAGTAAGAAATAAAGAAGAAAAGGAATTTGATTTATAAGTATGAGAAAAAGTAATAGCTTACAGCTGATGACCACCTCGGACAGCATTCAACAAAAAACCTAACAAACAAACCGCATATAATTCCTTCAAAGAAACTCCATGTAAACTAACTCCACTACCACCTACCATATCCGAAACACAAATTAATAAAAAAAATAGAATAAATAGAACCTTGTACCAACATTTTTAAATGACTATCATTGGCGAAACCATCTTCCAACTTTTCCAATTTTCTTTTCGACCTTTCCTCCCTTTTACTCCAGTACCCGTTAGCATACTAGTGAATGCTGCACTAAGATGTAATTTTCTAAATTCATCATATGGTCCAGAAAACATGAATAACTAGAAATGATTGGGCACACAGACCACCATAGTTTCACAGCTCTTTAATGTTTCTGCATTCTAGAAAGACAAAAGAAGCCCAAGTTTCTTTTCTGCGACGCAAACCCAGAAATCGTGCTGCTAATAGGAAATTTCCAGATTCCTCGCCAAGCTTTTCAAAATGGAAGATTATCATTGAAGCTCATAAAATAAATGTTGGAACATATTTTCTGGTCCCCTTTTCTTTTGGCGGGGACGGTGAAACTTCAGCTTGAAAAATGGCGGTAAAGACACAAATTTGAAGTGTCCCATGACTGCAGACGGGGGGATTTTGTCCGACAGAAACCTAGATCTACATGCAGTCTGAGACCAAATCAATGATTTGAAGAAATAATAAAATAAATAGCAAGAACAGAGAGAGAGCACAAACAGAGTCGCAAAGATCCTACCTCACTAAAAACGAAAATCAAAATGTTGTGTCCCCTAGAGAAAGTACCAAGAATCTTACAACATAAAACAGCCAAAAACAAAAAATTAAAACACAAAATTTGTGTCCTTGACAAATACCCAAAAAGTCAAAAACCAGATAGCAGTATCCTGGTTTTACATCCGAAGAATGAGTCCCCATTTTCCTTCTTCAAAACACAAACTTGGAAAAAAAATGACAGTGGCAGGTCTTCTTTGGAGAAAATTAAGGGAAGCATCACACAAGGAGAAAGGAAAAAAATTAAAAAAAAGAAAAAAGAAAAACCAACCCACCAACAAACCAAAATGTACTAAAACAGGAACTTGAGTCAGAACTCTAAACTATACCCAAAAGAAATTTCTCAAACTTTTTTGCATTCAAATATCCTATCATATCATATCATTCTGGAGGATGTAAGAAAGAAAAGACAAACCAATGGGAAATGGCCACAGATGAAGAACACACACACACGAAACAGAATAATGGAGGGGTATCACTCTTACCCAAAAGTTCCTGTGACGTAATCTGCAAGTCTGAAATCTGAAGCGTAGCAAACCCTAGTTTTGGGAAGGGAGGAGAAGGATCAAGGGTGGAGTGTTAGCAATGGCAGTAAGGTGGTGGTGGGTGAGCTTCTTCAGTTGGCTTCTACGCTCCGTTCCCGCGTCTCTCTCACTCTGTCATTGTATTTACCTTGTCAGTGGAGGGAGTAGCAAGCAACAACAAAAGAGTAAGTTTCAAACTGAGGCGTCATCAATGCCACGCTCCTTAACTTGCACGCGCCCTGTCACGCGCCTGTTTTCATGGGACCTATTGGCAACTTGGCAGGTGTCTAAGTCCCAAGTGTCATGTCTCAACTCTCAATTCCCAAAGTGGCAAGTTTTCCGTCTTGATGACTGTCTTATATTAAGCAACTCAAAACACAAAGATAAATGTCTTAATTATGATTTTTTTTTTATTTTCATATGTTCCTTGTCCTTAAATCTTACCTTACCCTGTTTAAAAGAAATTTAATTTTCATATTTTAAATTTAATTTTAATTTATTATCAAATTATATGTTATGTATCATTGAAAATATTTAATTTTTTAAATACTAAAACTTCTATTTTTAGAAGACAAAGCATTAGAAAAAAGAAAATTTATATTTTTTTAGATGATAAAGCATTAAAAAGTAAATTTTTCTACTCGTTTTTCTAATCTGTACATGGCACATACGTTAACAAAATTCTAAATTAAATAAATGTAGGAAAATTTAATCACACATGTACATATGGACTAAGGTTTGGAGAAAGAATTATGGCATATCATATCCTCCCAAAATATATAATGTAAGTCGGTAGATCCCTACATTGAGGAATCCAAAACTTTCCTTGAAAATTTGCGTTGACTGCAGTCATAAGGGCTCAATGCAAACTTTCATTATACGGGCCACAAGAGTAATAAATTTTTTTTTGGGTACACCACAAGTGTAATAAATATGGATCGTGTATATTCATTTAAGTAGGGGTATCAAATTTGAAGCATGTGCCGCATCTAACATGGGAGGGCCATGGAAAAAATCAGATGCCTAAAAACATATATAGCAGGTTCCTGATTACTCATTAGATTTGAATCACCCCTATTACTCAAAATGTGCTTTCAAAACCAAAGCTTTGACTAATCGATCATAACCTTAGAAATGACTAAAACGAGAGATTCAATACACAGATCACAGATCCTTACAATGATATCTCATCCATGAACTTGGTTTACTGATGATATAAGTCGCAAGTGAAAGCATAAAAGGAAGGACAGTGCAGTTGTCTCGTGTTTAAATGAGAAGCCTTTGCTTCGTTTACAATGGAAGCAACAAAGAAAATTATTCGCGGGGCTTGTGATTTTGATGCATGATTTCCAACGAAGTGTACAGCAACTAACGCAAACAATGGACAACCTGTTCTAAAGTGTGATGGTGCCGCAAAACCTAGCAGGAAAATATGCCAATGCTGTAAATTTAGGGTGCCGCAAAACCTAGTAGTCATTTCTCTTTTAAAAAATTCTTGACATTCAAAAGTTAGTTGAGTAAGTAATTCTCGCATGAAGTAATCTTCTTTGATAATATTAAAGTAACGTTTTCTTATTTTTATTTTTTCTATAAAAATAATAATCGGCACACAAGAAAGTAACGAAAGTAACATTTCTTATAGTGACGATGGAGTAAAGTGAAAGATGATGGAGTTAGTGATGAAAATCGGATGACCATGCAATCACGTCATCTTTATAAATATTACAACCTTTTTATATACGAAAGTAAGTTCTTACTTTCCTGAAGTTCAATAAAGAGCTCGAGTGGTTTTCAATATCACTGAAAAGCTTATAAATGTTCCTCCTTAATTACTAAGGATTAATGAACACAAAATAATAATCAGAAGGATCAAAGAATCATAACACGAAGAATCAACGTATATCGTATTGCAAATAAACTTCTGTCACATTAATCACAACATTATAAATTATCTCTTCACCTTAATTTATCCTCTTTCTCTTATTTCTAACATTTTTTTTCCATTTTATATACTATTTTTCACTGAAACTAAAGTGAAAGTAACTCTATTAATAAACTTGTAACTCAAGTGGTACTGATTTTAATTTTTAAAACTACAGTGTAATGATTTTTAGAGACTCAATCCTCCGTGAAGTTACATGTTCCCCTCCCTACTACAGTGTTTACATTTTCTATGTAATAAAAAAAATATGAAAGTAATCCTCTCCCTATAATTATTAACTCATTATAAGAAAATTATTAAACTTTCTCATTTTTTTATTTGTGTTTATGTACAGTAATTTTATATTCAAACCATGATGAGCAACACATTTAAAAACAAATCAACACTAAAATGCAAAAGGCCTCCTAAGATATAATTAAATCAACATCTTGAGTATGAGATATACATTAATTTTAAACTTGTAATATTAATTATGATATAAAATATAAAATATTATTAGATATATATATTATATCTAAATATTATAAAAATAATTTTTAAATATTTAAAAATTAAAATATCTATGCAAAAGGCCTCTTAAAACTTTTTATTTTTATCATTCTCAGTACAATAACAGTTTTACTTATCAGCCCGACCTGCTTCCCCACAATAGCCCTTGTATACCAACTCTTTTTAAACTTCTAAATATAATTTTAAATGTATAGTTATCTTATAAAAAATAAAAACTTCGAAAGGAGTTTTTTTTTTTTTTTCGGTCCTCGAATCGAAAGGAATTTCAGTGTTGTTTAATGTGTCAATCACGTTGGTTGCTACAATTCACGGATTTTAAAGCTACTCATTACACACTTTTTCTTTACGGTTCAGCACCACTTTAGCACTTTTAATTAGCCAGGTTTAGTACTTTCTTTAATAAACCTAGCTATATGCTCACCTCGCTTTTGGACTGCTAGACTTTGACCAATACGTAAATCTCAACATATGGGATTTAAATATCCAATTATATGTTGGTCAATGAAGCTCTTTTAAAGGAGATGGTTTTAACAGGATTTTTGTCTTTTTGGAAATGCAAAGCTAGGAATCAATCAGCAATTAAGAATATAGAAAAATATGCTTTCTGATTTATGCGAAAATAATACGCCATGAGTATCATGGTTAAGAGTGTCAGTCAAAGCATGTTAATATTTACTAGTAAGTTCCATGTATTGAGGCTTAAATTAAAAGAGTAATAGTTTAAGATATTAAATTAATACTAATAAATTAGTGAGGGTACTTTCAAGAAAAGTAAGCATTTGTTGGAAGATATTTTGATTAATAACTAGTTGTAACTGTGTTTGTAGAATTATTTTCATAATAATATCTGTAAAATATTTCAGTAAAAAACACAAAAATTTAATTAGTGATGATACATAAGTGATGATTTATTCCTTTAAAAAAAAGTGCCTTGCATAACTGAAGACAAGATCTTTGGATATACCTATTTTATCATATCATTTATTTTATGTTACATAAGCTCTATAGGTGATTACTATCTTCCACTGTTTATAACTTGCCTAATTATCATTGGAGTGGCAAGTGTCAACTAGTTGGTGATCCAAAGCGGAGAAGACTTTGATCTTTCACCCGGTACGGGTTTTATTGTCTCCCAGACAGGCTGGTATTTCTTGTATCTGACCCGAACCAACGTGAAGGCTCAGGAGAATATCTGCCAGGCTGGGTCAGGACCACCGCCAAGACCAAGTCCTTTATCTTCCTCCTTTTCTTTATGTTTTTTTTAGAATCTCATGTTGTCTGTCCATGCTAACGTACCGTTAACCAGATGTCCATCCTTTAGCAGCTGGATATTGAGTGATGTCAGATTGTGAAAATTGTCTGACTATATCCGGTCAGGAAACTATAAAGCCATTCAATATACTTATCTTTCGTGAAACTTGCTTTACGTAACACATTAAAGCTACGTCTATTAAAAAAAAATTTTTAAAAATGGAAGCTACAAAGCCTTGGTACTAATGACTTTAATCTCGTAGTATATGAAAGGGAACGAGTAATTGTGCACTACAATATCCTTATATTATCATCTTTCTTCTAATTGTATTGAATGTATGATAGCTTCATCTCATCTATATCTGACAGAAAATAATTAGTTATTATGATTAAAATATTGGGCTGTGTTAAACTGCTTTCCTCTCTCCCAGTCACGCTTGGCTCACTTGGTGGATCTGACATTTGAACGTAAAAGTAAAGCTGAATTTTAAATATAAATCTAAAATGCAATACTAGATCATATAGACTACCTTAGTTCCATAGAAGCTTTTGTAGGCGTCCATGAAGGAAAGACATTTAGGTCCGTCGTGATCTGTTAACTTAATCTTATTCATATGTTCACGATGAAATTTTGATTGAAGAACCAGCATTTGAAGAGGTTTGGCAGAGAGATGTGGAGGAGTCAGTTCGTCAAGGAAACACACATCCATTTATAGAGGAAGCTGTTCTGCAGGTATCAAAATGGGGTTTTGACCTAGAAGAACTTCATGTGCAAAGGAAGAGTCAAACGAGGCATACTTCTTTGGTTGAAGTCCACGTACAATCCGCCAGAACGTGAATTAGCTGGGTTTCTTGGCCTTATACACATATGGCAGGTTAAACACATGTTCTTCTTTGGGTATTGCTGTTATTATGTTCTGTACTTGCTATCATTATTTCTACAATATCTTCTATTATTAGCTGCATCTACTACTGAAGAAATACATGGCCCTTTTTTGCACATGCGCCTCTTGTCATTTCTGACATTCTGCAGGCTAAGTTTTCATCAGCAACTGCTCCAAAAAATTCAATCATTGATGAGCCTTCAACACTCCTCTTAATTGATTTTGATCTCCATGATCTAGTAAATCTTATTGGATGTGTATTTCAAATTTACAATGTACTATGAAACAAAACAGATTCATAAATGCACTTCTTTCTTGTTGTAATCGAGTTCCACTTGTAACTAATTATGTGTGAATCTTACGTTGCCCTCTTCAATTCTGAACAGGGATTGGATGATAGAGTGGTCCCGCCATCAATGACGGAACACATAGGACGGGTCTTGCCAGAGGCAGTAATCCATAAGCTTCCAAATGAGGGCCACTTAAACTATTTCTTTTTCTGCGACGAGTGCCATAGGCAGATATTCTCCACTCTCTTTGGAACCCCTCAAGGCCCGGTGGAGCGACAAGAGGAAACTGCATTCTGAGGAAAATATGGAAGAGGTTTTATAAGTATCTGTTTCTAACGTGGAATGACACGAAACTGCTGATATACAAGAGTTAGGTTGGATGTAAATATCACAGGTGGCTCCTATGCTGGGTGGAGCTTGAAAGAGAATATTCATTACGATTCTCAAAATTTTGAATCATAAGAGCTTTTGGAGATATAGGTAAAACACGAAAGATGCCACTTAATTGTTTTTCCTAACCTCCCCCTCTCCCTAAGCAAATTTATCTCAACTGTCTGTCAAGACTTTGACTGTTTCTTCGATTTGAACGTTGACTCAGCGGCAAAGCCATGTCTAATTTGTACCACTTATTTCCACGTTTTTCTTGTAATCATTCCCTCCTTTTCAAATTGGACCTTACATGATGCAACTAGGGAGGGATTAAGCTACGAACACAGAAATGGATCAACTCCTGCAGTTGAATTTCTGACTAGTATCACAAAAGGATGAAACCGAAGAATAGGAGGAATAAGATTCTCCTGAATCAAAGGAAAATGTAATCCAAGAACAACTCTCTTCGAGGGAGAGTACCTCAAGAACTCACAACTTCAAACTTGCTCTTAATTTCCCTTCTGAGCCTGCTCTCGCATTGTGTCATTACATTTGGGCTTTGATAGCATATTCAAAAGAGAGTTTAACAAATAATAATAATGCTTGGACGGTTAGATTGGTTAGGTTTGGGTTGCCAAATTTTTGTTTTGCAAAATTGAACCAAATCAACCTGATTAGGATTAGTTAGTTTGGAATTTATTTTCCTCTTAACCTGAACTGACTCATTAACACCCTATAACTTACACATTTGTCTTCATTTTTCTGAAAATCATTCCCGTCAATTTCGGCTCTCCTAATGTTATTGATAACTTTGAGAACTGCTTATGAATAACATTTCTGACAACCAGATTTTGAAAATAACTAACAAAGATACAGATCAAAACTAACCTTAACCGTCTAATTAGCTTGGTATGTGTACATCAAAAAGGGCGGGGGGAACAATGTGGCATGTTACCTTTTGGCATTCACATATCGATCACAGGTTACGCGTATCAGAACTCCAATTTTATTATGTCAACCTCTCATGATGAAGTTGGCTTAGACTTCAAGCGAATCGGTAAATAGAAAAGAGAAGGCTTATGGGAAAGACTGAAAGTTGAACAAAATCAGGGTAAACAGTAAAGTCTGAAGTATAAATTAACCTGGAAGAAGAGCAAATTAAAAAGGGCCAACTGAGGGGAAAAAAAAAATAAAGAAAGAAGAAAGGTGCGAGAACTGGCAGTAAAAAGTGAAAGTAAAGTCACTTTCATGGATAGCTTTCTCAACTCTCAAAGGGAAACAGCCGACTTAAAATGGAGCTTCCTCATCTCAACCAAATCATTAATTTTCTTACTATATAATCATGTCTACAAGAAGTATTGGTCGAAGACCAAAAAAAAATGAGGACCATTGTCAAAACTGTCGATATTGGAGCAAAAGGATACGAGCCTCAAAATGCTGACCCACCACCCTTGGTCTTTCCCAGTAACACATGTTTTGCTTCATTAATTTTAGATGCAAGGTAATGGTTGCCACCTGCATTTGGATGGTTTGCAACCAACACCCTCCTATGCGCTTCTTTAATCTTATCTGTTGGAGTGCATTCTCTGCCATAATGACATTTGAAAATCAGCAAGAGACAAAAATAAGGGAAACACATACACATTATCTGGTAAGAATCTTGTCAAGACTCGAGTATACTCAGACCAAAATTTCAATATCGATATGAAATTCCTTAGATATGACATGGAAAGAAAAAGTAGTCAAACCAAGACACAATTCAACATTAAAGCCTTGCTCTCTGACTATTGTGCAGTCTGACAGTTGTATGAAATAATTAACATTTTGTCCTTGTATTTTTGTGAAATCTATTTATATACTAATATAAGCATAATCCTGAATTTTCTCCCGACACCTCCTTTTCTTATAGCATGAGCTAAATGTTCAAAAACCCGCCATGTATGTGTGAAACTGTGAATCATTTACCAATCCAGAAGACTAGAAGATTAACTCTTATCCATAGGCATATAACTCAATCAAAACTATATACACACATATGGATTCACGAGGACTACCAAAGACAGCCGCTCACTCATAGCACATAAAATGCCAGATGTGCACATAATGCACACAGTTGCAAGGGAGCAGTGCATCCATTGCATGGCCAGTATCTGACATTCTAACATGATTGTGACTATCCTTAAAATCTCTTATTGATTTATATCCCAAACTTTGCAACATCAGCCAAAACTCAAAAACTGATTAGCACAGGAACTTTCAATTGATTTTAGCATT
Organism: Castanospermum australe; assembly: GCA_019955255.1. Classification (NCBI taxonomy): domain Eukaryota; kingdom Viridiplantae; phylum Streptophyta; class Magnoliopsida; order Fabales; family Fabaceae; genus Castanospermum; species Castanospermum australe. The sequence goes on from NSJW01000082.1 coordinate 295,929, forward strand.
CATAGCCTTAACTGATAAATTTTATTATGTATTGGGTGGGCATGCATACCTGCAGGGTTGAAGATATATGACAAGAAAAGACCAAATTTCAAATTCAAGTTCACAACAGTGCTTCAGATTATCACTAACCAAAACTAATGTTCTAGGTCTTTTCTTTAAGTTATTTTTAGTTGACATCATACTAGAATCTTTAAACAAAAAATGGTAGTACCTAACCCCCAGTATTAGAGCTCCTTCCCTCCTATTCATGGTAGCTTGGAAACCACCTTCATAAAATTACGCATTCTAGGTGGTCTCGCCTTGAATGCTTGCCAAGCCTAGATACCATATCTATCGACATAAGCAGCAGTAGCTACAGCAAGCCCTGCCAGAAATGGTGCAGTAGCCTGTTTCAAATTTTAAGTTCAGTTCCACGAAAGACATTTGGAAATTAACAGACTTCAAAAAAATTCAACCCCCATCCTCTTTTCTATCCTTGGCTCTCTGATGGCCATTGTATCACAAAAGTAAGCCCTAGAAAACTAAACTCCAAATCATACTCATCAACAATGAGGAAACAAATCCAGCATCTGCTCAATATGGCATGTGCGTGATAAGCAACATATTAATGTGAATTTAGGGGATTACTCTGATACTCATCTTTTTTCCTTTGGTACCGGTATCTAATGTGATTTGTTAAACATTTATTAGTTGTTAGTTGGACATTTTAGACTTTAAACATTTATTATCAAAATTAATAACCAATTTCTCTAAAAAAAAACCAAGGTACCATAGCAACAAACGTGAATTTATGTTCCTCACCCAAAACTATTTAGACATGACAGAGAAATTACCAGCGACAGCGGGACAAAAACCCAAGATTAAAATACCCTTCTGTAGCTTAAATTTATCGGCTAACACGTAGACCATAGCAAAATCAGCTCTTTGACTAGTACTTAAGAAATCAAGTTTCAGAAATACCCCCACCATGGCAAAAATTGTTCTTAGGCTAACAAAGACACCCGCAAAAAGGCACTCACCTGACGATGATTTCCTAGTTCCGAATTGAAGCAACAGGTTGTTAATTGAGAAAGGAAAAACATGATATATAAAGACGAGAGCATTGGATAGGGCTTACCATTATGTTAAAACCTTCGAGAGCTGAAAATAGAAATTCGCTGCTCGTAGGCTAGGGTTTGCCTTTCCCACAAAGAGGGTTTCGTTTTTTCTTTATAGAAAAAATAATTGCTGAACTTTTCTGTTTTTCCTGGTATATATTTCTTCGGTCCTGCAAATAAAATTTTTATTCCTTTCCTCTTTTTCCTTTTTTTCTTTTAAACTTTGAAAATAATACAAGCACAACTCGAGGGTACAACTGACTGATGGGGTTAATATAAGAGAAAAGGAAGTGAACTTGTATCTTGATTATTCAACTTTAAATATTGGATTAACATAAAAAATTTAATTTTTAAATTATTAAGTCAATATTAAGATTGTATTTTTAAAATTATCTCTAGAGAGATCAATTAATCTGACGATACTTTTATTGTATAATTAAATTTTTTTTCTCTCTTGCACACTTAAAAATGTTAAAAAATTCTTCTTAAATTCAGCAGAAAATTATTATAATTTAAGTGTATATTTAGGTTAATTTATTTTATATTTAAAACAGTTTATAATTAAAATTTTATTAAAATTTTTTTTAGAAAATAATCCGTTATCAAACATACATTAATTAAGGTGGCCAAATTTATTTTATCTTAGTTGACTGTTAGATTGCTCACCTTTATTTTGTTTTTCTTTTTCATGATACAAATTTTTTAGTATTGTAAGGATATTTTCGAATCAAATTTTGTATCAATTAAAATTAAAAATTCCTTCTTAGACTGCATGAAAGACACATCCCATATTGATTTATGGTTCATTTGTTTTGAATAACGCAATGCGTTGGGGTGATTATGGGTTCACGTCAACTCACAAATTCTATTACCCTAATTCGATTAAATTAAATATTTTTGAGTTAGATTGAGTAGTCAGGTTGAGTCAAATTGAAATTAAATGAACCTGATATTAATCAATTCAGTTAGCGGGTCTAACTTTTTTGTAATATGATAATTTGACTATCTGACTTGATTATCATTTTTGTTATTAAATTTTACTTTTTTACATATATTTTGGACATTAAAAGAGTGTTATCCATTCTTTTGAGTTTAATTTTATAATAAAAAATAATTTTTTAAATGTGCATCTTGAAGTGTTATTGTAGAAAAATAGAAATTATAATTTTTTTATTTTTTGAAATTTTTTTATGCATGTTGAAAAAGAAAAAAATATAAAATGTATAACGATAACCTGAACCAAACTAACTCAATTTTTGTAGGTTTGATTCAAGTCGGGTTGAATGAAAACTTTTTTTTAAAGGTGATCCAATCTAACAAGAACTTAAATGATTAATTTAAATTTATTTTTGCATACAACCTAACCCAACCCAAACCATATGCAACCCTAGCTATGCGGCTTCTCAATATATCTATGGGAGTGGGAAGCAAAAAGTATTTTACTGTGCGTTTGGGACTTTCTAAGATCTAATACAAAATGCATAATATATTTAGGAGAATTATCGATGAAACTAAATTTTACCCATCTGCTAAAGTTAAAGAGTTCAATTAACTCAATTAAGTTAACTACATACTATGAGACTAATTCTAAGATTAAAACACTTTAATACAATAAACAACTAAAAGATCTAAGTAAATATGCCAAAATAAAAAGAAGTGTTTGGGTTCCAAATAATTGGCCTAACAAGATCACGGTGGAGTTCCCTCAGCAGGAAAAGAATTATGTAAAAATATCTTTGCCGTCTGCCAATTTGTCTCTATCTTTTTAAAAGAGTTGTCATAATTTTTAGAGTAAATTATATTAAATTTTCTTAAATTTAAAAAATACAGAAATAATTTTATAAAAAAATTGAATTTGTATTCTTTTTATTTTAAATTTTAAATACATATTTCTTTTGTTTTTTTCCTAGCACAGATACTCTTTAACTTTAAATATTATATTATTAAAGAGTATTAGATAATATCCAGAATTGAAAATTTGTTTTTATAAACTTAAAGAGATTTTATTCTAACTTTTAATATTTGATATTCTGCACTTAGCCTATATTTATTAAGGAAGAATTTAAAATAAAAGATGAAAATAGTTAATATATTTAGATTCAATTAAAATTTTAAATCTCAATATGCTGTTAATTTGTTTTTTTCTTTTCCTTTCAAATCTCTTCTACCAAATATTACATCAATTTCCCTTTTCTTCGCTGATTATTCTATTCAGGAATCAGGATTTCGGAACAGCAAATTTGACGTTGTTTTATTCCGAAATCACTAGCACATGTAATGCATAATTCAAAATGTACAGTTGGTGAGAGAAAGGAAAACCAAGATATGTCTCACAACCAACAGATCTGTACATGAGTGTGGTAATCCAATAATAATCCTCTTAGTGCATGTTAGGTTAGACGAAAAAGAATGGAATGAAAATGAAAACTTTTTAATACTTTGACTTTGAATGCTTTGTATGTTTCATTTTATTTATTTTCTTTCCGGCACATCACATATGCACTTAGTTATTTATCAAATAGAAAAAGTAGTTATAAATGCAGCAATTGAGCAAAATGGTACTATGGCAGTCGCCGACAGTAGGCGTGCTAAATTTGTCCATTCTCCACCCTCCTCTGCAAGAGAACAACCAATGCTTGCTTATTTAATTGTATTATTATTAGTTTAAGATGAAATTCTATATTTAACAATTAGATGACACTATTTTCCAGCATATTCTAAAACAACTGAAAATTTCAATTTTAGTAAACAAAGAAAGGTGCCAATTAAGCTTACACAAAGATCTGTTCATTGAGGCTAATCACATTTGTAAGGTACTGTTTGTTTAAGCTTTTTGTTTCGTATTTAATGGTTGCATGGATGAAAAGTGCTCCTGAACTTTTTACGCCAATATAGTTTCAGTTTACAAACCAAAACATAGTAACATCAGATAAATAAAAAAAAATGAGACAATGAAATTAAATATACATTTTAGATCACAATGAAGAATCCAGAACATCAACAGAGTGATACTCGTCCTTGATGGGGAAGCCTTGAAAAGGATTCTGACAGCTGACTTGTTCTTTTATCATATTACTGTCGTGAACCACCTTGCAGGGTAAATGGTGAGAAAATACATGAAAATACAAATAGATAAATGTAGTAAGTAAAACAATTTTCACCCCGAATCAATAGCCTCCAAGAAAACGATAGGATACACATAACAACTAGGATGAATAAATAAATAAATGGAACACTCAATTCAAATGAACTTTTGTTTTATTTCTTCAGTGTTTTTTCCAATCCTACTTTAACGCTTTCCATCTTTCTACTCTGGCTATATAATCAACCGGCCACACCATTACCCACAGTGAATTCTGCATTTGAGATGCTTTCTACCTTTGGGGGACCTGAATGCCTCCTTGGTCTGGCAGGTGAAGCTGGGAAAGAAAGACGTTTCTTTGCAGTCCCCAAGGAACCCTTCTCTGTTTTTCCATTTTCTGCGGCTACTGGACTTTGCGTCCAGGACTTAGCTTTTGCAGATTGAGTTGGCACCATGTAACTAGGAACTGCTGAAGCGCTTGCAAGGCTCTCGTCATCTCTCACTATTGACCCAGCAATGGAATGCCTCCGGAGCCGGTCTGACTGCACACTAACCATGCTTTTGGAGTCACCATCCATAACCCAGCTGTCCTTTGGGCTTACCTTTGTCAGTTTCTTAGCAACTGCTGCAGAAGCTGGCTTGGAAGGAGTTGAATGGGACTGAACACTAGGCGAGCCTGGAGTTTGGCTGGCTGTTGGAGAATATTTTTCAGAATTAAGCTGGAAACGAGCAAATGATTTGCTGATTTCTCCACCAGTAATGCTGCGGCTTGAACTTTTTACAGATGAATGATCGTTCAGCTCTTTCTCCATCAGGCTGCGGCTCTCCCAGGGCCGGGCTGCCATCCATCGTTCCAACCAGCTCCAACCCCAGGTAGGATTGGTTGGATCCATGAACATTGGGTTTATAGATCTAGATGAATTCTTCCAGTTTTTCTGTCAATATTTTTTTTTTCTCCAAATATCAAACTCTGAACTAATTTTTTTTTTTTAAAAAAAATCAAGGGACTTGCTAGTTAGTGGCTGTAAATTATATCATAAGCAGAGATTGCTATTCATTCAAAATATATTAGGCACATTATATAATGCCACTTTATTTTGGGTAACCACATACTGCCAACGACAACAAGTAAACGAGATGTTTTGCTGCAACTTAACTAAGCATGTCATTGGATAAATAAAGTAGCCTAAGTGGCCTTTTTTGCATGGATAACATGAAAATACATGCAAATACATAAAGTGGTAAGAACAAATGTCAAATATATTTGTGGATCAGCAATAAAGAGGCATGGTTATGTTCAGTAAAGTTGGTTCATCTGGGTCCAGATCAGAAAGAGGCACTAGGAAACAAATGATTCCAGTTTCCACTTTCTGTAAGTCTCATAAACATTTCTTTACTCCCTTACACAAAAAGAATAATGTCTAGCACAAAAGGACTTGACCCAATGTAACTCCAGTACACAAAGAGACAGGGCAAAAGAATCACTGTGGCAGTGAGAAAGGAGACTGCAGAGGTTTAAGCAGAGGATATGGCTATGAAGATAGTGACAAGGCAGAAAAGGATTCATGCATTTATCAAGCCAAAATTTAAGACGAAAAGAGTAACAGCTTCAATAGATAAGGAAACAGAGAATAAAATAGTATAATAACAACATAACACGAAGGTTTGGGGTCCTCATTTTAGTTCTTTATACTATGTGATATTTTTATGTACTACAACCCACTAAGCCAATAATTCTTTGATCTTCCATTTCATTTAAAATTTTTCATACATTTCATTTTGTTTCGATTTCCTCACATATGTAAATTCATTAAAGAAATAGAAAACCTGATGAGAGAATGCATAAGCCAGTGCTCTTTCTCTTCTCATAGCAGCCTCATACTTGCTTAGTAACGTAGCTTCAATTTGTTCTTTTGATTGCAGGCTGTCATCCCATTCCTCCCCAATCTATTATTGCAATTTGAAACAAGTTAAAAGCATTCCAAACTTGATATCTTAAAAGTTAAATAAATATTGGCTCAATGACAAGCATTTTAAAAAGAATTAAGAAAATGAAATCCAGACCCGCATGCTCTTGAGCTCTTTTGCGTGCTTTTGTAAGAGCTGTCTCTGTAGAGCCTGATTCTCCTCTAACATCCTGATCCTCCTAGAAAGAATTTGAGATTGCACACGAGCTAAAGTCTGCATAGAGCGGAGGGTACTAGCGGCTTGGCGTTTTACAACTGGCCCTTCCATAAGTGATTTCAACCTGACCAGACCTCTTAAAGCCCGCAATGCTCTTCTTGCCTAAATGATTTCAAAAGAAAATTCAGTTTGAAAGGTCATTCAAATAACAAGTTTCCTTTTGCAGCAATTATTGATTACCACTGATGGCCTCATTGCTGTAACTAAGGTTTTTCACTTGTAGTAAAATTTTTGAGAGTCAATTACTCTCTCGTCCCTAGTATTTTGAGTTTACTACTCAGACCTCCCCTTTATTATGAAAACATACACAAAACTTCCTTGTATTCATAAATACATGAAAGTTTTGTGTATGTTTTCATAATAGAGGGGAAATCTGCAGAGTAAAGGCAAGATACAGGGGAAGGGAGAGTAATAGGTGGCACTACATGGTACATTGATACTGTAAAACTTTTTACACCGTTAATAGATCAAAATTAAATCCATTTGAAAAAAAAACAATACTCTCATTGAATGTTGAGTTAAACAGATTGCAAAAAAGAGGGAGGGAAAAAAAAAAGATGAACAGAGGGATTTATGCTGGTTTAAATTGCAACACATACCAAGTATCCCCGAAAAGCTGTTTGAATCTTGATAGCTGACACTTCATCCTTTGGTTTACGGGCAAACTGAGCAATCGTAGCAGCTTGAACCCTAACAGCAGCTGTCTGAACAGCAGGAACAGGTTCTTCAGCATCGACTGCAGTTGCAACTTCAACAACATGATCATGGCTATTTTCATTCTCGAGATCAGTTAATTTAATCTCTTCCGGTGGAGGAAGTGGTGGTGCTTTATCAGTTTCTGAGTATGAGTCTAAAGTTTGCAATTTTTTCTTCCCAAACCATTTCTTCTTTGATTTACTTGATTTCTGCAAAAGCAGTTAAAACTATAAGAAACATCCCGGATAATTGAGATAAGTTAAACACAAATTTTATCCAAACCTGGTCTTTCCTCTCCTTTGACTGAGGGCTGAGAGCTTTCTTCACAGTAGAAAACCAATTTCCCTTCCTCCCCATTTTCTTGGCATTCCTCAATTTGACCCTTTATACAAAAAAAAATTGGAAATTTTGAAGATCTCAAACCTCACGAGTCACAACCCAAAATAATTTGGCTTTGAACATGAAATCCATGGCATCTGCTGATATGATCAAATGTCATTAGACTAGGAAATTTGATACTGAAAAGGAAAGAATCTCATAAATTGTGTAAGCCTCATTGCATAATCATCATGAACGTTATTGTCCACAAATCCAGAATCCTGTATTGATTCTATCTTGCGAGATTCTCACCACAAAGGGTGGAGGGGAATGACGAGAATTCCAACAAGCGCAGTAACATTTAGCCGATTACAGAACGTTAACGGAGAATTACACAGAAATGAGGAAACAGGAAAGTGCAGGATGGCAAAGACGAAGTTAAAATTGAGGATTAGAAAATGGGAGTACCTGAACTGAAACCAAGTGACAGATCTCAAATATCTTCTTTGTGACCCTGTCCCTCTCTCAACAAAAAGATTGGAACTTGAAACATTACACTTGCACCAAACTACACGCACCCTCTCCTGTCTCTATGTAAAAGAGGGAAATGAAATCAGATCTTGCCAAATGCCAAGAGAAGAGGCTTTGAAGGGTAAGAGAATATGAGAGAAAGACCAGCTGGTTCTGCTAATATAATGACCCCACTACTTGGTTCCGGCACAGCGGGCCCAAGGTGTGTTTCCCATGTTTAACGGATCAAATCAAGTTAACGGGGTGCTGATGATGTCTGGTGACCTGGATGGTGACTGTTGTGGTGCTGGCAATTGGCAGTCATATCTATCACCTGCTTCTTGCCTGTTACTGTTACAGCGTCATATTCCCTACTACGAGTAACACTGCACTGGATTCCTTTCTCTCTCTCCCTCTCCTTGCTTGATTTGTATATTTGATAAAAAGCTTACTCTTGCATTTTCATGCTTTTGCGGTTTTGCCCCCTTTTCTTGCTGACATAACCAAAGAATTTCTAGTAACTTTACTTTTGGATTTTACTTAATAATATTAATGGCTAAGTCTTAACTTTTTTCACTAGGTGTAGTTCATTATAGATAGTGGTAACTTGCGGAACAAAACTCTTCTAAATACCTCTAATTCACAGACATACCCGCAAGCTGTACACTAAAAATATCTGAACCACATCCTTTTCATTACTTTTTGAACTGCATCGCGTCTTGAACGTCACAAGACAGAGAGCAAGTTTTATTTGATTAACGAAATATTATCCTGAATGAATTTGGTACTTGGTAGCCGAGCTTAGCTGAGGTCAAGTTCCTTTCATTTAAACATGTTAGCAAGAAGGTTAAACATATATGCTAAATTGCAATTTCCACCATTAGAAGTTTCTAATATGCTACACCATCAATATTATAGCAGAAGCGTGATAACCTTCATGACCATTTTCAATAATTTCTCTTCTCTCAGCAAAAAGTTGAATTTTTGGCATGAAACTAGGCACAGGATCGTTACCTTAATTATTAATTAATACAACAAATTCACTTCAACAGTATATTCTTTTCCTCCAATTTTTTTATTAATCTTTTCCTCCATTTATATTTATAAGTAAAGGTATTAGGCAAAATAAATCCAAATTAACAAATGATTAATGGCAGTGGTGGGGGTAGGAGCATCAATCTGACCAAATTTCCAAGGCATAATCCAACCCAGAATTAGTGCCTTCACGTCTAACACTTGCTTTTCTAATATGGCCTAACGTTTAACGCTCTTGCAAGTGGAAGCAAATATACTATTGGAGTAGCTCAGAAATTGGGCCCTTTTTTTTTAATTTTTAAATGTGTATTTGATTCAGTTTGACTTAGGACAAGCCTTGGTTCCTCAGCAACCCAACATGAAGTTACATGTCAATGGTAAATGTTAAGAAGTGGTTGTATACTTTAGGAGCTAAATCAAAGGCAAAATAAGATTAAAAACTTCTTTTTCTGTATATCTATTCCTCGGCAGATATATGGCAGAAAAGTTTGGAAAATTTAAATCTTAGAAAGCAGATAAAACATAAAAAAAATACGAGAAATTCTTATATATTTTAATAGAGTAAGTATTTTTTTTTTGTTTATTTTGTACAAATAGATGCAAGACAAATAAATATATAAGTACATAATATCATATTTAACATTATTTTTATACACTTGTTTTATATTTATTTATATAGGATAAAAAAACATTAGTAAAAACATACAAGAATTTTTCAGCAAATAGACATTTGAAATAGCAAGAGGACATGTGAATGGGAAAGTTAGCAGTTAAAATTAAAATTTTGATTTGAATTGTTATTATAATGCAAAGGTGCATTGTTTTTATTGATATCATCAATTTTACCATCCCCGAGCTGATACTCAGATAACATGTGAATCGCATTAAAAGTCGACATGTAGTCACATGAACGGCCAAAAAGATAGGCAGGCCCTGACCAGTTTTTGAATTCTCTTTTATTTGTATATCTATCTATATTTGGGATTCTCTTTTGAATGCACTGTATTTAATTTTTTTTTCAGTATTTTACTATTTTTGTGAGCTTTTAAATCTTTATTAATTACTTATTTTCATAATAGATAATATTTAAAGTCCATCAAGTATAACTATGGCAAGCTAGCTAGCTGCCTCTTCACATGCTAACTTAGCTAAGGATGATAAAAATAGAATAATGATATATAGTTAAAAAATTATAAATTTTAATTAAAATTTACTTAAATTTAAGAGTAGTTATTAGATAAGATAAAATAGTAAAAACAACACATCCATCTAAATGTCAATGACAACTCATTTTGAGATATTTCTTCTGTACCTCTTACTCTTATAAGAATATGGTACCTTAAATAATTAGTAGCACATATTTAGTCATGCATAATACTTAATTAATGATTAAGATTAAATGATATTATGAAAACATAAAAACTAATAAAAAATTTATTGAATATACATCAACAAAGTGGGACATGTCAGTACCTTCATAAAAAAGAAAGGGTACCAAAAAAACTCCCTTATTCTTATTTGTATTTTATCAAATTAATTATAGTTGTTTATCATTTTTTTATAAAAATAATATATGTGACTATTTGGAATATTGATTTATATTAATTTAAAAATATTTAATATCTACTTATTTATAAATGATAGATAAAATTTGAATGCAAATTATAAAATTCGATCAGTTATGGATATCATTTATAATATCTGATATTTGTATTTTGGATACATATGAAAAAAAATAGAAATTTCTATTTAGATATATGACTATATATTTTTAATTTCTAAAAAGTTAACATTTATAATTAATAACGGGATTTGAGTTTAGTTCTTCACCTTTGATGAGATGTCAAGTTACCACTTGAGCAATTACTAGCTCAAGTGGCAATATATGACTAATTTAACTTATATTTTTTCTCTGTTATTTTAAATTGAGAATAATATCTTTATTAGATTTTGAACATATTAATAATCTCTTTGTTAGTATTCATTTTAAATAATTATAACACATTAACTAAAATTTGTAATGTAATATTTAAATTTTTTTTATAAACTAAGAGTATCTCTATAGGATTCGGTCCATTTGAACCATCTCATATAATTGATTTCCAATTACATATATAATTCTTCCTATTTTGAATCCTTTTGCAAGTTATAAATTTTTTTGCAGTTAACATCTACTAATTTTAAAGTTTCATATGTGTTGGCAGAGCTTTCATGGACTTCCTATTGCCTAGTTGTAGTTGGCTAGCCTAGTGGGTCTCATCTTATTAACTAACGTCAATTTGGGTCCAAAAGAGTAGGCCCAACCTTGTTCCAGATGTTTGATTAATTAATCAATTTTTTGGGCCATTATTAATTAATCAATGGCATTTTTTTTGGTTATATAGGAAGTACAATCATTTTGGTAAGGGAGAGAGATAGCTGGACTCATGGAGGATCAAACCTCCAATATTATCATACTCCAATTTTTAAATATTAAAATTGGTATCAGTTGAGCTACAAATCTGTGATAACATAAACAACAATTTTGTTATAAACTCAAGAAGCTTGATGAACAAAAATATCATATATGCTTTAAATGTTGTTACTTCTTAGCAAAAGACACTATCACTTAATAAGCTAACAAAAATTGTGAAAATAGTAAGAATCAATAAAACTATAAATATACAGAAGAAATTTGTAAAAGTAAAAAAAAAAAAAAGAGTAAATTTTCTCATAGTAGGAAAGTAATTCCTATATTGGCCCAATTTTGTATTGCTTCAACAATTGTTACTTTTCGTTCTCTTGCTCCCTTATGTTCGGCTACCATCTGATTTAGTAGTCCGAAATTGATGATTTGAAGTGGTACGAGCATGAAAATTGAAACGCCATAGCATGATTTTGGAGCAATCCTCTGCTGGAATTCCCTTTAACTTTGCCTCATCTTCTCGAACTACTTGCTTCACAAACTTGATTGAATCTAAGAAAACCAAAAGAGAAACCCAAGCGTAAGGGAAAAAAAGAAGAAGCAGCAGAAGAGTCCTTTATTAGAGAATATTTCTAAGTGATAAGATGCATATATCTGTCAATTTGCATTTCAAACAAACTCTGTTTTCTAATAAAGATAAAGTTGAAAGTGGGTTCTATCTTGGAGTAAAAGGAAGCAGCAAGCGTTATCATTGACATTATGGCGGAGTAGAAAACACTATAGTTAGTATTTTGATTAGTTAAACTTGACAATGAGCCTGTCATTATATTACCTAATATCTTACTCTTTTTGTTTTCCTTTAATATTTCCTTTTTAAAGTAGTTGGATGTTGGCCAAACGTTAACTAAACGCAAGTAATAACTCTTAAGTTCAAGCAGTGAAGGTATGATCACGTTCATTAAAGGTTTGGAACATATAAACCAACGTACCTTGGTGCATATCCATCTCCTATTTTAAAATGAGTTTCAACAAAATTATCCATTGTTTATAAATGTTTAGTTTTAAAGTTTGCGTTTTGGAAAGACCAAAAGGCCAAATCTATTTTTATGTAGATAAGCATTACAGCAAGGATGCCACTCATGGAACTTGACAACAATTCGTAATGTGTGTGTGTAATCATAGTAAAGCTTTGGATAGAACGTATAATATGTACCTGAGAGGTGTCTCGAACAGAAGAAGTGCGACCCCATCTCTCAGGGTCCCAGAGAATGGAGCTATTGAATGCAAAACTTGAAATGTGAATGGGAGGAGTGGCTGTCTCAGTTTCGTTGTTCATATTCCTCAGATGCCAACCAATAACTTGTGACGAATAGCATACATGTCCTTCGATTATCACTTTCTTCCTGTTTGCTGCTAACAATGCCATTGGCCAAGTTCTAAATACCCTGCTTAGTTGCCAAAAGAATACATAATTAAGAAGGGAGTATGTTACTTTGAAATCACCTTGGAAGTGTGAAATGTAATGCATGATCGTTACTTTTGTAATTATAAATTTATAATTCATGTTTGGTATACCTAAAGATGTTCCGCTTTCTTTAATTTTCTCCATTAATTTGAAGATTTTTTTTTTTTTTAAACTTCCAACCAAACACAAGTTTTTTTAATTTCAAGAGCTTCCTCAAACACATTTGCTCCTTCATTCTTTTCTGATTATTTCCCTTCCAAAACATGACCCAAAAGTTATATCAATGTGAATAATAGAAAAACAGAACTAGAACTATTTTAGCAAATAGAAGGGGAAGAATCATTCATACTCAATGTCTCTAAGCTGTTGGAAGAATTCGAGATCATAGACATTGGAAAGCCCAGCAAAGTGTACGATCCCGCTAAGCCTGTGGTGCTCAATGTGCTTGAGAGCAAGATTCCTCTGGTGATTCAGTTCAGCTTCCAAGTCCGTGAAGTTTTCCTTGAAAACCAAATGCCTATATATGATACCAGTCTTCCTAAGTATCTCAAACACTTGTGGAATCCGTTTGCGCTTCCACAACAATCCACAGCAATGGCTGAGGAACCAGCTTTATGGTATTTGCCAACCTTCTCAAGAACACTGCTTGGAAGGGAAGTTTCGTGCTCGTTGGAGTTACAATGATTATGAGTCCTCTAGGCTTCAAATGGGGCTCTGGTTTTACATGCAATTTTGTTGTTTGTTTGGGGACTCTAGACCGCGTGGGCAGGGACACCAGCGTTGGAGCTATCCAACTTCTATTGACATTTGTTGTCCGGTACGACATTTCAGAAGGTTGTGGCGCAAATTCTGATCTATTTGAGACAGCAACTTGGCTGGAAAAGATATAAGATTTACCTGTCGGAGCAAAGCCTGTGAAGAACCCCATCACAAAACAGAGAGAAAAATGGGCCATGGCTTCTTTCTATAGCTGAGCTTTCTTCTTTGATCTTTCGAGTGAACCCATCTTCTGCAAACCCTGTAAAATTGACCACCAGAAGCACAACCTTCAGGGGTGGAATGGAATGTCCAGATGTTGCCACAGAATGAAGAGGAAGGCCTGTGGTGTAATATAAACTTGCAGCTTTAAGGGCACCCCATATTTGTTTAAGCAATACGTTGGAATTATAAAGAGGTTATGATTGGTACTGCCAAACTGAATGCCTACAAATTTTGTGTTTGGAGGTATTTCATAGGTAAGGCATTGCTTCACTTGGATGTCACTTGAAGTAAAAGTAACATAAGAAGAATTAAAATAGCTCGTGTGAGAACATGAGTTGCTGGCTATACCAAATAGCACTTGGGATGGCACCTATCTATTTTTCGAGAATAGGTGATTATACGTCTATGGTTAGAGGTTTAATTTTTAATTTGGGTTTGACCACACCAACAAAAGAAATTCAAATTAAAAATTAATTTAACAATGACTTTGGGTTTTATATTGCCAAATATTTATGATTTTGCTGAAAAATAATACAATTATAAAAATAAAGGAGTTGTTGATTTCAGAGGTTATTTTTTTTTTTATTATTACTCCCGATTCGAGGAGATTAGGCCTATGATACAATTTAAATTGACCATATCCTATGAAATCTAGTTTATACCAAAAAAAAATCTTCTAGATGATGTTAGGAGAGTCTGTATTTCGAGGATAAGATCTTTGTAATTTTTTCTCTTTCATTATTAAAAAAATAGTTGTTACATTATCTTATTTGTTAAGATATTAATATTATTGACAAATTGTCAAAAATTTATTAAAATTCTCATATTAATGTTTGAAGATTATAAAAATATAATATGCACAATTCATAATAATCATGATACCTAGTGTAATCCAAACAATCGTGAGCATAATAATTTTTTTCGTAGTTAGTTATGGTAGAAGGGTGGGTAAGAAGTAACCTTGGTGGTGGGTTTGGATCGTTCAGAGTTGTGGGCTTTTCTGACCCATGATCATGTTGTTGGTCTTATGTGAGGCCAATTTCTGATGTTCTATCTTTTACCAAAAAACAAATCTTATATTTTGTTGAATCCCAAAAATTAGTGTTTTTGGGCTAAAAATCCAAAGCCCCACAGCCAAATATGAAGGATCTTCCCTCACTTAGGTCCATTGCAAAAACTTGACCAACAAAAAAAAGTCCATTGCAAGAAGAACCATCTTGTCCCCTAAACAGAAGGAGAAAACGAAAAATAATGAAGTTACTATAAAAAGGGACATTTGCTTAGTTTAGCTCTTTGCAACACAATAAGTGCGTGTTTGGATTGGAAAGTTTATAATCATTGATATTGTAATGTATATATAGAATTTTTAGTTGAAAAGTTTTGTTTTTTTTCAATAAAAAAATTAAATAAAATATTCTAAGGTGTGCTTAGTCGGTAACCAATGAAGCGAGCACAAACTCTCAAGTGGTATTGTCTATTGATAATTCTATAATTTTAGAAATTATTTATCCTTTAATTTCACCTAAGGTTATGTTTTTCCTTAAAATTTAGTTTTAATTAGTAGAGTAAATGTTCTTTTTATGTTATTTGGGAGTTTTATTTTCTTTCTTTAACTCCTAATGAATTCTCATGATAATGGATAGTAATTGGCATAAATGTTGTTTTTAGTGCAGGTTTGAGGATTGATGGAAGAATGATGAGGCTTGATGAAGAGATTAATGAAGAATTTAGTTACTGAAGCAGGACAGCCACCGCTTGAGCGGTGGAAGCGGTGGCTGCAAAGAAAAGACAACTTTCTGCCATCTCACCGCTTGAGCAGTGGTAATTGACCGCTCAAGTAGTTCCTGCACAAGAAAATTTGATCTTTCTGCCAAGCCATCGCTTGAGCAGTGGCATCTCATTGCTTAAGCGGTGACATCACAAAGAAAATGGTGTTTTCTGGCACTCCAGCTCTTAAGTAGCCAAATCTTACTGCTTAAGTGACGGAGTTAAAAATCAGACACATCATCTGTGCATAAAAGAAAGAAGAAAGGAGAGAAAAAAGGGGGATCTAGAGAAGAGAGGAGCAAGAGGCAGCCTGAAGCAAGAGGAGGGCTTGAAGCACTAGAGACTTGAGGATTCAAGATCAATCTCTTCTTTTATTAGTTTCATTGTGGATTCAAAAATTGGCTTTATATTTTAATTTTCTGCTATGAGTAGCTAAATTTACTATAGCTAAGGTGATGATGTAGCTTGAATTTGGATGATGTATTTGGATTTCGAGTTTAATTTGAGTTTTTATTTCAGATTTGTGTGCTTTTCATAGTTGTTAACGCGTTTATGAATTTAGATAGCTCAAATTATTTACTTGTTTATTTGCTTCAGTTTTTAATAATTTTAATTTTAGAGCTCCCTTTAAACCATATTTTTCAGTAGTCCAAATAGTGTCTGGCTTAGTGAATTAATAGTTGATAATCGCAATCCTCTTGAGAACGATACTTTTTCATTACTATATTGCTTATACGACTTGGTATTCTTGTCGATTTAGTGTCAAGTTTTTGGCGTCATTACCAAGGATTGCGTTTTTATCAATATCATTAGTAGTTAAAGGGATACTACTTTGGGCATTCTTTTTCTATTCTAATTTCTATCTCTTGTTGATAGTGTCCTTTGTTGTATGTGACATACAGTTAATCCTAAAGATCTAGTCTTTGATTCAGAGATTGAAAAGACTGCAAGAGCAAATCGAAGGAAGAAAAAACATGCTCAAAAAAATCAAACACCTCAAAAAAGGCAAGAAGGTCAACAAGGGCCATCGAATCAAGGAGAACCTCAATAAGAGCAACCCCAACAAGAGCAGTGTCAACAAGGACTAATGGAGCAACAAGTGTAGCATGCAGCAGCAGGTGTTAATCAACCACGCACACGGGAGATTATGCTACACCTAATGTTGATGGGTGCACAACTAGTATTTTGAGACCACCAATCATTGCCAACAATTTTGAGATCAAGCCGTCTCTACTTCAACTAGTGCAGCAAGACCAGTTTAGGGGAGGTCCTTTGGATGATCCAAATTTGCACATTGCAAATTTTATGCAATTGTGTGATACTATCAAAGTAAATGGCGCTTCTGAAGATGCAATTCGATTAAGACTGTTCCATTTTCTTTGAGGGACAAAGCTAAGAGTTGGCTTCAAGCTCAACCACAAGGAAGCATTTTAACTTGGAATAACTAAGTCACCAAATTTCTTACCAAGTATTTTCCACCTTCAAAGTCTGCCAAGATGAGAAGTGAGATCACTTCTTTCCCTCAAAATGAGACGGAGTCACTATATGATGCATGGGAGAGATACAAGGATTTGCTCAGAAGATGCCCACATCATGCCATACCGGAATGGTTACAAATTCAAACTTTTTACAATGGTCTGACTCATTCCACAAGAGCCATGGTTGATGCAGTATCAGGTGGTTCTCTCAGCAATAAGACTCCAGATGAAGCTCAGCAACTATTGGAGACTATGGCGTCTAACAACTATCTTGTGCCTAGTGAAGGGTCAAGTGGAAAGCAAGGAATATTGGAAGTAGACACTTTGAATGCAATTCTTGCCCACAACAAGACTCTCTCTCAAAAGCTGACTAATCTCACCAAGCAAATTGGGCAAATGCAGGTAAGTGCTGTTACTACCCCTTCTCTAGTTTGTGATTTTTGTGGTAGTAATCATGTTAATGGAGATTGTCAAGCGAGTATGTCTAATCCTCCTCCTTAAGAGCAAGTGAATTATATGGGAAATCCTCAAAGACCACAGAACAACCTTTTTTCCAATACTTACAATCTAGGATGGAGGAATCACCCGAATTTTTCTTGGAGCAATCAGGGAATGCAAAGACCACCTGCACTTCCATATCAAGCACCAGCTCCTTCTACATCTTTTCTAGCTCAGGATAAGTCCTCTAACTTAGAAAGTGCTCTTGAAAAATTGTCTCAACAAACTTCTACTTTTGTGTAGCAAACTTCAAGTTTTATGCAGGAGACAAGAACAAATTTCAAGAATCAAGAGGCTTCTATTTGGAACTTGGAGGCACAAATTGGACAAATTTCAAAGCAACTTGCTGAAAGATCACAAAGTTATCTATCGAGTGATATTGTAACTAATCCGAGGGAGCAATGCAAAGCAATCACTTTGAGGAGTGGCAAGGTTCTTAAAACCCAGCAAAAAAAAGACAAGGTGAGATAAAAAGAAGAGATCCTTAAAAAGGAAACTGCAAATCCACCAGTAGTTGAAGAAATTCTGAAAGAAGATTTTCCTAGAAGAAATGGAAAGAAGAAGGACCTCGATTGGGACAAGCCTTATGAACCTTCACCATATGCTAAGGTTCCTTTCCCTCAAAGGTTGAAGAAACAGGATCAAGAGAAGCAGTTTGTAAGATTTTTGGATGTGCTCAAGAAATTGCAAATCAATATTCCTTTTGCAGAGGCACTTGAGCAAATGCCATCTTATGCTAAATTCATGAAGGAGTTGCTTTCCAAGAAAAGAAAGTTGAAGGAAGATGAAATTGTCATGCTCACTAAGGAGTGCAGTGCAATTATTTAGAGGAAGTTGCCACCAAAATGGAAAGACCCTGGGAGTCTCACCATTCCATGTGCAATTGGCAACATGACTATTAGAAGAGCTTTGTGTGATCTTGGAGCAAGCATCAACTTGATGCCATTGTCAATCTTTCATAAGTTGGGGATTGGTGAGGTGAACCTAACCATGATTTCTCTCCAATTGGTGGATAGGTCAACTAAGCATCTGTATGGTATCATTGAGGATGTCTTAGTAAAGGTGGACAAGTTTATTTTTCCTACAGATTTTGTGGTGCTGGACATGGAGGAAGATGCTGATATTCCTCTAATTCTTGGAAGACCATTCTTAGCAATTGGGCTAGCCTTAATTGATGTGCAGCACGGAGAGTTAATGTTAAGGGTGCAAGATGAAAAAGTGACATTCAATGTTTTTAAAGTTATGAAGTATCTTATGGAGAAAGAATAGTGCTACCGCATTGACGTCATTAATGATTTTGTTACTGAGGTGTTCAGAAAAAGCTCCTAAAGTCCCACTTGAAGCAACCTTTGTCAATTCTATGACTCTAGAGAAAGAAGAAGAAGATGAGGAGTTGGAGGTAGTGGAGTATGCTAGGCTTTTGGAAGCTTTACCCTTGGCATCAAGTACAAAGAAAAATAAAGAGTTGAAAAAAGATGAAAAGGTGCATGAATAACCCCCAAAACTTAGATGAAACCTTCGCCTTTTCATCTTAAGTATGTTTTTCTTGGTGACAATAACACCTACCCAGTGATCATCAATGGTGAGTTAAGCAAAGTAGAAGAGAAGTTGTTAAGGGTGTTGAGGGAGCACAAATCTGCACTTGGTGGACAATTGGAGATTTAAAAGGGATAAGTCCAACATTCTGCATGCACAAAATTTTGATGAAGGATAACTTCAAGGCAGTAATTCAACCCCAAAGAAGATTGAATCCTTCTATGAAGGAAGTGGTTAAGAAAGAAGTACTGAAACTTCTTGATGCGAGTATCATTTACCTAATTTCTTATAGCTCATGGGTGAGCCCTGTTCAAATTGTGCCCAAGAAAGGTGGGATAACTGTGGTGATGAAAGAAAACAATGAGTTGATTCCTACAAGAATTGTCACTGGGAAGCGCATGTGCATCGACTATAGAAGGCTTAACAATGCCACAAGGAAAGACCATTTTCCGTTGCCCTTTATTAACTAAATGTTGGAGAGGCTCGCTGGACATGCTTACTACTGTTCTTAGATGGCTACTTGGGTTACAATTAGATTGTTGTGGGACTAGAAGATCAAGAAAAGGTGGCTTTCACCTGCCCATATGGAATCTTTGCTTACCAGAGGATGCCATTTGGTTTATGTAATGCTCCAGCAACTTTTCAAAGGTGCATGCTTTTTATTTTTTCTGACATGGTAGAGAAATTTATTGAAGTCTTTATGGATGATTTTTCTATTTTTGAATCTTCTTTTGACAATTGTTTATCTAACCTTGCTTTGGTTTTGCAAAGGTGTCAAGAGAATAACTTAGTGTTGAATTGGGAAAAGTGCCAGGAGGGTATAGTTCTTGGACACCGAATTTCAAGCAAGGGTATTGAGGTTGATTGTGTGCAAAGGTGGAGATCATAGAAAAATTACCTCCTCCAACCAATGTCAAAAGGATTCGGAGTTGTCTTGGCCATGCTAGTTTTTATAGGAGATTCATCAAAGACTTTTCTAAAATAGCTAAGCCATTATGTAACTTGTTGGTAAAAGATGCACTTTTTGTTTTAGATGATAGTTGCTTGGTTGCTTTCAATGCATTGAAGGAAAAACTCATTTATGCTCCTGTAATAGTTGCTCCAAATTAGAGTTTACCATTTGAGATAATGTGTGATGCTAGTGATTATGCTATAGGAGCAGTGTTGGGTCAAAGAAAGAATAAATTGTTACATGTGATTTACTATGCTAGTAAGGTGTTGAATGATGCACAACTTAATTATGCAACAACTGAGAAAGAATTGCTAGTTGTGGTATTTGCTTTCGATAAATTTAGATCTTATTTGGTTGGATCAAAAGTTATTGTTTATACTTACCATTCTGCTTTAAAATATCTATTAACTAAGCAGGAAGCAAAGCCACGACTCATCCGATGGATTCTTTTGCTACAAGAATTTGACTTGGAGATTAAGGACAAGAAGGGTGCAGAAAACCTAGTAGTGGACCACTTATCAAGGCTTGCGCATAATGAAGAAGGAAAGCAACAACTCCCAATAAAGGAAGAATTTCCAAATGAGCAGTTATTGATGCTGCAAAGCCTTCCATGGTATGCTGATTTTGCTAATTTCAAAGCTGCTAAGGTATTATCCTTTGACTTAAATTGGCAACAAAGAAAGAAATTTTTGCATGATGTTAAATACTTTGTTTGAGATGAACCATTTTTGTATAAAAATTGGGCTAATGGTGTGCTTAGAAAATGTGTACCAGAGGAAGAGTTTGAGAACATTTTGTGGCATTATCACGATTTTGATTATGGAGGCCACTTCAGTGAAGAAAGGACAGCTGCAAAAGTTTTGTAAAGCAGTTTTTATTGGCCAACTCTGTTCAAGGATGCTAGAACTTTTGTTGAGAGGTGTGACAAGTGCCAAAGGTCAGGTAATATCTCAAGAAGAAAAGAAATGCCTTTGAATAGCATTCTTGAGGTAGAATTGTTTGATGTATGGGGTATTGATTTCATGGGGCCTTTTCCCTCATCTTTTTCTATCCAATATATTTTGGTACTTGTTGATTTGTTTCAAAATGGATAGAGGCTATTCCTACATCCACTAATGATGCTCGAGTAGTGATTGGGTTTTTAAAGAAAAATATCTTTTCAAGGTTTGGTGTACCTCAAGCATTAATTAGTGATAGAGCAACCAATTTTTGAAACAAACAACTTGATGCAGTGTTGACCAAGTATGGAGTTACTTACAAGGTTGCTACCCCATATCATCCCCAAACTAGCGGACAAGTGGAAGTGTCAAACTGTGAGTTAAAAAGAATTTTGGAAAAAATGGTTAGCACTTCAAGAAAAGATTGGTCAAGAAAAATTGATGCACTTTGGACATATAGGACAGCCTATAAAACTCCCATAGGCATGTCTCCATATCAGTTAGTCTATGGTAAATCTTGACATTTGCCAGTGGAGCACAGAGCATATTGGACAATCAAATTTTTGAATTTCAATCTCAAGGAAACAGGTGAGAAACGATTTCTCCAACTGAATGAATTGGAAATATTTCGTCATCAACCCTATGAAAGTGCTAGGTTGTACAAAGAGAGGACAAAGAAGTGGCATGATAAAAAAATTTCTCCAAGACACTTTAAGACAGGGCAGCAGGTATTATTGTATAATTCAAGACTCAAGTTATTTCATGTAAAACTGAAGTCAAGGTGGTCAGGCCCTTTTTGTGGTGAAGGAGGTGTATCCTTTTGGTACAATTGAAGTAGAAGAGCCAAGTTCCGGCAGGAGTTTTAAAGTAAACGGGCAGTGGTTAAAACACTATTTGGGAGGTGAAGTCATCCGATAGAGGTCCTCTATATCTTTGAATCAACCATCATGAATGTGCATAGTCAGGCTCGGGACTATAAACAAGTGCTTCTTGGGAGGCAACCCAAGTTTGTTTCATTTGGTTTTAATTATGTGTTTTATTTTGTAGAGTTTGATTTTAAGTTTTTCATTTCACTTTCTTTGCGTTTTTGAGTTTTCTCACTTGTTGGGGTTCTTTTGAGATGAATCTTTACTGATCAATGATTTCAATTAGGGTTATGGCAGGACTTATGCAGAGAACTAAGAAATTTGGAGCCAAAGACTAGCACTCGAGTGGTGAGAATTCACCACCTAAGTGATGGATGGAGAGAAAAAGTGGCTTTTCTGGATGATCACCACTTAAGTAGTAAAGGACTAGCGCTTGAGCGCTCACTAGAGAAGAAAAACTAAGTTTTTGGATAGTCATCGCCCAATCTTTGAACTTGTACCCCTCGAGCATGCATTGGGAGTTTTAGGTTGTATTTTGCCAAGCCACCGCTTGAGCAGTGGTTATTGACCACTCAAGCAGTGGTGCATTGAGTAAAATTGTTTCTGGGTATTCACCCCTCCAGCGCGCATGGCGCAGCACCACATTTAAAGTTAGAAAGCCCCAAATTTCTCTCACTTTTTTGTTACCCTATTTGAAACCCTACATACCCTTCTCTTTCTCTTTCACTAAATCCCCAAAATTTCTTCATTTTCTTACTCTAGTTTTCATCATTCCTACTTTCCACAGCAATATCTTCTCATAAATCCTTATTCTTATCAAGAAATTGACTTGTGTTTTTAGGGATTTCAAGGCATGATCTTGGAGCTATCTTGGAGCAATTTTGGTGTGTTCTCTCTCCCTATTCTTTGATTTTGGTGGTAAGACACTCTCTTGATTGTTTAATCTTTTTGCTCATTTTTTAGCTCAAATATTGTGGAACCCTAGGGTAGTCCCTTTGTTTGAGTTGACATTTTTGGTGACATTGACATTGTGTTGGAACTGTTGATTGGTTTTTTTTTTTGAGTTTTCTAAGTTGAGAATTTGACAATGCCACATACAAAGTAAAGAAAGGGTAGTGCTGGAGCCGGGTCTAGTTCTAGGGGAGCCCAATTTGATAGACACCATTTCTGTGCTCTTGCTCACAAGCAAAGGTACAACAATATGGTGGTAAAAAAAAGAATAGCGAGAGAAAGAGGGTTTCAATTAGAGGAAGGAGAATACCCCAAAATTCAATATCAGATTAACCAAAGGAATTGGGGGGGGGTATTGTGTGCATGTCCTGAGAGTAGCTCTGAAACCTTAGTCAAAGAATTTTATGCCAATGCCTGTTTGGTGGAAAAAGGAGAAGAAAAATATGTAAGCTATGTGAGGGGGAAGGAAATAAAGTTTGATAGGGACATTTTAAATGATTATTTAGGTTATGAGCCTAATTATCTTGGGGAGTGTGGATACTTGGATTTGGTTAATAAACAATATGATCCCTAACATGTTACGCATCTTTTGTGTCGACTTGGGGCTGAGTGGGTCTTGGATACAGAGGGTTTATCCAATCACTTAAAGAAAGTTGACCTCAAACCCATTCCCAAGGCCTAGTGCACTTTTATCCAGGCAAAAATGATTCCTTCCTCCAATTCTACTGAAGTTACAATCAAGAGGGCACTCCTAATCTATGCTATTATCACTGATAGTCTTGTTGATATTGGTTGTTTAATAGTTTTTAATATTAATCAGATAGCTCAGGAGGCCACTGGGAGCTTATGGTACCCTAGTTTAATCACATTTTTAATTAAGAGGGAGGGTATCCATTTAAAGGGGGATGTCCTTGTTTTACCTGCCCCACTTATTGATGCTTCCACTATAGCAAAATATTATCAGGAGGAGGCAGGGCAAGCTATACACCCCCTTTCACAAGCTCCAAGGAGACAAGGTAAGACATTAACAATAGGGCAAAGATTGGAAAGGGTAGAAAAAAAGGGTTCCCATCTCATTAGAGGCTAATATGGAATAGAGAATATGATTAGGAAAATGGCTAAGCAGTTGAAATTAGATCCTGATGCTTTAGAAGGGGTACCCTTGACTGAGGAAGATATAATGGTAAACATTAACTTTGGTGAAAGAGGAGAGGAAGGAGAGGAAGGAGAAGAAGAGGTGTGTTGATTATAACTCATATAATAATCATTTCATGCAAATGGTCCCATATATGGATCAAAATAGATATACTGATCATGTGAAGTATATTACAAGAGAACATACTCGTGAATCCACAGATTGAATGCCTAGAAACAGAGTTTGAGTCCCAAATTCGTGGAGAGAATCAGAGAACAAGAGAGAAATTGATATCGGAAGTTTCTTAACCAACCATTAGTTGTTTTCAGTTTCGTTTTTGCATCTTATATATATGAATGCATGGGGCTGGGCTTGGCCCATTTTGGGCGGCCCAGTCATCCATTCCTTCATCTCCCACTCGCCCTTGATGGGTCAAGTTCTCTACTCTACAGTTCATACAGGCAAACAATCCGTGCGACCAATATACTCATAGAGCTCGTTGCTATATATCTGTTAGGAGTATATAACAGCTCACAATGGGACTTTGAGTAGATCATGTATGCTGTACCATAGATCAATCAGTCACATTCACAACTCTTTTGATCTCATTTTGAACTTTGTTTGTTCATTGTATTCACAACTATGACTAACCATAATATAGTCATAATTGGTCGACCAGTGAATACAAATCAATATGACAGATATCTCAAATTGATCTTCCTCTTTACTTAGATCTCTTAATCTGTGTTTAATTCGCTTTTCTAGGAATATTCCATCTGATCGAATCGTTCATGACTATTGGCAATATCCTAAGATAGCAAACATCAAACACAATCTTGAAAACAAGGTAAGAGTCTTAAGGGTACTAAAATGAGGTGTTCTTAACCCAGAGTCTCACACGGCTTAAATAATGAGATCATAAATTTAGCCAT
Source organism: Castanospermum australe (assembly GCA_019955255.1). Lineage (NCBI taxonomy): Eukaryota > Viridiplantae > Streptophyta > Magnoliopsida > Fabales > Fabaceae > Castanospermum > Castanospermum australe. The sequence goes on from NSJW01000082.1 coordinate 320,754, forward strand.
CTCTTTTGTCGCATATATAATGCATACGTAGCATGAAATACGTATTACAGTATTTTTCTCCTTTTCCATGAAGTATATGCCTTCATATTTAAATACTGTATAGATGGTGGTTCAGACATTTCCAATGTCTAACCTGAGTTCACAAATCTACTCTGTTATAAATCAACATAACTCTCATCTGGCATAAGACAGATAAAGTGAAATTGTGGGTTATTTTCACTTTTGGATATAACAAATAATATATCCCCATCTTAACATTTAGTTAAGGCGACCATCATATTTCAAGCTCGAGCTCTTAATTATCACTTAGATAATTTAGCTTGAAATAGTCTCATCTCTATTTTACACATAGAAAATAGAGGCGATTACCTGTGTGAGTAGGCTAATCTAAGATCTGTCCGGCATACTTTTTAATAAAGATAATATACATAACATTAAATATATATGTATATGCATAAATGTTCAACAAATGTGGGCATTAAATTGGGAAATAATATAGTACATCAAGTTCTACGTAATCCTAGAGTTTTTGCTTACCATTCCAACAGCAAAACAAATATCAGGCCTTGTACACATCATAGTGTACATTAAACTTCCAACGGCACTTGCATATGGAACACATTCCATTTGCTTTTGCTCTTGTAGAGTCTGAGGACACAGCCTTCTGCTCAAGCCTATGCCTTTTGCAATAGGAGTATCAATGGGTTTTGCAGTCTCTCATGTTGAAACGTTCAAGTATTTTGTTTATATAAGTTTCTTGTGAAAGAGATAAAAGTTTTCTTGAACGATCTCTTGAAATCTTAACTCCAAGGATATATACTGCTTCACCCATATCTCTCATTTCAAAATTGGTATTTAACTAACTTTTGACAGTATTAACGAACTCCTTACTGCTCCCAGCTATTAGTATATCATCAACATATAATGATAAGATCACAAACTGATCTTTGGATCTTTTAATATATACGCAATAATCTTCGTCAATTTTGACAAAATTACATTTTATTACTGCTTCGTGAAAGCGTATATACCACTGTCTTGAAGACTGCTTAAGGCCATATATCGATCTTAAAAGTCGACATAACTTTTGTTCTTAGCCTTCTATTATGAAGCCAACTGATTGTTTCATATAAATTTCTTCTTCTAATTCTCCATTTAGAAATGCAGTCTTTACATCCATTTGATGTAATTCAAGATCCATACTTGCTACTATAGCTAAGATAAGGCGAATCGAGGTAAATCTCACTATAGGAGAAAATGTTTCTTCATAATCAATTCCTTCCTGTTGAGTATACCCCTTTGCTACTAGGCGAGCCTTATATTTTTCAATTGATCCATCAGCATTTCGCTTTATTTTGAGGACCCATTTGTTTCCGATGGCTTTGCGTCCTTCTGAGAGATCAACCAATTTCCAAACTTGATTTAATCTCATAGACTCCATCTCTTCTTCCATTGCTTTCATCCATTTTTCCTTTACAGGGCTTGATAGAGCTTCTTCTATGTTCTTTGGCTCTTTCTCATCTAGTGGAGCAACCATGAAAGCTTCCCCTTCTATGTCAAAATGTTTTCGGGGAACGCTTTTACGATTTGATCGTCGTATTAAAAGTTGTTCATCTTGAGCTTCGTTATGCTCATTGGTGCTCCAACTCGGATCAAATGGCTTATCAAGTGGTTGCAATTGAGACTGGTTCGTATTTAATTCCCCACTTCTCACATTGCTCCCACTTGGATGTGATGGTATCTCAATGTGTACAGTTGAGGTATTGTCAGTACTTTGATCCAGTGTTTCAAAGAGGAATTGGTTTTCACCAATTTCACCCTATTTTAGGAAACTCTGTTTTCCATGAATGTGACATCCCTTGATTCAAATTTAGTTTTACTCCCACTTTCCTACTCACCTATAAACACGTATCCTTTAGAGTGTTCAGAGTATCGTATGAAAATACTCTTCATACCTCGTGCACCTAATTTTCGATATTTGTGCGAAGGAACATGAGTATAGGCAGCGCACCCCCATGGTTTTAGAAAATTTCAAGTTTGGCCGTCTGCCTGTCCATAACTCATATGGTGTGGTAGTTACTAATTTTGAAGGGACTCGGTTAAGTACATAGGCAGCAGTTAACAATGCATCTCCCCAAAAAGAGATTGACAAATTTGCATGTGCCATCATTGACCTAACAATCTCAAGCAGGGTTCTGTTTCATCTCTCCGCAACACCATTTTGTTGAGGAGTATAAGGAATAGTTAATTGTCTATCTATCCCTTTTTTCATCACATAGTTTTCTAAATTGAGCAGATAAATATTCACGACCTCGATCAGTCCTTAATGCCTTAATTTTCTTGTCTAATTGATTTTCAGCCAAACTCATATATCTTTTTGAAACAACTTAATGCCTCTAATTTATGACTTATCAAATAGACATGGCTGAATCGAGTATAATCATCTATAAATGTGATGAAATATACAGCCCCATGCCTTGCTCTCACATTCATTGGACCACAGATATCTAAATGGACTAATTGCAAAGGAATTTCAGCTCTAATTCCTTTTCCAAATGGTTTTCTAGATGTTTTCCCTATTAGGCAATGCTCATATGTAAGTAAATCGACTCTTTCGATATTACCCAATAAGCCTTCATTGGCCAGTCTGCTCATTCTATGTTGGCCAATATAACCAAGTCTAGCATGCCATAAATTAACATCAACATTGTAAGTACTAGAAAATGTAACTAGGGAATAACAAACATTCGCAGAATGTAAGTCATAATCTAATACAATGAAACCATTTAAAAAATATCCTGAGACGTAAAATGTTGTTCCTAAGAACACATTTACACCATTTGAATGGAAGTTTATTGAAAAACTAAAGTCTAACCAACACTATTACAGAAACTAAAATTCCGTCGTATGTCAGGTGCATAGAGGACATCATGTAGGAATAGGGTGCGCTCGTTGCGCATATTCAATTGACATGTGCCAATCCCTTTGACAGCTACTCGCGTGTTGTTTCCTACATAAATCCACTTTGCTCCATGTGGAATACGCCAGAATTCCACGAAGGCATTCCTTTCTTTTGCTACATGGTCGGTGGTTTCCTGAGTCTACAGTCCACAAAGGATGTGATTCAGATAAGAAAACAGAACTTGAGACAAACACATTATTCTCAAGTGGATTAAGGGTGTTTACCTTCTTTGGCTCGCGACAATCGCGAGCGAAGTGACCCTTCTTGCCATAATTGTAGCATTTCACCTTTGACATATTTTTCTTAAAAGGACGCCTTCCTTTCCCAGGTTGGTTATTCCTTGGCCTTTTGCCAGACGAAGATGGACCCTTGCCTTTCCTCTTATGAGAACCACCACCATGATGCTTGTGCTTGGAGCCCGAAGCTCCTTGTGAGCTAGAACCTGCAAAGTAGATATCACTTTCAGGTTTAGCCGCCTGTAGGCGACCCTCTTCCAACTCAATATGACGCATGGCATCCTCAAATGTCTTGATGTTGTCATTGTGGGTGAGGTGGATTTTCATGTGTTCCCAGCTATTTGGCAAAGAACGAATCACCGCTTGCACTTGTTGCTCATCAGTGAGGACGTGGCTAGCATCTCGCAGCTCACTTATCATATTTGCCATATGCCTCAGATGTTGTTTCATTGTCTGAGCATGTTGCTTCTTATATGAATCAAATTTCACAGTGAGCTGTCTCAATCTCGTAACTGAAGTGCTACCAAACCTAGCAGCCAATGCCGTCCACATATCCCCGGCGTTGTCAAAACGTACAAACTCTCGCATGATATCATTCTCCATGCTGCTTAGCAACGTAATGCGAGCCAGAGAGTTTTTCTTCTTCCATGCAACATATGCATCTTTGTCACGCCTGTGCTGTGCAGTGGTTCCATCTTCAAGTTCTGGCATAACCTGATTCAGTGTCTCAAGAACCTCTTGTTCTTCAAGCACATACTAGATTTTTAATTTACAGATTTCATAATTGTCGCCATTGAGTTTTTCTCACCCTTATTCAACTCAGCAATAATATTTTTTGATGCGGAAGCCATTGTATTTGACAAATTAATTCTACATATACATGTACATAATTAATGCCCAACATTTATGCAATATCATATCCAATTATCAATTGCATTAATAAAATTCCTCATCAGATTTCGAAGCCAAAAGTTCACTTTGTTCCCAATCAAACTTCGAAGATCTAATTTGAAATTAATATTAATACAATTGATTTAAAATGATAATCTTAAAAAAGTCACTAAAACTTTAAGATTCCCTACTCAAATAAAATATGGATAACACATATGTATTTAGCATAAATCAAAAATATATATATTAATGTATCAATAATATATAGAAACATAGAACAAATAGAGCATGTTCAATAATACTAATCTACTTAAGATAGATACATGAAATAATCCAAAGATAACGTGTAGGTAGAACATATTTATCTTTATCGCCTAATCTATGTTCTTTTCTTAGGAATAGACTGATAAAAGTCTTTAGGTAGCTTGACAGTCATTGTCTCTAACCAAGGGAAAAACTTAACGGACTTCGAAGACCTACGTAATGTGGGATTCATGGATAATACTAAACTTCTCTTAGATCCCTTCTTAATATAAGTTTTCATAAAAGTTACAACTAGCTCCTTATAATATACGAAAGGTCTAATTTTTTCTTCTAGTTCCCAAAGGTTATCAATCTCCTTTTGCCATTGTTCAGTAAGAGTGTTCCTTAATGCCATCATCCTTTCATATTGAGATAATGTATAACCACTGTTTATAACCTTTTGCATCATCTTGTTAACAGTTTTAACATGATCCATCATGTTAATGTCATCTTTCCATCGATACTCATTCAATTTTCTTTTCCTTTTCCCAAGTTTCCTTACTTCCCTCCTTGTTGGAGTTCTTCTGAACCTAACCATTGTAACCGATACAATGAAAGAACAAGGAGTTATCGATGGATTTAAGCAAACAATTAACAAGTTTTTCTGTAACACAAACAAAAATAAGAATTTCTTCTTCGAATTTAAGATGCAATTATCTCATTAGAAAGGCCTAATTAATTCATAATAAATATTTCTAATCCTCAAAAAATTATAGAAAAATCACCAAAAAATCAGAAATTTATTTCTCAGTCCAAAAGTGAAAACCGCATCTCAAACTAAGGTTTCACGCGCCCTCACGCGCCACCAGAACTCGTCCCACGTGCCGCTACGCGCTTCCACGCTCCGCCACGCGCTTCCACGCGCTGTCGAACGAGAGGTACCGTACGGGGCGCGTGTATATCACACGCCACCAGACGCGCCTCACGAGCAGCCGAAATGCGGCGCGTGAAAGACACGCGCCACGTGAACGCTGACACGTTAACGCGATGCTTGACACGTGTCTCCGTGTGATGTTGACACGTGGCGTGGCTGTTGACGGCGGTTATTACTGTTGTCAAAACGACGCGTCGTTTATGGGTAAAAAGACGTGTCGTTTATAGCTAAAACGACGTGTCGTTTACTGTGAAATCAAAACGACCTGTCGTTTGGGTCGTCTTCTTCCTCCAGACGGGTCGTGTCGACCCGTTTTTGACCCGGTTTGACCCGTTACTAAATCGACGCTATTTTTCACGTTTTTGGGGTCCTTCCTGAACCAAAATTGGTGATTTTTGTGCCCAGATCTCTTGTTTACTAAATTCCAAATTGTTTTATTGCATAAAAACGTAATTAAAAACGCTTAAAATACCATTTTCTGGGGAAGTCAAAATCGGTTTCATTTCTGAAAAAAATAGTGAAACCGACATGTTTGAAGGCTTATATCTCCCTCGTTTCTCATCCAAATAATGCAAATTATAAATCAATGGAAAGCTTGAAATGCCTAGTTTTCATTCATATAATTATTTCATAATAATTCCAAACTTATTGGACAGAAAATTTGGACGAACAGGGCATCATGAACACGTTAATGAACAGTTTCCAGAAATCTAAAAATTCACAGAATTCACCAAAACACATGTATTTTCATCATATTTCAACCCACGAAAACAATGTTCAGATATCTATAACCGTATGCTCTGATACCAATGTTGATTATAACTCATATAATCATCATTTCATGCAAATGGTCCCATATATGGATCAAAATAGATATACTGATCATGTGAAAGTATATTACAAGAGAACATACCCGTGAATCCACAGATTGAATGCCTAGAAACAGAGTTTGAGTCTCAAATTCGTGGAGAGAATCAGAGAGCAAAAGAGAAACTGATTTCAGAAGTTTCTTAACCAACCATCAGTTGTTTTCAGTTTCGTTTTTGCATCTTATATATATGCATGCATGGGGCTGGGCTTGGCCCATCTTGGGTGGCCTAGTCATCCATTCCTTCAAGGTGGAAGAAGGAGATGGAGATGATGAGTGACCCAATAGTTGTTTAGTTTTTTTCTTACTATTTTCTTTTCTTTTTCTTTCTTCTAACGTTGATGCTTCATTTTGCATAGTTTGTTTTAATTTCCTTTTATTTCAAAAAAAAAGTAGAAAAAAAAACATGTGAAAAAGATGGTGTTCAAGGAAAGGATATGATTTCAAGCTCCGCAATATTCATCCAGTGTTGTGCTAAGAACAGGAAAGTTTTGGTCATCCTTACCTTTTTCTTGCATTTCTGGTTTCTATGTGTTAGTTTGATCTTGTGTCTTTTGTTATTTTTGAGTCTTTTTCTTTTGTTTTCATTATCCATGTGTTAATTTGTTTTGCATTTGTTAATTTTTCATCTTTTAGGATTTTTTTTAATGTGCTCAGCTCTCTTATATTAAGTTACAATTTGGGTTGTAGTTATTTGCAAGGTGATTGGTATGTTTGAGTAATGTAGCTTGTCATTATTTTTGTGCAATTTTAATTGAATCTATTGATATTTAAATTTGAGGATAGTTAAGTTTTCTTTAAATTCATTTAGCGGGTTTCTAGTTTGATAACCTCATTTGGTACATAATTATGACTTTTCATATTAAAAAAATAGAAAAGGAGAAAATTTGGTGAAAGGGAAGACTGTAATGTGTGGTAGGCGCATGGTTACAATTTTCTTCCTAAACCAAGTGAATCTCTTGTGTAAAAAAATAAAATAAAATATTTTGGTGATAATTTAAGATTGTGTTGTGTGGGTAGGCATACGGACACAATTTTATTTCTTAGCCAAAGGTATTGTAGTGTACTAAGAGGATAATGCGTGGGTACGCGCACGATTATCATTTTGGTGCTAAACAATGTAAAAAAAATTTTTATGTTTCTTTTTCCCTTCTTTTTGGTGAATGGTTGTCTTTTGCTAGTTTCATGCTAATTGTTTCTTAAAGTTTCCTTAGCTATCCTCTATTTTAATTTCAGTTAGCTTCTTGTAAGATTGCACCATGATTGAGAAGTTGTTACTCCAGTGTGTTTTTCATCATTGCATTTTCATAACCTACAGCTTTTTCTACATATATTTTGAGCTGAGTTTGCAATATTGGAAATCCCATAGAGATGTTTAATGTTTTCTTGTGTTGAATTGTGGTTATTATATTAATCTTTTGGTGTTTTTGTTTTCGTTTGTGTCTTTTGTATTTCGTTTGAGGACAAGCAAAACCTTAGGTTTGGGGGAGTGATAATTCTATAATTTTAGAAATTATTTATCCTTTAATTTCATCTAAGGTTATATTTTTCCTTAGAATTTAGTTTTAATTAGTAGAGTCAATGTTCTTTTTATGTTATTTGGGAGTTTTATTTTCTTTCTTTAATTCCTAATGAATTCTCATGATAATGGATAGTAATTGGCATAAATGTTGTTTTTAGTGAAGGTTTGAGGATTGATGGAAGAATGATGAAGCTTGATGAAGAGATTAATGAAGAATTCAGTTACTGAAGCAGGACAGCCACTGTTTGAGTGGTAGCTGCAAAGAAAATACAACTTTTTGTCATCTCACCATTTGAGCGGTGGTAACTAACCACTCAACCGGTCCCTGCACAAGAAAATTTGATCTTTCTGCCAAGCCACCGCTTGAGCAATGGCATCTCATCGCTTAAGTGGTGACATCACAAAGAAAATGGTGCTTTCTGGCACTCCAGCGCTTACGTGGCCAAATCTTACTGCTTGAGCGGTGGCGTTAAAAATCAGATACGTCATCTATGTATAAAAGAAAGAAGAAAGGAGAGAAAAAAAAGGGGATCTAGAGAGGAGAGGAGCAAGAGACAGTCTGAAGCAAGAGGAGGGCTTGAAGCACAGGAGACTTGAGGATTTAAGATCAATCTCTTCTTTCAGTAGTTTCATTGTGGATTCAAAAACTAGTTTTATATTTTAATTTTCTACTATGAGTAGCTCAATTTACTGTAGCTAGGGTGATGATGTAGCTTGAATTTGGATGACGTATTTGGATTTTGAGTTTAATTTGAGTTTTTATTTTAGATTTGTGTGCTTTTCATAGTTCTTAACGTGTTTATGAAGTAGCTGTTCATAAATCATACTGATTTGCATGTTATTGATTGGAAGATTGATTTCATGTTAAAGCTTCTGATGTTTGGCACTATATTCTTGTGAAATCTAGAAATAAATATTGCAAAATATATGGTTTTCATAATTTCCATAGTATTAGATAAAGCCTATTTAACTAATTAGATAGGACTAAGGAATTAGCTTGTTTAATTGGTGAATAGAGGATTAGCATACCAAGGAATTGGGTGTTAGTCAATTTAGGGAAATTCAACCAACAATTTTTGAAATTAGAACTTAGTTGAAACTCGATTTTTCAAATACATCGGAAAAAGCAAGTGAAATCCTATCCTTAGCAATTTTTCTATTGATAGTTTCTCTATTAAATTGAATTTCTTTTAATATGTTAGATAGCTTAAATTATTTACTTGTTTATTTGCTTCAGTTTTTAATAATTTTGATTTTAAAGCCCCCTTTAATCCATATTTTTCTGTAGTTTGAATAGTGTTTGGCTTAGTGAATTGATAGTTGATAATCGCAATCCTCGTGGGAACGATACTTTTTCATTACTATATTGCTTGTACGACTCGATATACTTGCCGATTTAGTGTCATATGTTTTGGTGGTTCTAATGTTTGACTGCACTCAGAGTTTCTTGTTAGTGTGTGTACACGGAGAGGACCGCGTTTTCTTTTCAGCTCAGGTGCGTTATTTTCTGTTTTCTTGCTTTGCCTCAATTTGGAAATCTTCGCCAGTGAATTTTCTTTATGCTTAGTGATATTAATAGCTTTGTTAATATTTAATTTTTATTTGTATCATTGGTGCGTGCATATAGAGTTTTCCAACTTCTTGTGTTTGAATTTTAGAATGCAATTCTTTTGCATACTTGCTGTTCGAAAAATAGGCACCAAGAGCTGCTAGAAAGAGGATTTAGCATGAAATAGCAGTGTCAGATATATGGCTTATATAGTCATATTCATCTTACATGCACTAACATTTGAAAAAGAAATACAAGAATTTTGTAAGCTACACAAATTACGAGTTATAGTAGTTGACCGATTCTAAATGGGTCATTTTAGGTTGATGGGTTTTCTGATTTTTACTTAACAATTCCTTAAGTGCATGTTTTGTATACAAAACTCATTTATAAAAATTTCATCTCTATTTTTATCCCTATACCAAACATACCATAAGTTGAAAAATTTTATGTTTGGTGCCTACATAAAGAAGCTCTTGACTTGGTTGTTGATGATGGATTGGATTAAATTTGCATATTAGTTTCTCTGTCTCATCATTAGCATAGCTAACATCTATGACTATCGGTATGGCTCAACTCATGGATGATGTTCTTGGATTTATGGATGTCTTTTAGTACTTCTAATGTTAGTGTTGTGAGAAGTAAAATTTCTTTTAGAGAATATCAATCCTTAATGGCTTCTGTCTCTTGAATTCATATAGATAGAGGAGGTAGATCAATATGGAGGCTCAAGCTAAGGGCACTACTTCATCCTCATGCAGTCCCTTAATTTATATTCAATGCCTGCCTTTACAGAAGTACTCCCAATATGTTCCATCCAATTATGGATTTTTTTGTTTCCTTAATTAGAAACACTCACTCATGATTAATCCTGACTGATATTGTCTTGACACCATCTCACACTATAAGTTTCTCAACTAAAAGGAAAGTTTTATTTCTCTTGTTTTTTAAATATCCCATGACCATGATCATTCAAAGCCAAGTTCGATGTGTTTGGAACTGTGTAAGACCTATTGTACAACCAACAATATCCACCAATCTCAGTACAGAGTTATCAAGCAATAGTTACATCAGCTTGATGTGCAAGCAACACCATTACAAAGAAGCAGTTGAAGCATTTGATTTCTATTTAAAAGATTCAAGTATCCAGCTAGAACCAAGCACGCATATGAATTTAATCTTGGCTTGCTCCAACTTTAGATCTCTTGCATACGGCCGAAAAATCCATAATCACATTATAAAATCTAGCTTTCAACCAGATATTATTCTCCAGAATCATATTCTTAATATGTATGGAAAATGTGGTTCTTTGAAGGATGCTAGAAAAGTGTTTGACATAATGCAGCAGCGAAACGTAGGTCTCTTGGACTTTAATGATCTCTGGATACTCACAAAATGGTCAAGAGAATGATGCCATCATCATGTATATAAAAATGTTGCGATCAGGTCATTTCCCAGACCAGCTAACCTTTGGAAGCATAATTAAGGTTTGCTCCATTGTGGGTGATATAGCTTTAGGCAGGTAACTGCTTGCCCAAGTCATTAAATCCGGATTTGGTCATCACCTGATAGTGCAAGATGCTCTTATTGCAATGTATACAAAGTTTGGACAAATTGCTCATGCCTCAGATGTGTTTACCATGATTTCCACAAAGGATTTAATTTCTTGGGGTTCCATGATTACCGGGTTTACCCAACTTGGTTATGAGATACAAGCTTTATATCTTTTCAAAGATATGCTCAGGCAGGGTGTTTATAAGCCAAATGAATTTATATTGGGCAGTGTTTTCAGTGCTTGCAACAGCCTTCTAGAACCAAAATTTGGAAGGCAGCATGGAATGTGTGCTAAATTTGGTTTAAGGTGGAACATTTTTGCTGGATGCCCCCTTTGTGACATGTATGCAAAATTGGGATTCTTATCTTCAGCCAAAATGGCATTTTATGAGATTGAAACCCTGATTTAGTGTCCTGGAATACAATTATTGCAACATTTGTTGACATTGGTGATGCTAATGAAGCCATGTCTTTTTTTTTTTGTTGTCAGATGATGCATATGGGCTTGATCCTAGACAACATTACTGTTCTCTCCTTACTCTGTGGTTGTGGGAGAGCCTTATGACACTTAACCAAGGCATGCAAATTCATTCTTACATTATCAAAATGGGATTCAATAAGGATGCAGCTGTTTGCAACTCTTTACTAACCATGTACACAAAGTGCTCAAATCTACAAGATGCATTTAATGTGTTTGAAGATATAAGCAAAAATGCCAATTTGGTTTCTTGGAATTCTATTCTTTTAGCATGCTTGCAGCACAAACAAGCGGGAGAAGCTTTCAGATTATTTAAACTATATGCATTTTTCTGAAAATAAGCCTGACAGTATCACCATAACTAACTTGTTGACCACTTGTGCAGAATTAGCATCTCTAGAAGTTCGGAATCAAGTCCATTGTTTTATTGTTAAAAGTGGACTTCTGCTTGATGTTTCAGTCTGCGATGGATTGATTGACATGAACGCAAAGTGTGGATCACTTAAACAAACTCAAGATGTTTTTGATTTAACATAGAACCCGGATGTTGTCTCATGGAGTAGTTTAATTGTTGGTTATGCTCAGTTTGGACATGGACATAAAGCTCTTAATCTCTTTAAAATGATGAGGAATCTAACTATTGGCCGGTTCAGTTTCACATCACAACTTTTACAAAAATTGCATCTGGAGGAATTGAACTTAGGTCATATTGGATTGAAGCCACCGACTTTACCACTAAGCCAACTGCATGCTCATTGTAGAATGGGACTTATAATATATTTAATATAAAGTAGGTACATAGTTACAACTTCTAACAAAAGATCCTTTATTCAAACTTGGGGTAAAAGGCCAGATGAAATAAATATTACCACTGTTAATGTTTATAACATATGGATTATAAATTATGAATTATGTTTATTTTGGTTAATTTGTATGCTATATTACTATATGGATTAATGTTGTGTTACTTACATGAATGTAATATTTTTTTATTTTATGACACTATTTTTTTATATTTCAAATAATTTTATTATTGATTTATATTGTATTTTTATAATTTTTATTTATTTTATTAATATATAAATATATGTATAAATATACTTATATTTATATATAAATATAAATATACTTATATTTATATATAAATATAAATATATATTTAATATATTTCGGTTCGACCACAGTTGGACTACGGTTGAACCATTAAACCTTGAATCAGTATCTCGACTGGTTCAATGACCAGTTCAATTTTCAGAACCTTGGTTCAGCCTAATGAAATTACGTATATGGGGGTTCTCAGTGCATGTAGTCACATTGGACTGGTGGAGGAAGGATGGCACTTATATAAACCCATGGAAGTTGAACTGGGGATTCTACCAACAAGAGAGCATTTTTCATGCATGGTTGATTTGCTTGCTCATGCTGGATGCTTGTATGAAGCAGAGGCTTTTATTGAGAAAACTGGATTTGAGCCTGACATTACTACGTGAAAAACTCTACTCGCTTCATGTAAAACTCATGGTAATATTGACATTGCAAAGCGGGCTGCAGAAAATATTACTAAAACTTGATCCTTCCAATTCTGCTGCGCCTGTGCTACTTTCTAATATGCACGCTTCTTACGGCAATTGGGAAGATGTTGCCAAACTAAGAAACTTGATGAAACAAACGGGTGTACGAAAGGTTCCTGGTCAGAGTTGGATAGAACATAAGGATAAGATCCATGTGTTTTTCTCAGAAGATAGTTCACATCGACAAAGGGGCAAAATATACACAATGCTTGAAGAGTTATAGTTGCAGATGCTGGATGATGGTTGTGGTCCTTGCCAGAGGTTAGATATTAGCATTTGGTGAGCAGCTATCGGTTGGAAATGTGCAGTTGAAGCTACGCTATTTGGTAGCATAAAAGGTGATCCAGGCTCCACTTAAACAAGATGTACATCAGCCTCGCATTGATTATCTGGGGTATGCTGTTCCTCAAAGTTATATTCTATTAATTCGATCTCTCACTTTTGGCTGGATAAGCTTGTTACATATGCTATGGCTAGAAATTACATAATCCAAAGCTGAAGTACTTGAACTGGGTGGGATAAGAACTATTCTCCATAATTCATGAAATTAAAATAAATTGTAATTAGATAAAATGGAAAGATGGGATGTCCTTGTAAAGGGTTCTAGAGTACAGGCATTGAAGCATGTATCTTATGAGACGGGCACTAAGTGTAGCTGATGTGCAAGTAGTTTCTGGTTGAGGACTTCACAGTACAGTCACCTCTAATCTGCATCTAACACATGGGGCTTGAGCACATGGTGAGCCTACAAAGTGTGGGAGAGAGGTAAGCTGTTCTTTCGAGTACGGAGGAGCAGGATTGGAAACTGCGTGATGGGGCAGGTCTCCAAGCCTCAACATGCACTCCCACAACCTTAAAAGCTATGGAAAAAAAAAAAAAACTATGTTAGCTAGTGCTCAAAGGCAACAGGTGCTTTTACTGCATAAAGAAAATAGGCTTACAGGCATTGATACCTTGCCATCTGAATTCTGATGTCTAACAGAACTTAGTGAATCATGTATTGTTAAGGGTTTATCATGTATTTCAATATAAAATTCTGGGTATTGTAAAATGTTCTTCCATAAATTTGGCATTTTCCTATTCCACAGTGGTGTAAGTTGTTTCTTTGGTTGACTCTTCATGATCAGTTGCCAACGAACTTATTGCGTATTACTCACCTGTTGACAACTGATGGTAGGTGCAGATAGTATGATCTGGAAGAATAACTATCTATGTGCGTAGGGATTGTCCTCATGCAAGTGACGCTGTGCCTTCAGGAGTCAATCTTGCATTCCTTTGCAATTTTTCTCTGTGGCTGGTTCATAAGTTCTTCCCTAATCCTTGGCTGCCGCAAAGTCATCAAAATCAAGCTGCTAATAGCTTACTTTTTACAGTCACTGCATGATTGATTTGGAAGGACAAGAACTCCTCCATTTTTTAAAGGTCGTTCCCTCATTTTGGAAAACTAGCTTTGCTAGATTTCTTCTATAGACGTGGGTGAGTATTGCACATTTTGGTCAACGGGTGACGAGATAGCTTCTGCCCACCTCAGGTACATTGCTTGGTCTTCGCCACCATCACTGGAAGTGAAGCTTAATATTGATGCCTGTTTATTTGGGATCCCGGGTTGCGCTTGTTATGATGCTTTGACTGAAATAAAGACGGTGAATGCTTAGAGGCTTTTATGGCTCTATTTTGACATTGCTCCATTGGAATCTGCACCGCCATCCCCGGCCCTTGTTATGAGAAATTTTCATGTATTCCGACATTAAAACACCAATTAGATGAAAATATAATATGTGATAAATTTAAGTCGTTGAGTGTATTATTTTTGGAGTACATACAAATTTCTTCTTGGCTACGGCTCCACTATTGCCTTTCTTAATCAGTAGCCGTCCTCTTGGTATAAAAAGTAGGCATTTTACATGCAGGCATGAAGCCGTATTCCTGAATATCTGGAATGCATGACCAGGCATGATCTGATGGTATATCACAAAGCTATATGATATGGAATTTGATGGATTATTTCATTATTTCAACTTTGATTCACCGTTTTTATCCGCCTCCTCATCTATTTGAGGTTATTAATTTGTTTAGATTTTGTCATTGGAGCAGAGGAATTCTAAAACTAATAGCAAGGAAAGTTTATGTTTGGAAGCTTAGAACCAACCATGTTAGTGATTTCTTCGTTGTTAATTTTCTTGTGATTGTCCTCGATGTGGTATCTTACTAGCTGAGAATCCTGGCTCGCGCTCTTGTTGCCTTGTGTGCAACATCTGATAATCAACAAACCCAAGCTGCAGATTATGTCAACTCTACCTATGCATCTGTCTGTTGATTATACTTTCAACCAACTTGTTCTTGTTATTTTTCTTTTCATTTTCCAGGTCAAGCATTAAAGATTAATTTCTTTGGAAGAATATCCAATCTTTCAGCTCAGTGTAAATGACACTTGGCGAGTTCGAATCCAGAAAGAAATGACCCTACTATGAACTCAAATCCACCCTATAATAGATAGACCCAGTGAATAATATTGGGAGTGTGAGCCAAAATTTACAGATAAAACGAAATAAAATTTCTGCTTTACTCGAATTAAATGCAAAATGAAACCCGGCTTACAAATTTTTAACCCTTCATTGTACATTCAAAAAAGATGATCAAATATGTGGTAGAAACTGTTTAACACCCCAACATTATTCCTTTTTCTTTTTAAAATACATATTACTTTAAATCTGACCCAACTATGAACTCAAATCCACCCTATAATAGATAGACCCAGTGAATAATATTGGGAGTGTGAACCAAAATTTCTGCTTTACTCGAATTAAACGCAAAATGAAACCCTGCTTACAAATTTTAACCCTTTATTGTACATTCAAAAAATATCATCAAATATGTGGTAGAAACTGTTTAACACCCCAACATTATTCCTTTTTCTTTTAAAATACATATTACTTTAAATCTGACCCAACTATGAACTCAAATCCACCCTATAATAGATAGACCAGTGAATAATATTGGGAGTGTGAACCAAAATTTCTGCTTTACTCGAATTAAATGCAAAATGAAACCCTGCTTACAAATTTTTAACCCTTTATTGTACATTCAAAAAATATCATCAAATATGTGGTAGAAACTGTTTAACACCCCAACATTATTCCTTTTTCTTTTTAAAATACATATTACTTTAAATCAATCAATTTTATGATAAACCCCAAACCTTAAGTAATTATGTTATTCTTAACCACTTTTTAAACCAACAACAACTCAAACTATTGTTACTTTCTAATTTTTCTGTCAGTACTTTACATGCAGATGTAAAAGTACGCGTACAAGAAATAATTAACATGTAGTCATACTGCATACTGGGAATGTTCCGAACAATGCGTGCCCTAGCAGGCATCAAAATACAATGAAGAGAGCCATTACACATTCACGAATTCATCTCAGGGCCGAAGCACCTCAGACACTTACCCATTGCAGGCCCAATTCTTAAAACAAAAATGATCCGTAGTAACCGAACCCACCCCCCCCCCCCCCCGGTGGCGGCCCGCCTCTTTCTTCATTTTAAAGTCCATTTTTGATGGGGGAAAGAGAAGGGGGGATCTTAGGATACCAGAATGAAACATCTGACTTACACACTATGTTGCCGGCCTGTTAAGAAATAAGCACCACCGGAAATTTCAGGTGCAAAAACTAGCTCCCATTTTCAGCTGTTATAGCTCTGGTTTGGTTGTGATTGAATCTCTTTTGGGCCGGTGTTTCTTCCACTTCTTTTTGCGCAAGTCCATTAGCCAGGATGGAACTTCACAACCTGACGCTGCCATCAGATTAGCTATATTCCGCAGGAATGGAATGTCTTCCTCCGTGTAAAAAGTTATTGCTTCTCCAGTCCTCCCTGCTCTGCCAGATCGACCTATTAAAAAACCAACATTTTCTATTTAGCAAAGAAATCAATTTAACAAAAAATGTATAGGATTTAAGGATACAGAAAACATAACATGGCTCCATAAGAGAATAATACAAACCATCACCCCTCTAAATAATTCTTCAAGACAAAAACAAAATTAATATAACTGCACGTACCAATCCTGTGGACATATGCAGCAGCAGAATCTGGAAAATCATAATTGATCACCCAGTTCACACCTTTGAAATCCATGCCCCGAGCAACTACGTCAGTAGCAATCAAAACCCATGTTTTTCCAGCTCTGAAGTTATCAACAGCATTTTCTCGCTGTATACAATTCAAGAAATTATATTAATGAAAATAAGTAAATAACAATAAATGCTAAATTACCAACTACCAAGTCTGCTATAGTATTGGAGTATATGAAACTTGTATTGTTCAAAGGGGATGAGAACTACCTCTTTTTGAGACAAATCAGAATGGATGACATCAACTCTAATGTTGTCAAATGCAAGTTCACCATAGAGCTCCTTTGCTCGCTCCTTGCTTTGGACAAAGACCAATACTGGAGGATTTAGACTCTACAAGATATTGCAGGAAAAAAAGTGGGTCAACAAAAGCAAGCAATTGAAAAATGCCCCAAGGAAGGAGCTAATATACGGTGCTACAGTAACACACGCCTTTGACAAGTTCCAAAGGTAAGTGTTACTGCAATAAGCATTCCACATCATTTTCTATTATGTTACATAATTAATGTTCACAATACTTTTCTAACACCAAACCCAGATTCAAAATGTTCAATTATATATATGTAGTACATAATCAGCAACAGAAACATTAGACTATATACCAGATATATTAAGAATAGAAAATACATATTAAGGATAAATCAATTATGTTTCTAGTTTCTTTTCAAACAGACCTACGCATCAAAATTATTATGACAAATGTAGCCTTACAAGTTACAAGTGACTAAGCAGAAAATTTCTTTATTGGGCAGAGTAAAGATCCCAATGGTACGAAGTACACAACAAAGGATTTGTTGAAAAATATACTGCATATTATATATGTGAATTAACTGGGTTTCCATAATGATCGATATCAAGCTCAAAAACAGTAGGATAAAATACAATTTACACTCCTAAAATTTACCGCAATATCAAATTACCTCTCTGAAATTTTTTTTCTCACTAAACCCCCTTAACTTTCGTCTGACTTGAAAACATTAATTTTGCTATTAAATAAAACGAAAGTCATCCTCACGTGCAGACTACGTGACCATTTAGTTAGAAGACCTTATAGGGTACAATACAATTTACACCTCTGAAATTACTTTTGTATCAAATTACCCCCCTAAAAATTTTTTTGTCCTCACTAAATCCTCCTGAAGTTTGATATAACTTGAAAGTGGATGTTAACCTCCGTTTCATTTAACATAAAAATTAACGTTTTCAAGTCAGACCAAAATTCAAGGGGGTTTAGTAAGACCAAAAAAACTTCAGGAGTGTAATTTGATATTAGAGTATACTGGAAGGGTATGGGTATAAATTGTATTTTACCCAAAACAATATTCTAACAATCACTTAGGATGATAAACCTAACAACATTAATGTGTAGTTGCAAGAAACACAACCTCTTGATTTATAGGAAATCCTGACTGACTTAAAATTCTATTTATCTTAAACATTCGTATTAGCAACATACCTCTGCAAAGCTTTGACGAATTGCTAGAAGTTTTCCTTCTTCACTTCCAGTAAAAACCAATTTTTGCTTTATTGTTTCGGAAGCCATATTCCTGATTCACACAAAAGCAGTAGATGTCACCTATAAGAAAAAATGTGAAGGAAAACAATTTTAAGGTAATGCTCAGGTTCTGTAAATTTTTGTGCTGAACTTACTTCCTGCCAACAATTACACGAACAGCATCATGCATGAGTTCTCGAGCACGATCTTCAACAAAATCAGGCAAAGTAGCACTGAACAGTGAGCGTATTATTGAGGGGTTTGAGCATGCTTTGATAATAGAGTCAATCTGCTTAAACAGTTCAGGCTCAAATAGCTTATCAGATTCATCCAGGACAAGATACTCAACTCTGCATTTGAAGAAAAAAATACAACACATTGAGCTATATTATTTAATAAATGACATTAAATATCTATTACTGACTTTGCATACACTATGTAAAACACAGCTAAAAGCATCATGCAAAATTTTGTAATACTTAAAGCATTATAAGTAGTTGACCTAGAAAGTAAGCTACACCAACTGCAGTTCAACCATGGCTTTTCTTGATCATACATAATCAACTTTATTATTACATTATATAATACCTAATTGAGGGACAAAACAGACACCAAATAACATTTTAGAAAAATTCAATAGATATTGGGTTCTCCCAACTTGTATGAAAGTATTCTCTTTCAGAAATACTTTCATGCTGCTAAACCCATATCTGTATTAAATATTAAGTGGACTTAACACAATTCAACTGGCCAGATCTTAAAATTCAATTCTGGATCTAAGCTTTGTCAGTGCAACTGACTGATAAACTGGTTATTTGCTTCTAATTTATAGTCCATAGGGCAAATTCAGATGAACAGAAAGGTAATAGTCCAGCCAGTTACCAGTTATGCCCACTAGTCTGGGGTTTAAACCAGTAGTGAATACTATAACTTTACATATAAACTTCATAAACAACAAAGTAGGTACACAGCTTATTGATCTTCAGAACCCAACTTCATCACATATAAACTTCATTATAACCATAACCGTTTTTAAGTTAAATTTCATCACCAAATTATATAAAATTTATTTTGACATTGATAGACCCCTTATTAAGAAAGTGTACATCAGAAAAGGGAAAAGGAGGAGCAATGGGCCGGCCCAAACCAACAAGCAAGCTGCACACGTAGGAGGGAATGAGGACAGGGAGGGGAATATCAAGAAGATCCCTGTAATAGAACCTGCTGCATAACCTGCTGCAAAACGGAATGTACCTGCTGCACCTTCTGCACAACGAAATGTACCTATTGCATAAAGGAATGTATAGGTGGCAGCAGGTGGCTGGGGGATAGGTTTTCTCTCTGGAGAATATATGAGGGTAGGAAGGTTGCGGGGAGGGCAAGAATTATTTTGTTGAGTGTATTGGTCTGGGAGGAGGCAGCCCCTCGAAGAGCTGTGGTGTTCCTTTCTTTGTTTTTGTTTTGTTTCTTACTTCCTTTGTGACTGACCAGAGCTGTATTTTGTGAATCGTCCTACTCTGATATCATCAAATATCAGAGCAAGAGCTTGTTTTGTGTGAATATAAAGAAGGATTAGCTCATTGTATTTTCTGCTCCCGATCAGACATTAACACATATGTAGCTTAGAAGAATACTTCATATCAAAGTAAACTAGTAAAGTGTAAACTCACATAAAGAAGCAGCCAGGGAATGAATATTAACAGGAAACATGTTCCCCAAGACAACGTCCCCAGAAACCATTTCATATCCGGTAAGCTATTGATTGATAATGCAAATAATTCGAACATACCATAGTTCTATCTATTATTTATTATCAGAAAACTACAGTATAGTTGACAGAGAGAACAGCTATAAATCAACATACAGAAGCTTCTTGCTCTTTTGTTTTTTATTTTTTAATAAAAGCAGCTAATTGTCCTATACTTTGATTACAACAACCTCTACAAGAATTTAAGTTATTCTCTGTGTACCAAAAATACATGTAATGATCTGTATTTCAAGCATTTTAAGTTTATGTCAAGAAGACTAAATTATTCATCATTGCACACCTGCTGAGATCAACCTTCTTCCTCCGTATAACCAAGCGTAACCGAAGTGGTGTGGATATAAGTATATCACAAGGAAATTTTGAAAAATCAGCATTTCTTGCAAGCTCTTTAGTCATCAACTTGATACGAAATTTTCTTCCTTTAGCCAGCTTTTTGCACTCTCGATATGTTTGAGCAGATAGTTCACGGGTGGGACAAACGATAACAGCTCGAATGCCATCTTTTGCTGGATCCTGTAAAAGATAGTTGATTACAGGAACCTTATGTAGGACATGGGAACTTCAAATATAGTTGAAGAAAATAAGAAATACCTTAAGCTTCATAAGCATAGGACACACAAATGCCAAGGTTTTTCCAGAGCCGGTTGGGGCACAAGCAAAGCATTCACGACCCTAGTCCCAAACAATTGAAGGAACATATCAGTAAAAACAAGATTATGTTGATATCTAATGTGGGGACAATATCAAGTGGACATGACCAATATCAAGATTGAAAAGCAAAATAATTATAGCACAAGTAACTTGATAGAATATACATACATTAAAAAGTACTGGAATAGCCTGTCTTTGGATTGGTGTTGGTTCTCTGAATCCGAGTTTTGCCAGATTGCGTAATAAATATGACCGACATTTGTACCTGCAAACAATTTATTAAGAATCTGAATCATGGTGATTTTGCAAATACAAGGAGCAGAAGAAATAACAAACAGAATACAAGGCGGTGCCCAGAAATGGAATAATCTTAGAAAATATGAACAGATGGAAAATTAAAACAAAACACTCTCCTAGTTTCAAGACATCATAGAGGCCAAAAATACGTGGAGGTACAAATTGGTGAATACCTTGATCTCAACTCATCAAAATTTTGAAGCGGGGACGGCACATTATACCCAGACACATGAATGTTGTGCTTCTTCCTGAAGAGAGCATCCCGCTGAAAACACGACACCAAAAAATCATATCAAAATGGAAGTTGATGGGAAATTATTCCACAAACCCGAGAATTACGTATCATACACAAAACAAAAAGGAAGGAAGAACAGAACCTCACCTCCAGTTGCCTATTTTGTTCCTTCTTCAGCTGAATGGACTCATCTTCAGCTTGGACTTCGACATTTGATTGATGCACTGACTGTGCCGCGGACGTAGAATTTCTAAAGACACTGAATCCTTCAACCGTTTCTTTCATATATTGAATTATGATTTATTCCCAACAGAAACGAAGCAAAAGTCAGAAAAAGAGTTCAACAGAATGGGACCGCATAGTAAAAGAAGAAGGCCGAAAGAAAATGAGAATACCGGAAGCCGTTCCCTTCCGCTTCCTCTTCTTTGCAGACGGTGGTATCCGTTGGACTGGTTCTGTTTTCTGGGTTTCATCCACGCTCGAAAGCTTCACGGAATCATCACCTTCTTTTTTCTTTTAAAAATTTTTTTTAAAAAATTGGTATCAACTATCAAATAGATAGCAAGCATTCGAAGGATGAATAGATACGATGAATTCAGGAAAGAGGAAGAGGAATTGGCACCTGGAACCTGGCAATGTCCCTGCCGAATTTCTTTCTATCGAAGCGAATGCCGGCGAACAAAAAAGATGAGCCGTTGGCCATTGGGTTGCAACTTGGAAGACAACAAGCTGCTCCGATTCCAATTAGGGGTTTCGGCAATCAGAATACAAAGTAAAAATGCTTCTTTTTTTGTCATCAAAATAAAAATATGCTTAAGACTTGATCCCTAATTGACCCAATTTCTTTGGGCCTTGCAAATGACCCAATTGTGAAAAGCATTAAATAACACGAGACTGGGCATGGCTAAAGGTGGTTGAAACTTGCGAGCTCTTTTGCCCTATTTGATATATAATATACAATAATATTATTTGTATATTATTTTTATTATATTATTTTTATATTAGTTTTTAAATAATAAAATAAAAAAAATACATTCTAGCACATTTTTTCTATTTTTCTTTTTTCAAATAAGTACGTGTAAGGCAATGATGTGATAAAATGATGTACAACAAATATTTTCTTATAATATAAGATTTGATAGTATAGGCTTATATTATATGATCATTTTTATCATATATTTGATGTGACTTTTTATAAGATAAAGTTATCGGTCCATTTATTTTTATCTAATAATTATAAGATAAACTAATGAAACTTTAAGTGGCCTGATAGAATTATTTTATATCAAGCTAGAAAAAAATATAATATTCTAATCCCAAATCAACCCTAGTTCTTACCACTGTGTTCTTCTCTTACAATCAAGTCTCATAATATCAGGTTTTATTACTATTGAGCCTTATCTTATACAATGTACCAAATAGAACCTTATAACCAAGGCCTATTTAATACATTGTATAAATGATGGATAATATAATATAATTAATATTATTTACTTTTATACAATGTTTGAGGAAGATATTGGATAGCAACTTATCCAGTTAAAATAATTTTATCTAATCTTGACTGTATAAAATTATATAAGATAAAATAATTTAGTCCCTATATGTTATACAGTCAAAGTTAAATAAAATTATTTTGATAAAATATTATGCTATCTGTATCTTGCCCAAACATTATATAAAAGTGAACAGCATTAATTATATAATACTATCTATTTCTTATACAATGTACTAAAAAGGGTTTAAATAAATTAAAATCCCTTGTGCCCAAAAAAAAAATGAAATTCCTCATTTTAGAAAAAAATTGTTTACTTAGTTATAAACCAAATTATACTTCAACCAATTACATGTTAATATATATATTTTTTGATAGTGCAACAAAAAAAAAGGATATTTTGCTTTAAGGATTTATTGTTTTTTATAAATAAGTATTTGAGAGACCTATCTGCTAAGTAAGAAAAGAAATAGGCTTAGTGTGTAATTGGATTAATTTATTTTGTGGTTAAAATAATTTATAATTAAAATCTTATTTAAAAAACTGTTGAAAAAATATTTTTTTCTTAAAAATAAACTATTCACAAACACATGCTTAATTATAACATCAAAATAATTAGTTTAATTTTTATAAAAAAAAATGACAATTGGAGTTTACTCCACAATTTCTTGACTTTGGCTGAAAATCATTTCGGAAAGATTAAATGCTTTTAAACAAATAGTTTAATAATTCTATTAATTATTTAAAAATTATATTAAATATTTATTTAACATATTAAATATATTTTTTTTTATTTAATACTTTTTAAACAAATGAAGAGAATTTTAAACTATTTTTTCAAAAAATTTATCATTACTTAGTAATGAAACTAAGGCAGTTGGAGTAATCCATAAGAATGTGAGCTTCATATTTTAATTAAAAAGGTTCAAATATGTAGGTACGTAGGTGCTACCTGTTTATAATGTTTTAAAAGGCCAAAATTTTGCATGTTTGATGGACAATCACAGCCTGTTTTATTTATGTGCTGATTACTGCGGATAAGATGAGTACTTTCTTGTATTAGAGATTTTTCTATCTCCTTAGAATGTAGAATTCCACGAGATATGCAGTTTGGGTTCATCATTTATGCTTCCACTACTTGATTGTGCGGTACATCTTAGGAGGAAATGTGCAGTGCCGAGCGTTGGCAATAATACAATGTAATTTCTTAGGATTAATAAATATTTAAAAAAATCAAATTAAATATCAATAAAAAAACAAATATCAAAATAATCTTCTAAAATTAATTAACAAAATCATGAAAGTGGGTGGATAAAAACTCAATTATCATTCCATAATTTTATATTCTGTTTCACAATCATTAATAATTCTCTTGATTCCTAAACGAGAAAAATATTATATTAAATAATTTTATTTATTTACTTAATTTTTTCTTTATTAAATATTAAAAAAACTATTAGCATTACTCATAAGTCAGACTCATTGACCAATAAACAGTTTCCAAAAAGGAATTTCAATTTACACCTATTGTAATGATAGTGATGATATAAATAGCCTCAGACATTGAAAATCAAAACATTTTACCTCGCGAGTGGAAGATAGAAAAAATAACCCATAGCAACAACTGCTGTATTCCATTGAGCATTATTGAATTCTGAAGACAAAAATGGATGACAGGAGCATATTATCATGCCAAACCTCACTAGCTTGACATTTACTGTAAACTAATTGCAAATCTTCTATATTAAACGGGAAAAAGGAAAAAAAATGAATAACATCGAATAAAGGTAGGCATATAGTAAGATCTCCAATACATGATGGATAAATTCATCATCGCAAGTGGCCCACCAAAAATAACAATACTAACATTAGTCTTAAACAAGATAGAAACACTTTTTTGGTCGCATTGCCCTTTTCTCGTCCATAATCTTGCCACTTACCAACTACCAAGGATGTTATGACAGGAAAGTTGAAAATAATCTTGACTTGTAGAAAGAAAGAACAGACACATGTAGCCTCTATAAACACTTGGGGTGCACCAGTAGTAAGCTGCTCCATTTTAGCAGGTACGATCTATCTATATAATATCTGTGACAAGACCACCCCACCTTAACACAGATTTCCCCAATGAACTGCTTAGCTGCTTACATGGTCATGAAGCCACTGAACACCTGACAATATCCAAAAAAACAGGTACCGTGAAACAACATACAAGTTAAACCATTTGGTCAACAATTTAACCAGTATGGAATGATACACTACCTGGGACAAGTCTATCTATTAGTGATTCTTCTTCCATAACATCCCAATCTTCTTCAACATGTTGGAATTTGTTAGGAACCTCCAAAACAAGGCTGAGTTGTATTAAACTAACACACAGAAAGAGTACTGATATGAAGCTGATAACAGTAGCAAAGATGAAGTTTAAAGCACTCTCACTAAGAAAATAAACAAAGAAACAGAAACACAAATGGACCCTGCAGCTCTTCGAGGGGCTGCCTCCTCGCTATCCACCTCAATACTCAAAATTGGCCTGCCTTGCCAAAACCTCTCCAGCCCCTTATATCTCACGTAGCAAGCCTATTCCCCCAATTCCTTGCTGCCACCTCAGTATTCTTATGTACAGCAGGTTCTATTGCATGCATCTTCTTGATATTCCCTTCCCTATCCTTATCCCAACTCCCACATGTGCTGGCTTATTTCCTTGGGCTGGCCTAACATTCCTCCCCTTTCATTTTTCTGGTGCACCCTTTTGTGATAGGGGGCCTATCAGAATTTTTCTTCTTTGGTGAGTCATCATCTGTGTCTTCTGAATACGATGAACTCAGCTTGCCAATAATAGAATTGTAGCTGCTGTCAAGTGAGCTTGTTCTCTCCACAAAATTCCCATTGTTTCTAGTAGAAAGCATAGCAGTAGTCGCTTCAGCTGCCTTCTCCATTGATCAGACTGAACTTTCAATCTCCTTAATTCAGCCTCCAAATATGAATTTGCAGCATGTGCAGCATCTAACTGCTCGGTCACCTGCGATACTCTTCTGTTACTTTCTTCAGCTTCTTCTGTTATGTAGCCAAGTTTCTTCAAAGCCTCCTGCTCTGCAGCCCTTGCTGCTTTAGCTGAAGCAACAGCTTCATCAGTAACGTTATTATTCTCCAATTCCTTCTTTATTTCCATCTTGAGTGTGCTGTTTTCCTCAGTTATATTTTGCAGCTCTGTGTCTCTGTCCAATAATCTTGCCTTCAACTCTGCTATATCAGCATCCAATTTTTCAAGCTTTATCGTAAGTTCAGTTTCTCTTTCAGTAGACTGGTTTTGCTTAATTATGGAATTAAACCCCTCATTCTCCTCTGACATATTCAACAGCTGAGATTCCTTGTCCAACGGGCTTGCCTTTAGCTCTTCAATATCAGCTTTAGCTCTCTTCAATTCTTCATAAAATTCAGCCTCTGTGACAAGATTTTGATTTTGTACGTTCTAGTAGTTCATAAGCACTTCTAATTTGCAATCTGGTATGGATATATTCTTCTTGGTATCTTACCTCAGCTACATCCAATGCAGGTTTTAATTGCCCTACTTTAGATTTGGCAGAGATAAGCTTAGCTTTGAGCTGGTTTATGTCCTCATTTTCTCCATTTTCCTGTGCAAGTCCTATTTCATTGGTTGGACCTAACATATTTTTGTTAGCACCACTAGCCAAATCAGCCTGGAGTTTACTCACAAGTCCCTCCAATGATTTTGCTTGAGTTCTTGATTGCTCCAACTCTAAAGCTAAGGATCTGTAAGCTTCCATCGCTTTGATACCATCTGACCGGAGTGCTTCCACCGTCTTATTTGCTGTTTCTAATTGCATTTGTGTTTTACCAACTACTTCCAAGGCCCGGGATTCAGATTCTTTTCAATCACTAACCTCATTTTTCAACTTTTCCACTGAAGAGAGAGTTTCAGCAAGCTCCATCTTCAAGTCCTGAATCTCAGCATGAGTAGATTCTGCATTGTTAGTTTGAGTAGCTTCAGATTCACATACTCTTTCAAGTTGAATTTTCAGTTTCTGTATTTCATTCATGGTAACTACCAAAGCAGCTGAATCCATTGAGTGCTGCTTCTGAACAGCTTCTAGTTCAGATTGCCATGCTCGATCTCGATCTTGAGAAATTTTAAGGAGCTCTTGAAGCCATTCATTTTCAGAAGCAAAAAGGTCCAAAAGCTGTTGATGGGATTTCTCCAACTCTTTTGACATGGCTAAAAGTTGTTTCTTTGCCTCTTTAGCCTCCTGTTGGGCTCTTCTCTTCCTTGACTCAGATTAGTTGAGCTGATCCGTAGCTCTCTTCAGATCTTTTTGAAGTTAAGTAAGCTGAGACTCCAATTCCTGGACCTTACTAGGTTGCTTCTTCTTGAGTCGGATGATAAAGAATGAAAATATAGAGTAAATAATAAAACTAAAATTAGCAATAATATAAATAATTTAGATTTTATATAATATACATTGATAATAGAATAAT
This sequence comes from Castanospermum australe, assembly GCA_019955255.1. Classification (NCBI taxonomy): domain Eukaryota; kingdom Viridiplantae; phylum Streptophyta; class Magnoliopsida; order Fabales; family Fabaceae; genus Castanospermum; species Castanospermum australe. Next base: position 348,137 of record NSJW01000082.1, read on the forward strand.
AAAGAACTTGAATAATTTTATCAAAGAACCATATGATAATTACTATCTATCGTCATAACCATTAGCCACAATAGCTACCTCATATAGGTCTGATAAAGGAGGGTTAATTCAGTTATAGCCATGTCTTAAATATCTCGGATGTTGGACTTTGTTGGGACCTGCATTTGATGACCTTTGGACTCCTGTCTTTTGGAGTCTTTCTTGCAGGGTTTGGAGAGGATGAGACCGAATCAGAATCAGAGCTTGGTGTCTTCAACTAGCGAGCAGTTCGAGGTATTGTAGGAGATTTCCTTTGGGGAGCTTCTGAAGTACCAGCTCTGCTAACCATATAACAATTAGTATGCATAGACAAATAAAGAATGCAAATCAAAAAGCATCTCAAGATAGTACAGTAAGGTGGTCAAGTGAGGAGAATCAGCCAATTAGTTGGGAGTTAATACCCATATGTCTTCAGGATATGCAGCCATATTTTCAAACAATCGTTCAAATACATGTTTTTCATTTTCAAGGATAGGCCAATACCAGAATATACAAAAAAACACATTAAAATGATATCTACACAATAAAACGTCATATTGCTTTGCACAAAGAAACATGGCAATCTTGTCCAACATAAGTTGCTCTATTGACAAAATGATTGATATAAAATCATCTACTGCGTATCCTATTTTAATTTCTTTGAACAGACATACTCTAATATGACTAATTAGGATTTTACTAATAAAATCCAATTAAATAAATGCATCCATAATTAGTTTCTCAGATTTTTTTCCAAAGGAACAATCCTTAATTTACACATCCAAATCTAATAGATATAAGAAAATTCATCCCCCATTTAGACCCCAAAAATAATTATATGTTGATACCCACATTCAGTGATAAGATGTCACAAACAATTTGAAAGCAGGAAAAGTGTTAAATGATGATGATCTTACCTTGCTTTTGGTGTCTGCATATTTTAGTCTCTCAAGTGAATAGAAAGGAAAATTAAACGAGCCCTCCTTTAAGGCCCCTGATCCACTCTTCCTGCAATAGTAATCTGAGTAAGAAATAAAGAAGAAAGGAATATGATTCATAAGTATGAGAAAAAGTAATAGCCTACAGCTGATGACCACCTCAGATTATCATTCAACAAAAAACCTAACAAACAAACCGCATATAATTCCTTCAAAGAAACTCCAAGTAAACTAACTCCACTACCACCTACCACATCCAAAACACAAATAAATAAACAAAATGGAATAAATAGAACCTTGTACCAACATTTTTAAATGACTATCATTGACGAAACCATCTTCCAACTTTTCCAATTTTCCTTTCGACCTTTCCTCCCTTTTATTCCAGTGATAATTGAATTTTATCACACTTAATTGTTGCATTTGATTAATGATTTTAGGGCTGTTTAGTGTTTAATTAATGATTTTTGGTCCAAATTGGGCTTTGGGCTTTTAAATTGGATTTAATTCATTTTCGTGCTATTTTTCCAGATTTACACTGTTCCAGTATTTTGATCATACCTTTTGTTCTAGGTATCCGATTAACCTCATTCTTCTTTCATTTTGCAGATAACTCAAAGAGCTACAAATGGTATTAGAGGCTTGAAGGCCAAATTCGGACAAGAAGGCAGTCAAAATTGGAGCCAAAGTTAGTCACAAAATTCTGGAGCTATGTTTAGTTAATTGGGCTTAACTTTGTAATTAGGAGTCCAAATTACCTAGGACCAAAGCCATTAGTTATGTTTTTAATTTGGGCCAGTTTTGGAGCCCTGACCCTGTTTAGTTTTAGGTTTTAAATAGCATATTAGGGTAACAACATGAACAACAGTTTTTTGATTTTGGAGAAATTTCAGATCTACACCTCTTCTCTTTTCTCTCATCTTGTTCATCTTGTTCTTCTTTTTCTTTCCTTTTCATTTTCTGTTTTTTCCCAGCCATGGTAGGCTAACTTTCCATTCAATTAACCCATGAGTTGAGGTTTTTTGCTGTTGAATCCAGAGGACCCGTGCTCTCCATGAACTGAATCCGTTTTTCTTCCCCCTTTACTCGAATTGAGCTACACGATTGTGTACGTTGAATCCAAGCGGATGAGGTTTGTCCATGAGGTTTGTTTATGATTTCTGTATTTTTGATCATCCAGGGGAAGGGATTAAATGTTAGATTTAATATTTAGGTTGATTAACCCAAGAGACTTAAAATCAAAACAGGTTGAAGTGAACACTGTGCGATGGCATAAGTGAACACGTCAAGAGAGTTTGATTAAATGCTAGGTGATTGTCTAGTAAAGAGGGTTCCTATATGAATGCAGGGATTCTGATTTGTTTAGGATCAACCACGAGATTCAGTAATTCTTTGTCCAGTGACGGATGTCCTTGAAACCTCAATTCTGGGTTGGTTGATTGCTTTTAAATTGTTAATTTCGTTTTAATCTCTTGCTTTAATTTTCTGTTGCTTTAATTTTAATCGAATTAAAACCCCCCCTGTTTTATTGTTTTATTTTTAATTGAGTGATTTAGTTCCTATGCAAAATTCCTTGGGAGACGATCCAGGTTGTCCTATATTACAAATTTATTTATAAGCCTTGGTTAATTTGAGTGAGTTCGACAGTTCACTTCAAATTTTGGCACCCGTTGCCGGGGAATTTTTTTTGCATTATTGTTCTTTTGATCTCGATTATTGCATATTAACAGCAGATTAGAGTAGAGTAAGCTGCATTTCATTTTGTTCCTTGTTCCAAACTTGAGTAGAATAGAATAGCTTAGTAGTGTCGAAAGTGTCGCAAGTGTCGCATAATTAGGCTAACCTGTGGAGTTTGGTGCTGAGGCTTGGTATCCAAAGTTTATCCACCATCCTGAGCAAACCTAACCCTTCTAGGGTTAATCTGGGGTCAAAATCTCGAGATTCCTTCATCTGGTATGAGTTTTCTTTCTTGCTAAATTCCATCGTTTAGACCACTTTTTCAAATTTTTTTTTTATTTTCGTGATTTTTAAAAATCTCCAAAAAAATTATCAAAAATCAAAAATACATTTTAGAATTTTACTGTAGTGGTCCCATAATTTTTAAAATTTATTTGATAGTGTTTCTAATTTTATTTTGGCTAATTTCTTAGTGTAGTTTACATATTTTGTATGCCGTTAGTGTTTTTGCCTGTTATGCCTTATGTTGTATGACTAGGAGTAGTAGCAATACACATGACCTGATTGCTTTTGATCCTGAAATAGAGAGAACATTGCATGTTGCTAGAAGGCCTTCTAGGCTAAGTCATAGGATTGTTACTGAACTTGATCCTGAGTCTGAGCATATTCAGCATATTGAGCATTCTGATTCTGTTCCATCTGTTAATTTTCCTAGTTCTTCTAATAGTGTAGATTTTACTTATTCTAGTGATAGTTTCATTAATTCTGAGAGCATGGATAATAGAACTTTAAAGGAATTGGCTGCACCTGACGTTAACTATCAACCCTTGTGCATCCAATATCCTGATCTTGATGCTGACTTTGAGCTTAAATCTAGTCTTATACATTTGCTTCTCAAGTTTCATGGTCTTGCAGGTGAGGATCCACATAAGCATTTGAAGGAGTTCCATGTGGTTTGCAGCACAATGAAACCACAAGGAATTGATGAGGAGCAGATTAAATTGAGAGCTTTTCCTTTCTCTCTAGATAGAGGAGCTAAGGACTGGCTGTACTACCTTCAACCCTCATCCATTGGAAGCTGGAATGACATGAAGAGATTATTTCTGGAGAAGTTTTTCCCAGCCTCAAGAGCCACTGCTATCAGAAAGGAGATATGTGGTATAAGGCAAGCAAATGGAGAGAATTTGCATGAATACTGGGAGAGGTTCAAGAGGGTATGTGCAAGCTGTCCACACCACCAGATATCTGATCAGTTGCTGATAGTATACTTCTATGAAGGCTTGTTACCCATGGACAGAAATATGGTGGATGCAGCCAGTGGTGGAGCTTTAGTTGATAAGACACCTGCTGCGGCCAGAGAATTGATAGCAAACATGGCAGCTAATTCCCAACAATTCGGCACTAGAGCAACTAGCAGTGAGGTGTTCTCAATTTCAAGCACCCCCAGTCCAATATCACAGTGCCTAGAAACCAGCAGTAGCATCCAGTGCAGACCACCAAAGGCTGGAAAATAGATTAGACGAATTGACCTCATTACTAAGGCAATTGGCAGTGACACAAACAGTGCAGTCTCCCACTCCACAGATAAGCAGACCATGTGGTATCTGTTCTGATCCCCTTCACTCCATTGATGCTTGCCCAACTCTGCAAGAGGGCACCTCTCCAGACCAATCAGTAGCTGCAGCAGGAGTCTTTCCTGGAAAGCCACAGTATCAGCAGCAACATAATCCATTTTCAGACACTTATAATTCTGGCTGGAGAGATCATCCAAACTTAAGGTGGAACCAGAACCAGAACCAGATTCAGAACCATAACCAGCAGAATTTTCCACATAATACCAACATAGGCAGTTTCCACAGCACAAACATAATTTCCAACAGTCTGTACCTCCACAGCCAGTGCAACAGCAGCCACCAGCCCAACAGCAGACCAGTAGTGGTCCTTCACTGGAAGATTTGGTGAAGCAGCTTGCAACGAACAATTTGCAATTCCAGCAGAGAACTGAATCTTCTATTCAGAATTTGCAAACTCAGATTGGGCAGTTAGCAACATCACTGAACCAGCTCCAACCCCAGGGATATAACAACTCTCTTCCTTCACAGACAATTCCCAATTCGAAGGGGAATGTCAGTGCTATATCCCTAAGGTCTGGCAAGCAACTAGAAGAGCCCAAGCAAGCTGCAGTTGAGGCTGAACCAACCCTAGAAAAGGAGAAGACTGATGCTAAGAAAAAGTGAAACGTTGAAGCAAGGCAATGATGAGTCTGAAACCCCCATCCCTCTACCTTTCCCTCAGAGAGCCCTTCAATCCAAAAAGTTGGCAGAGAAAACACAAGAGAAGGAGATCCTAGAGACGTTCAGAAAAGTTGAAGTTAACATCCCTCTCTTAGATGCGATCAAGCAGATTCCCAAATATGTTAAATTTCTGAAGGAGTTATGTACCAACAAGAGGCGACTGAAGGGGAATGAGCGAGTGAGCTTGAGCCAGAATATGTCAGCACTCATCCAGCCCATGCCTAAGAAGTGCAAAGATCCAGGGACGTTTATTATTCCTTGCATAATTGGAAATTCTAAATTTGATGATTGCATGTTAGACTTAGGTGCTTCCATAAATGTCATGTCTGAATCTGTTTATAATTCTCTTGGTCTCGATCCTTTGCGTGTTACTGGTGTTGTTGTTATCCAGTTAGCTAATAGGAGTAATGCTCACCCTACTGGTCTGATTGAGGATGTTTTAGTTAGAGTAAATGAATTACTATTCCCTGCTGATTTTTACATTTTAGAGACGGAGGGTGAGTCTCCTAGCAGTGGACCCCCGATTATTCTCGGGAGGCCTTTCTTGAAAACAGCTAGGACTAAGATAGATGTGCATTCTGGTACTCTTTCCATGGAATTTGGTGATAGTATTGTGCATTTTAATATCTTTGATGCCATGAAACATCCTAGGGAAGAGCATTCAGTTTTGTGCATTGATGTGATTGATGATGTGGTTGATGATGTTTATGCTTAATTGTGTCTTGATTATCCAGATTTTGCATCTGTTAATGACGCTGTTGTTTGTGGTTGTACTGATAATGAATGGTGCCCTATTTGCACTGAATTTTCATGCTTTTCGAATTTTTGTGATGCACTAAATAGTGATGATGATTCTGATTCAATTGGTGATTCTGACTTGCCTGCTGATGGTAATTCTGATGTCAACATTGTACAGTCCGGGCAAAGTTCTGTTTTCTTGAATTTATTTTCAGGCACTATAGGTTCAATTGATGTACATGCTGTAGAATTGGTGCAACCCACCAAGCTTCTTCCCTCTACTGAGCAGCCGCCTAAGTTGGAGCTGAAATCTCTGCCTGATCACTTAAAATATGCCTTCCTGGAGGAGAATGAGCAGCTGCCAGTCATTGTGGCAAGAAACCTTCTACCTGATCAAGAGGAGCAGCTGCTGAGATTATTGAAGGAAAATAAGAAGGCGATTGGGTGGACTTTAGCTGATATTGTTGGTATTAGCCCTTCCATGTGCATGCATCGAATTTCATTGGAAGAGGATGCTAAGCCAGTGAGGCAACCTCAGAGGCGCCTGAATCCCCTTATTCTGGATGTGGTGAAGAAGGAAGTAACTAAGCTCCTGCAAGCTGGCATTATTTACCCCATCTCTGACAGCCAGTGGGTCAGCCTAGTTCAGATAGTTCCCAAAAAAGTTTGGAGTGGCTATAGTGGCCAACCAGAAAAAATGAGCTAATTCCCACAAAAGCTTAGAACAGCTGGACAGTCTGCATAGACTACTAAAAGCTCAACCAGGCTACCCGCAAGGATCACTATCCTTTACACTTTATTGATAAGATGTTAGAGCAGTTGGCTGGTAAGTCTCACTATTGTTTCTTGGATGGCTACTCAGGCTACTTCCAAATCCATATTGCACCTGAAGATCAAGAGAAGACTACCTTCAGATGCCCCTTTGGAATATTTGCATACAGAAGGATGCCCTTTGGACTCTGCAATGCGCCTAGAACCTTTCAGCGGTGCATGGTAAGTATCTTTTCTGAATTTTTAGAGGATTGAATGGAAGTATTTATGGATGATTTTACTGTGTATGGGTCTTCTTTTGATGCATGCTTGGGTAGTTTGGCTAGAGTCTTGAATAAATGCATTGGGACCAATCTTGTGTTGAAATTTGAGAAATGTCATTTCATGGTTGAGTCAGGGATAGTTTTAGGACACGTAGTGTCTAGAAAGGGTATTGAGGTAGATCCTGCTAAGATAGATGTTATTTCTGCTTTACCTTACCCTGCGTCTGTGCGGGAAGTGCGTTCTTTTCTTGGTCATGCAGGATTCTACCGGCGCTTCATCCAGAACTTTAGCAAGATTGCCCAGTCCCTGTCCAACCTTCTGCAGCACGACACAGATTTTGTGTTTGATGATGAGTGTAACTCGGCCTTTAATCATTTGAAGCGCTGCTTGACCACAACTCTGGTGATCCAGCCACCAGATTGGTCTCTTCCATTTGAGCTGATGTGCGATGCCTCCAACTATGCTGTTGGTGCAGTTCTTGCTCAGCGGGTCAGTAAGGCTCCTCATGTCATTGCCTATGCCTCCAAGACTTTGGATTCTGCCTAGTCTAAAATTACACAACCACTGAGAAAGAACTTTTGGCTGTAGTTTTTTGCACTTGATAAGTTTAGGTCATATCTGCTAGATACTAGGGTGATTGTCTTTTCTGACCAAGCAGCCTTGAAGTTTCTTTTGAAAAAGGTAGATGCTAAGCCTCGACTTATTCAGTGGATGTTGTTGCTCCAAGAATTCGACATTGAGATTAAGGATAGAAGTGGAGCAGAGAACTGGGTAGCTGATCACTTGAGTCGGATCACTCACCATCCTTCTGACCTCTCTTCCGTTCGGGATGATTTTCTTGATGAGCAGCTTTTACAGCTGCAAGGTAAGCTTCCATAGTATGCTGACTTGGTAAATTATTTAGTTGCTGGTGTTTTACCTGCTGATTCCACTAAGGCACAGACTCTGAAATTGAAAAGTGAATCTAAATATTATGTTTGGGATGACCCTTATTTGTGGAGATTTTGTAATGACCAAGTAATTAGGAGATGTGTGCCTGATAATGAGTTTCATTCCATTTTACATTTTTGTCATGCTTCTTATAATATCCCAAATTAGCCTAAATGAATGGGAAAATGATAAGGTTATGTAAGGTTAATGTGGGCTAAGAAGTTAAAATTTTCATTAGGACTAATTGGGGTTAAAATGTAATTATGTGAAATTATAGGGGTCAAATCGCAAATATTAAAAGTTTTGGGGCAAAAGTGTAATTAAGCAAAGTTGCCAAAATTTTCGAATTAATCTTGTGTAAGCCATCCTATATTAGTCTTGTGAGCCCTAATTTGATGGCTATTGGATGAAAATTTGATGGTATGATGAAAAGGTTGCAAGTTGCCAAAAAGTAAGAATGGAAGCATGGGATCAAAGTAGGATATTTTAAGACATCCTTGGACTTGGTCAACCATTTGCTTCATCTTCTTCCTTGTGCTGCCCGAGAGTTCATTTCTCTCCTTCCTCCATTTGTGCTCCACCTTTCTTAGCCAAAAATACACCAAGTTTTGAAGCTTTCAAAACCACAAAAGCTTAGGTTCTTCTTACCTTAGATAACCCAAAGTTTAGGAGAAGAAAATGAACCCTTTTTCCCTCTCTTGGAGCCTTTGTGTGCCATCCATGAGGTGGGAAGAAAGTGTGATTTTCCACCTTAGAAGCTAGGAATCATGTTGTTCTACCAATTCAAGAGTGTTTGAGGTGAGTAGGACTTGATTCCTTTGCTTTTCATGGATTAAACTTAGGGTTTTGATTTATGTGCATAATGGGTTTATGTTTCTCCTATGGTTTTTGATATGTATGTATTGTTGTGTGGAAAAGGTTTGTTGGTGATATTGAGGGTGGAGGAAGAATGGTTGAAATGCCATTGGAATCAAGTTTGGCTTAGGTGGTGTGTATTCTTGAATTTTTCAAGAATAGGGGTGATATTGGTGACTTTGTTAATTGTGATTGTGTGAAACAAAAAGGAAGAACTTAGAGAGCTAACCTTCAAGAGGTAAACTCTTGGACCTTGGGATAATTCCCACTTGTTGTTCTACCATTTTCTTTGGAATTATGGTTATTATCTTTGATGCAAAATTGGTGTGTTAGCTTATGGTATAATATGCAATTGTGTGAATATTATGATGTGTTTGAGCCATTGAGACATTGTTTGTATTGATTGGGGAGGTTCCCTGGCAAGGTGAATATTGGGCACTCACTTTGAGGTATGGCTCATTGGAGTGGCCCGAGTGTGTGTATTGATTGTGTAGGTTCCCTAGCCAGGAGAATAGTGTGTATGGTTTGTCCTAAGAGGTACGGCTCTTGGAAATTCCATACGGATACTCACTTTGAGGTACGGCTCAATGGAGTAGTCCTATTACTATTGCTGTGTGCTCACTTTGATATAGGCGGTGTATTATGTTATAAATTGCCTAACGCTTGTATGCAGGAAAGTGAACTCAAGGGTGGAGGGGTCTTCAAGGACCCTAGGTTTATTGAGATTTAATTTCTCACCCCATTTGGGGCTATGTTTTCAGGTCCTCGAGGAGGAGGGATTAGCTCTTTCAAGGGAAAGAAACATGTGTAGATATTTTGGGATTATATGTATGGATAACCATTTTGGGATGTATAATCACTTGTAACCCTTTTTGTAAACTTCTTGGTACTCTTGATTTAGAGGCATTGTAAATGTTGAATATGCCATATGAATCAAGTGCTTAGTATGTGTATGTACTCCAAGTGATGATATTCAATTTGGTACCATGCAAATTATGTAAATATGAGATGGTATAATATGATTGAGCTTGTATACAAATTATGCAAATGTGCTATGTTTTGGTCCAATTGATAAATTGTGTCATATTGGTTAAATGCAAATCAGGTGTATCCATGAATGGATTCTAGGGAAAATGGTTGTGTATTAGGTGAGTGGACATTCAATATATGCTTTGAGACTAATTAGGTACCTAAATGGCCCATGAATGTGCCCCTACGACATGCAAAACCGAGGTTGTCCTGTTTTCGGATTCACTGTTTTGGCTGATGAACATGTTGTTGTAAAATAAACATAACTTGAGCTAGAGTGGTCCAAATGAGGTGAAACTTTAACCCACGTGAAGCTAGCTTAGAGATATTTAATTCTGAAAAGTTTTATAATTTATGGACAAGTGACTGTTTCCCAGTTTCCCCGTAAAGGTCGCTGCTCTGTTTCCAGGAGTCCAGTCTGGACAGTTAGCTTGGGACAAGCATAAATCGAGTTATACTAAGCCAAATGGTGCAAATAATATTTCATTGGAAAGCTTAGATTGTCTAGTTTGACATATCCAAAATTTAGAATTTTTAGCCTAGTGGTTAATTCCCAGAAATTCCGTGAGTGTGACGGACTCGGATGTGGTGGCCAGTATAGTACAGCCATTTGGTGAGATGCATAACTTGGATTATACTTAACCAAATGGCTCATAATATACCTTTTTGGAAAGCTTATGATGTCTACTCTATCCTAATAGAATATGAGATTTTTTGGTGAAGTATATTAGTCCCAGTTATTGAAATATTTAAGGCTGTTTATGGTTGAATTATGGTGAAAACTCTGTTTGCTTGTTTCTCTTGAAGAACAACTTGTGGACTCTTATAAGTTATAGTGTGAGCTTTTATTAGCTAATCAACCTCAAGAATTATCAAAGTGGTTATTGTTGAAGTATGTTTATATTCCTTCCGCTGTGTTGCTTAATTAAACGTTGCGCTTAGAGACCATAAAGGTTAACAGTCCGGATGCATACGGGGCGTTACACTTCTGCCTGTGGTGGTCACTTTGGACCCCAAAGAACTGCTAGGAAAGTGTTAGATTCTGGTTTATTTTGGCCTTCCTTGTTTCATGATTCATATCTGTTTTGCAAGTCATGTGAGAATTGTCAGAGGGCAGGGAGTATTTCCCGTAGGCATGAGATGCCCCAGCAACCTATATTATTTTGTGAAGTTTTTGATGTTTGGGGTAATGATTTTATGGGTCCTTTTTCTGTTTCCCATGGTTTTACTTACATATTGCTGGCTGTTGATTATGTCTCAAAATGGGTTGAGGCGAAAGCCACCCGGACTGATGATTCTGTTGTGATTGTAGATTTTTTTAGGTCTCACATTTTCTGCAGGTTTGGTGTTCCTAGAGCTATTATCAGTGACCAGGGCTCTCATTTTTGTAACCGAAGCATGGATGCTTTATTATAGAAGTATGGAGTGATTCACAAGGTTGCCACAGCATACCACCCACAGACCAATGGCCAAGCTGAAATCTTGAACAGAGAGATTAAGCAAATCCTTCAAAAGACTGTTAACTCTAACCGGAAAAGATTGGAGCAAAAGGCTAGAAGACGCTTTGTGGGCATATCGGACTGCCTACAAGACTCCGATTGGGATGTCTCCCTATCGGCTTGTCTTTGGTAAGGCATGTCATCTTCCGGTAGAGTTGGAGCATCAGGCATATTGGGGCCATTAAGCAGTGCAACATGGATTTGACCCAATCGGGGGGTGGAGAGGAAGCTGCAATTGTAAGAGCTGGAAGAGCTTAGATTGGATACCTATGAGAGTTCGCATTTATACAAGGAAAAGACAAAGGCATTCCATGATAAGCAAATCTTGAGAAAAGAGTTTGTTGTGGGCCAGAAAGTCCTCTTATTTAACTCCCGTCTCAAATTTATGCCTGATAAACTTAGATCTAGATGGGATGGTCCTTTTGTGATTACTAATAATTTTCCTTTTGGTGCAGTAGAACTGTGTGATGAGAGCGGACCAGGAGTACTTTCACAGTGAATGGACATCGCCTTAAGCATTTTTATGAGGGACCCCAGCAGCAGCCTGTGGAGGCAGAGATTAGGCTCACTGATGCCACGTACCCTCCCTCAGGAGGATAGGGAGTCTTCTTCCTCTTTTCTCTATTTTTCTTTTCTTTGCATTTTTAATTTCAACTTTGATTGTTAATAACAGGATTTTGCGAATAATACAGTCTGAACCCTCCTTGTGATAATTGTTGAGATGTATATAGTGTTGAACTTGGATATTTTGTTTTTGATGGATCATTCTGGTTGGACTGAATTTCTCAACTCTTAGATTATCTGACTTGGTAGTTGATTTTGTGATGCTGATTGCGTGCTGGTATTGACCCTTGTTAGATTTTGGGCCTGTGTGAATGGAATTTATTTTCTGCCATTCTTTCTTTCTTGTGTGTGCTTCTGCTCATGATTTTGTTCTCTAGAAACTTGTCCTTTTTCTTTTTGAAACTGCATTTTTCACTGGCATGCATAAATATGATAGAGGCCTTCTTTTTTTTTATTTACCACTTTGGCCAGATAGCCATCCCTTGCATTATATTCCCGTTGGTTAGCCCCTTCGTGCCTTTTTGTATCATCCTTGTCTTAGCTACATTACAAGCCTAAGCGTAAAACCATTTTATTCCGCACCTTGGAAATTTATTAAGCATTGATTTCACCTTAGTGTTGCGTTTAAGTGTGGGGGTTGCCCAGGGCGTGCAACATTTTAAGTGTGGGGGAAGGTATTTGATGCTAATTGTCATTTGGCATTAGTTTGGTCATTGTGCTTGTGTAAGTAATTGTGAAAGTCTTCAAAAAAAAAAAACAAAAAACAAAAAACAAAAAAAAATAGAAGAAGAAAAATTTGAAATATATATATATATGATAAAAAATTGTCAATTTGAGAAAAATTTGGTGTAATATTAACTTTTGGGGAAGGAAATGAGTTTTGTTGAAAGAGGCGATTTATTTGTAAAAGTGCATTTCATCACTTAGTTGGTTTTGAGCAAACCTTTGTGTTTCTTGACTAATGCTATTTTAAATTTCTTGGGTGCTTAGCCTTTCATTTCTAAACTTGTCCATGCCTTCACCATAGCCCCATTACAACCTTGAATAATAAGTCCTCTTGATTTGTGCATGCATGTGTTTTGAGTAGTGGAGAAGTAGAATTTTAGCAAGCTTATGGTAGGGCAATTTTCTTGAGTGGAATTTGAGTGATACACTTGCTACCCTATACACTTGAGTGATTGATTGAGAGCATACCTTGAGAGGCCATTTTGCGTGATTAGCATCATCAATTGAGATTGTCATGTTTTATAATTTGAGATGAAGAAATTTTTGTCATGATTGGTTGATCTTTTGAAATTTTGTGTTCCTTGTTCAAGTTTTGCATCTTGACAATTGTTAGAAAGGAGAGGTTTATCTTTTAGTCTTTATTTTTTGTTTTATCATTTCTTTAGTTTTGTTTTGAGTTTTTAATTTTGCCCAGGAGTGCAAAAGGATAAGTGTGGGGACATTTGATAATTGAATTTTATCACACTTAATTGTTGCATTTGATTAATGATTTTAGGGCTGTTAAGTGTGTAATAAATGATTTTTGGTCCAAATTGGGCTTTGGGCTTTTAATTGGATTTAATTCATTTTCGTGCTATTTTTCTAAATTTATACTGTTCTAGTATTTTGATCATAACTTTTGTTCTAGGTATCCAATTAACCTCATTCTTATTTCGTTTTGCAGATAACTCAAAGAGCTACAAATGGTATTAGAGGTTTGAAGGCCAAATTCGGACAAGAAGGCAGTCAAAATTGGAGCCAAATTCAGTCATGAAATTCTGGAGCTATGTTTAGTTAATTGGGCTTAACTTTGTAATTAGGAGTCCAAATTACCTAGGGACCAAAGCCATTAGTTATGTTTTTAATTTGGGCCAGTTTTGGAGCCCTGACCCTGTTTAGTTTTAGGTTTAAATAGCATATTAGGGTAACATGAACAACAGCTTTTGATTTTGGAGAAATTTCAGATCTACACCTCTTCTCTTTTCTCTCATCTTATTCATCTTGTTCTTCTTTTTCTTTCCTTTCGTTTTCTATTTTTTACCAGCCATGGTAGGCTAACTTTCCATTCAATCAACCCATGAGTTGAGATTTTTGCTGTTGAATCCAGAGGACACGTGCTCTCCATGAACTGAGTCTGTTTTTCTTCCCCCTTTACTTGAATTGAGCAACACGATTGTGTACGTTGAATCCGAGCGGATGAGGTTTGTCCATGAGGTTTGTTTATGATTTCTGTATTTTGATCATCCAGGGGAAGGGATTAAATGTTAGATTTAATATTTAGGTTGATTAACCCAAGGGACTTAAAAATCAAAACAGGTTGAAGTGAACACTGTGCGATGGCATAAGTGAACACGCCAAGAGTTTGATTAAATGCTTGGTGATTGTCTAGTAGAGAGGGTTCCTATATGAATGCAGGGATTCCGATTTGTTTAGGGTCAATCACGAGATTCAATAATTCTTTGTCCAGTGACCGATGTCCTTGAAACCTCAATTCTGGGTTGGTTGATTGCTTTTAAATTGTTAATTTTATTTTATCTCTTGCTTTAATTTTAATCGAATTAAACCCCCCTGTTTATTGTTTTATTTTTAATTGAGTGATTTAGTTCTATGCAAAAATCCTTGGGAGACGATCAAGGTTGTCCTATATTACAAATTTCTTTATAAGCTTGGTTAATTTGAGTGAGTTCGACCGTTCACGTCATGCCCGTTAGCATACTACTGAAAGCTGCACCAAGATGTAACTTTCTAAATTCATCATATGGTCTAGAAAACATGAATAACTAGAAATGATTGGGCACATAGACCACCATAGTTTCACAGCTCTTTAATGTTTCTGCATTCTAAAAAGACAAAAGAAGCCCAAGTTTTGTAACACTACCTTAGAGGTATTGTGTCACATGCTTACTTAGTTAATTGCTTCTTTAATTAGTTATAATTAGGTCATCTTATGGTAGATTATTAAGAAATAACTAAGTTAGTTTATTAACTTTTCTTATTCTAATCTCAACTTCACAAAGGTGCTTATACAAATAATTAAAATTCAAAATTTAACTTCACATACTTGATTACTTGTTAACTTTCCTTACAACACTATTAGAGCTAGGTTCTGAAACTTTATCTTCATTACAAACTTTATTTAAAACCTCAGAGTTGGTTCTATTTAAGGCAAAAGAAACTAACTTATTATCCATTTCTTTATTCCTTCTTAATCATGTTTAATCCTAAAGTTCATTTAAGACTCAACTTAGATTCAAGCTAATATCCATGCATAATTAGTTGATAGCTAACCTTAAAATCATATTAAATTGAGGATGTAAATTGTATATGGTATTTGAATCCATATAAACTCTCCAAATTTGGTTCCTTTTTAGGCAAAATGACAAGGATTCTCAGCCATATCCCCGCTTGGGCGTCGGGGTTTCACTGCTTGAGCGCCCTAGAACCAAAAGCAAGTGCTGTTCTCAGACAAGCCATTGCTTGAGTACTGGCGCCCACTGCTTGAGCACTGGTGCCACCACCCAGGCACCCAGATTTGGTGCTCAGGCACCTAGAATGTAGAAGGCCACCACCTAGGCGCCCAGAACTGGCTCCTAGGCACCTAGCAGGCAGCAACATACACTTGTTTTTTCTTGTTTTCTTTACGTTTGGTTACTTAAGGAGGTGCTTACTAACTTCAAAAACCATAGTTCCACACATATTGGGCTATGTTTTAAGAGTGTCAAAACTTATCATGAACCACATAGAACTAAGATTAAAATTGAGAGAATTTCACATACAATCATATACAAAAACATAGAAATATTTTTTATTCTACACGAATTAGAAGTTGATACATCAAAGAGTGACTTAGTTAACTACAAAATGGGAAGGGTGTAGATTAATAACCCCTCATGGTATTCTTTATATTTACATCAAGTTTCACATAAGGTAAATCTAACTCTATTCATGGGATGCTATCATACATGGGCTTACATATGTCTTGGACTACATGAATGGGGCCTATACTGGGTGCATCAATCAACATGAACTTGATATGAAAACATCATGAATAAGGGTGAGACAGAAATCTTAGTAGGAAATAATAACAATTAATTTCAAAACCATGATGTTTTTAGCTGTACTTAGTACAAAAAATGGCTTATCTTCTAACTTTACTCTTATTCAATAAGTTCTTTATTCTTGACATGTTATATTACCAATTCTTTCTTGTTTTTCGATACCTTACACTATGATCATAAACTTAACTTAGGAATAAAGTTCTTTTCGTTTGCAAGGGCATCCTATCGCCATTGCCACCAAAGTGACCTTACCACCGAAGTGGCCTTAGATCTTGCGGCATCACGTCCTTTTGAGGGTTCCAAACTTGTGAGATCACCCCCTATAAAGATCATTTCTCAAAATCTTATAGATCACCTCCTTTGAGGATTATTTCTAACTTTTGGTAATAGAATATAATCTTATTGAATTTCATAGTCCATGGTCTTAATCTTTCAAAATGAAAGTATCATTGCTTGAGAAATAAAACATATCATGAACCATGGAAACAATAATAACATATCCATCAAACATTTAAAATATATCAAGTAGAAACATATTCAATAAGAGTGAAGGAGAGAAAGTTATTATTCCCTACATTGTGTTTGATGGAAATCTCCTTCCTTCTTTCTCTATGCAGTTAGTTTCTTAGCTTTCTCTTTACCATACTTGAATAATAACACTTCTAAGTATTTTTGTTTTACTTGGTCTTGTGTGCATAAAAAGAGTCAAGATTGGCTATTATTGGTGATAGTGACGTGAGAAGAAGGAAAATGATCTTTATTGCTTTGGTGCAGTGTGCTTTCTTTATCATTGGGGAAAGGGTATTTATAGATGTGAGTTTTGGGTTTGTGTGGGTGTGTCGTGAGAGTGGCTTGAGAAAGGGGAAAGAATTTTCTAGTTAAGACAATGTTGTTGTTGAAATTATAAGGTTTAGATAGAAAGAATGAAGAAAATAGAATAGAGATTAATCAATAGCATTTGATATATGTGTTTGATGTGTTACAAAAGATAAAGCACTAACCCTTATTTATATTTTAGTAATTCTAATCAAATAAAGAAATACAATCCTAATCAAATAAGGAAATACATGGAATATAATGAAATTACGAGTCCTCAATTAGAGGACTAATTGACTCCATAATATATTATAAGATCTTCTAAAATATTATAAAGATATTATAAATATCCTAAAGATATTCTAGATATATTCTAACACCCTCTCTCAAGTTAAAGCTTACTAAGCTTTAAACTGGTTATAAATAAATACTTTAAATAAATAACATAAATATAAAGTAGACTCCATGGCTGAAACATAACTCAGGA
The DNA here is from genome assembly GCA_019955255.1 of Castanospermum australe. Taxonomy (NCBI): domain Eukaryota; kingdom Viridiplantae; phylum Streptophyta; class Magnoliopsida; order Fabales; family Fabaceae; genus Castanospermum; species Castanospermum australe. The sequence goes on from NSJW01000082.1 coordinate 365,060, forward strand.
TGCTGGGGATGCCGGAGAGATGAACATTGCTAGAAAGATAATTCAGTAAGGAATGATCATTAGCCTATGTGAGAACAAAGGATTCTAGGGTTATGCTTGACTAGTTGACAGACCTAAAAGACCTGAGGATTCTAGGATTCTGCTTGACTAGACAATAGACCTAAATGACTTGAGAGATTCTAAGTATTTACTTAACCAGATGGCAGATCTAGATAACTTGAGTAGAAATACTACTAGTATGATTCATTAGTAGGAAAGAAGTCACCATTAGAATGATTGTCGATGGAAAGAGAATAACATTACAAACACAAGTATTGAAGAGATATCACCATTGATATAAATCATCAGTGGGAAAGAAGTCACATCGAAATGATCGTCGATAGGTTAGTATCGAAGAGATGTTACCACTGGTATGACTCATCAGTGGGAAAGAAGTCACTATTGGAATGATTGTCGATAGGAAGAGAATAACATCACGAACACTAGTATTGAAAAGTCACCACTGATATGACTCATCAGTGGAAAAAAATCACCATCAAAATGATCATCGATGAGAAGAAAATAACATGACAAACACTAGTATTGAAGAGATGTCACCACTAGTATGATTCATCAGTGGGAAAGAAATCACCATCGGAATGATCGTCGATGGGATGATAGCATCACGAATACTAGTATTGAAAAGTCACCACTATCATTATCACTCTCCCTCAATGCTATGCTAGTATTGGAAAAGAGTCAAATAATAAAAAAAGCAGAGAAAATGGATGAGAGAATTGAGATTGATCAATAGTATTAAGTTAATATGAAAGAGACGTGATTGATCAATCCACACTCACCGCACCAAAACTAAAATAAAATCCACAAAGGTGGAATAACTGAAATTCACCCTCACAGATGCAAGAAAAGCAAAGAACCAAAACTGAAGACCAGACCCAAATTATCGTCACAGAACAAATGATCACAAAGACATCGATTCTGACTTCAAAAAAAACAAATGAAAGAATGGGTTGAGGAAACAATAAAGGAAAATTTGCAAAGGAGTTCTATACAACTCGACATAGCGAAAAGCATGGACACCCTCAAGGTGGATGAAACCGTTCTGATACCATGTTAGAATTATAAGGTTTCGATAGAAAGAATGAATAAAATAGAATAGAGATTAATCAATAGTATTTGATAAATGTGTTTGATGTGTTACAAAAGACAAAACACTAATCCCTATTTATATTTTAGTAATCCTAATCAAATAAGGAAATACAATCCTAATCAAATAAGAAAAATCATGAAATATAATGAAATTAGGAGTCTTCAATTAGGGGACTAATTGACTCCATAATATATTCTAAATTTTTTAAAATATTCTAAAGATATTATAAATATCTTAAAGATATTCTAGATATATTCTAATAATGGTCATATGCATTAATTGCTTATCTTTACACTTGGCTTGTTTAGGGTGATTACACATGTTTAGTTATCTCTAAGTTCATTATTACTTAGTTACTTTTTCTAACTTTGTTGGCTTAGTTTGGTTGGTTTCTAACTAAATTTTCTTTCTTTGAGTCATGTTGAACTTAGTTGTCTTGGTTACTTTTTAATTTTTTTACTAGATTTCAACAAGATTCCTTTCTTTCTAGATGAGCCAACCATGATTATATTCATTTAATGAGTCTTATCTTTGGATTTAGGCTAACTTAGAGCACTAGAACTCTCTCCCTAGCTCTCCACGTGAGGTTTCTCCTTTCTTCCATCATTATTTTGTTCACACTACTTTTTACCTCCTTGCTTGTGCCTTCCTAGTTAAGCTAACCATAATTACATGTTTTTAATGAACCTTATCTCTTTGGCTTGGTGGTTGCTTGGAAGACTAGAACTTACTTCTTGATTCTCTACGTAATTGACTTGGTGTTTTCAAGTCTTTTTGTTTTGTCTTTTCATCTAATTAATGCATAACTTAACCTAGTTAACTTAGGTAACTTATTTGACTAGTTCTCATATTTTTATTCTAGAAATTCTTTTAGCCTAATTTCATGTACCTCTTGATTTAGAGATAGGCTTTCATTTTTTATACATTAATATACTTAGTTTATACCTAGGAATATTCTTTACTTGTTTCATTTTGCTTATTCTTCCTCCATGGTTTCTATACGTGTTTAAGCTTGTATTACAAGACTTTACTATTTTGTCTTTTGGTTAATTAATAGGTAACTTATCTTAGTTAAGTTTAAAATAACTTGTTTGACTAAGTACTTGCTTTTAAAGATTCTTTTCTTCCTCTCTTAAGGCTCACATGAACTTGGCTTAAAAAGTAAGCCTTTCATCTTCTTTCTAGGTTGCTTCTTGGTTAACTTACATATCATTTAATGTTAGCTTATCTTTGACTAAGAGGCTTATTGTAAGACTTTTCTTTTTTAAGGCTTCTTCTAGTAGCTTTCTAGTGTGAAACCTTAACTTCTTTTATTCTTTATGTATCTAGGTTAATTATTAGTCTAGATTCATTTTAAAGACACAAGTGATTTTATCCTATCATGATTATTCTTAATTATGAGATAAGGCTTTGAGTGAAGGTAACTTAAAAGACTTTTCTTTTCTAAGAAACTTACACGTAAACTTCTAAACTAAGACTAGGTTTACGTTATGTTCACACTAGTTTTCTTTCTTATCTTTGTCTTTTTGTTCATAATTATATGAAAAATTATTTTAGAGAATATTATAATCTTCCTAGAACAACCAATTTCACCTATTTTCCTACAAATTTTGTCTTATTCTACTAACACACTTAGCTTGTTCAACAAGTTTTGTCTTTTGTCTTATTACACTAACAAAATCTAGCTTATCTCTTAAGAGTAATATTGTGTCCTTATTCTACTAGTCAAATGATAGCTTAGTTATTCTAAATAGGTTTCATTCATTTTTAATTTTGACTTCAAACATCTTGACTAGTTATTTAAGTAACTAAGTGTTAATCTTAAATTAATTTTAATTATTACTTTTACTAAATTGACTAGTGTAAAAAGAATCAATTCTAGCATTTAGTTAATGTAAAAGGAATCTTAACACTAATGTAAAAAGAATCAATTTCAGTATCTAGTTAATGTGAAAAAATTTTAATTCAATATGGAAAGAATCTAATTAAAATGTAACTGAGTGTGAAAAGAGTCTTCTTTGATTTTATTAAATTTCTTTTTATTGTTCTAAACTTTATATTTGCACGTAATATTATTTTGTAATTAGTAAAATTTTTTAATAGTTTAATTAAAAAAGAGAAGATGTTACACCGTGCCAACGCCACCGCTAAGGCCCTGACGCTCACCTATGTTTGGTACCAAAGGAGTGACCAGCTGGGCCACTTTTTGGCCTGGGTGTCGCTGGTTCCAGTTTTCATCAGCCTCGGCAGCTTCATTTCTCACTTCATCTTCCCTCGCAAGCTCCAGGGATTGTTCTTCGCCCTTGGCCTTGTTATTTCGCAATTCATCAATGAAGTCATCAAGAAATCGGTTCAGCAAGCTTGCCCCGAGACCTAGTTTTTTGCTCAAGATGTGCGATTCCCATGCGTGGCCCTCGAGTCACTCTCAGTGCATGTTCTTCTTTGCCGTATACTTGACCCTCTTGACCAGTAAAGGAATTGGGTTCTGGGATGCGACCAACAATGTGACCCTAAATTTTGTGACTTGGTCTCTGGCATTGTTGACTATGTATTCTCGAGTGTATTTAGGGTACCACACAGTTGCTCAGGTCCTCGCTGGAGCTGCATTGGGGATTTTTCTTGGTGCATTATGGTTTTAGGTGGTCAACTCTATCCTATTTCAGTACTTCCTAGCTATTGAAGAGAGCACATTTGGAAGGCAATTCTATGTGAAGGACACCTCCCATATCCGCAATGTATTAAAGTTTGAGTACGACAAAGCCAGGGCTGAAAGAGAAAATACGGCTTTCTAAGGGTTACAGGTCAGCCTTGCCATCTGAATTCTGATGTCTAACAGAACTTAGTGAATCATGTATTGTTAAGGGTTTATCATGTATTTCAATATAAAATTCTGGGTATTGTAAAATGTTCTTCCATAAATTTGGCATTTTCCTATTCCACAGTGGTGTAAGTTGTTTCTTTGGTTGACTCTTCATGATCAGTTGCCAACGAACTTATTGCGTATTACTCACCTGTTGACAACTGATGGTAGGTGCAGATAGTATGATCTGGAAGAATAACTATCTATGTGCGTAGGGATTGTCCTCATGCAAGTGACGCTGTGCCTTCAGGAGTCAATCTTGCATTCCTTTGCAATTTTTCTCTGTGGCTGCTTACATAAGTTCTTCCCTAATCCTTGGCTGCCGCAAAAGTCATCAAAATCAAGCTGCTAATAGCTTCTTTTTACAGTCACTGCATGATTGATTTGGAAGGACAAGAACTCCTCCATTTTTTAAAGGTCGTTCCCTCATTTTGGAAAACTAGCTTTGCTAGATTTCTTCTATAGACTGTGGGTGAGTATTGCACATTTTGGTCAACGGGTGACGAGATAGCTTCTGCCCACCTCAGGTACAATTGCTTGGTCTTCGCCACCATCACTGGAAGTGAAAGCTTAATATTGATGCCTGTTTATTTGGGATCCCGGGTTGCGCTTGTTATGATGCTTTGACTGAAATAAAGACGGTGAATGCTTAGAGGCTTTTATGGCTCTATTTTGACATTGCTCCATTGGAATCTGCACCGCCATCCCCGGCCCTTGTTTATGAGAAATTTTTCATGTATTCCGACATTAAAACACCAATTAAATGAAAATATAATATGTGATAAATTTAAGTCGTTGAGTGTATTATTTTTTGGAGTACATACAAATTTCTTATTGGCTACGGCTCCACTATTGCCTTTCTTAATTAGTTGCCGTCCTCTTGGTATAAAAAGTAGGCATTTTACATGCAGGCATGAAGCCGTATTCCTGAATATCTGGAATGCATGACCAGGCATGATCTGATGGTATATCACAAAGCTATATGATATGGAATTTGATGGATTATTTCAACTTTGGTTCACCATTTTTATCCACTTCCTCATCTGTTTGAGGTTATTAATTTGTTTAGATCTTATCATTGGAGCAGAGGATTTCTAAAACTAATACCAAGGAAAGTTTATGTTTGGAAGCTTAGAACCAACCGTGTTAGTGATTTCTTCGTTGTTGTTATATTGTGATTGTCTTCGATGTGGTACCTTGCCACTTGCGCAGAATCTTGGCTCGCGATCTTGTTGCCTTGTGTGCAACATCTGATAATTAACAAACCAAAGCTGCAGATTATGTCAACTCTACCTATGCATCTATCTGTTGATTATACTTTCAACCAACTTGATCTTGTTATTTTTCTTTTCATTTTCCAAGTCAAGCATTACAGATTAATTTCTTTGGAAGAATATCCAATCTTTTGGCTCATTGTAAATGACACTTGGCGAGTCCGAATCCAGAAAGGAATGACCCAGCTATGAACTCAAATCCACCCTATAATAGATAGACCTGGTGAATAATATTGGGAGCGTGAGCCAAAATTTGCAGGTAAAGCGAAATAAAATTTCTGCCTTATTTGAATTGAATGCAAAATGGAACTCTGCTTACAAATTCATTTTAATCCTTTATTGTACATTGAAAAAAAGATGGTCCAATATGTGGTAGAAACTGTTTAACGCCCCAACATTATTCCTTTTTCTTTTTAAAATACAGATTACTTTGTAATTTACTCAATTTTATGATAAACCCCAAACCTTAAGTAATTACGTTATTCTTAACCACTTTTTGAACCAATAATAACTCAAACTATTGTTACTTATTAATTTTTCTGTCAGTACATTACATGCAAATGTAAAGTACGTGTACAAGAAATAATAAACATATAGTCGTACTGCATACTGGGCATGTTCCGAACAATGCGTGCCCCAGAATCGGGGCAGGCATCAAAATAAAATGAGGAAAGCCATTACACATTCACGGATTCATCAGAGACTGAAGCACATCAGACTAATTAATAACGCCTTTGGGCAAAAGGAGAAATTAAAGAATTTTACAACACTTACCAATTGAAGGCCTAATTCTTCAAAAACGAAAATGATTCGTACCGTCACCCTCTTACAATCAAAATCTATTTATGAAAAAGAGCTTCTCAAAGTCTATCGAGTCAGATATTAAAAGGGCCTAGAAAGTTACAAGTTCACTACAAGGAGAGGCACAAAAATCCCCATTTCGTAAGATATGACACCTAGGATGGCTCCACTACGAGGGGCAGGATAGTACTGTACACGAGGATCGTCATTTAGACTTGTGTTAGCAACATTGTCCGCAACCTTAATCCATTCGCAGAAAACATGATTTTTTCTTGGCTACTTTCTGTTGGGAAGAGGGGGGGACGAACCTTAGGATACCAGCATGAAACATCTAACGTACACATTATGCTGCCGGCCTGTTAAGAAATAAACACAACCAAAAATTTCAGATGCAAAAACTAGCTCCCATTTTCTGCTGTTATAGCTCTGATTTGATTGAGATTGAATCTCTTTTGGGCCGGTGTTTCTTCCACTTCTTTTTGCCCAAGTCCATGAGCCAGGATGGAACTTCACAGCCTGAAGCTGCCATCAGATTAGCTATATTCCGCAGGAACAGAATGTCTTCCTCCACGTAAAAAGTAATCGCTTTTCCAGTCCACCCTGCTCTGCCAGAACGACCTATTGAAAAATCAATGTTTTCTATTTAGCAAAGAAATCAATTTAACAAAAAATGTATAGGATTCAAGGATATAGAAAATGTAACACGGCTCCATAAGAGAATAATACAAACTATCATCCCACTAAATAATTCTTCAAGACAAAACCCTGTGGACATATGCAGCAGTAGAATCTGGAAAATCATAATTGATCACACAGTTCAAACCTTTGAAATCCATGCCCCGAGCAACTACATCAGTAGCAATCAAAACCGATGTTTTTCCAGCTCTGAAGTTATCAACAGTATTTTCTCGCTGTATACAATTCAATAAATAATAATAATGAAAATAAGTAAATAACAATGACTGCTAAATCACCAATTACCAAGTCTACTATAGTATTGGAGTATATGATACTTGTATTGTTCAAAGGAGATGAGAACTACCTCTTTTTGAGACAAATCAGAATGGATGACATCAACTCTAATGTTGTCAAATGCAAGTTCACCATAGAGCTCCTTTGCTCGCTCCTTGCTTTAGACAAAGACCAATACTGGAGGATTTAGACTCTACAAGATATTGTAGGAAAAAAAGAAGTGGGTCAACAAAGGCAAGCAATTAGAAAATGCCCCAAGGAATGAGCGAATATAAGGTGCTACATTATCACACGCCTTTGACAAGTTCCAAAAGGTAAGTGTTACTGCAAAAAGCATTCCACGTCATTTTCTGTTATGTTCACAATACATTTTCTAACACCAAACCCAGATTCAATAGAATGTTCAATTATATATATGTAGCACATAATCAGCAACAGAAACATCAAACCATAAACCAGATATATTAATAATAGAAAATACATATTAATGATAAATCACAGTTATGTTTCTAGTTTCTTTCCAAACAGACCTACACATCAAAATTATTATGATAAATGTAGCCTTACAAGTTACAAGTGACCAAGCAGAAAGTTTCTTATCGGGCAGAGTAAAGATCCCATAGGTACAAGGTTCACAACAAAGGATTTATTTAAAAACATACTGCATATTGTATGTGTGAATTAACTCGGTTTCCATAATGACTGATATCAAGCTCAAAAACAATACTCCAACAATCACTTAGGATGATAAACCAAGCAACATTAATGTGTAGTTGTGAGAAACGCAACCTCTTGATGCATAGGAAATCTTGACTGACTTAAAATTCAATTTATCTGAGACATTCGTATTAGCAACATACCTCTGCAAAGCTTTGACGAATTGCTAGAAGTTTTCCTTCTTCACTTCCAGTAAAAACCAATTTTTGCTTTATTGTTTCAGAAGCCTATTCCTGATTCACACAAAAGCAGTAGATGTCACCTATAAGAAAAAATGTGAAGGAAAACACTTTTAAGGTAATGCTCATGTTCTGTAAATTTTTGCACTGAACTTACTTCCTGCCAACAATTACACGAACAGCATCATGCATGAGTTCTTGAGCACGATCTTCAACAAAATCGGGTAAAGTAGCACTGAACAGTGAGCAGGGGTTTGAGCATGCTTTGATAATAGAATCAATCTGCTTAAACAGTTCAGGCTCAAATAGCTTATCAGATTCATCCAGGACGAGATTCTCAACCCTGCATTAGGAGAAAAAAATACCACACATTAAGCTATTTTATTTAATAAATGACGTTACATATCTATTACTGACTTTGTATACACTACGTAAGATACAGCTAAAAGCATCATGCAAAATTTTGTAATGCTTAATCTTAAAGCATTGTAGTTGACCTCGAAAGTAAGCTACACCCACTGCAGTTGGACCACAGCTTTTCTTGATCATACATAATCAACTATATTATTACATTATATAATCCCTAATTGAGGGACAAAACAGATACCAAATAACATTTTAGAAAATTCAATAGATTTTGGGTTCTCCCAACTAGTATGAAACTATGGAAGTATTCTCTTTCAGGAATACTTTCATGCCGCTGAACCCACACTTGTATTAAGTGGACTTAACACAATGTAACTGGCCAGATCTTAAAATTCAATTCTGGATCTAAGGTTTGTTAGTGCAATTGACTGATAAATTGGTTATTTGCTTCTAAAGTTCTAATTTATTGTCCACAGGGCAAATTCAGATCAAAATAAAGGTAATAGTCCAACCAGTTACCAGTTGTGCCCACTAGTCTGGGGTTTAAACCAGTAGTGAATACTATAACTTTACATATAGACTTCAGAAACAACAAAGTAGGTATATAGCTTATTGATGTTCAGAACCCACCTTCATCACATATAAACTTCATCATAACCATAACCGTTTTCAAGTTTAATTTCGTCACCAAATTATATAGAATTTATTTTGACATCAACACATATGTAGCATAGAAGAATACTTCATATATATCAAAGTAAACTAGTAAAGTGTAAACTCACATAAAAAAGCAGCAAGGAAATGAATAATAACAAGAAAAACATGTTCCCCGAGACAATGTCCCCAGAAACCATTTCACATCCGGTAAGCTGTTGATTGATAATGCAAATAATTCAAACAAACCATAGTTCTATCAATTATTTATTATCAGAAAACTACAGCGTAGTTGACAGAGAGAACAGCTATAAATCAACATAGAGACCTTGCTACTTTAACCCCTTGACCATAAAGTCAAAGATAGATCAAAAGGAAGCAAACTTAATGACTATGTTAGATGACAATAAAGAAGGTAGAGATATTTTCAGACCTTGAAGCTTTAAGGAGTACTTGGTGTCATTCAAATATAGCTTAGGCCTTTCAAATGACAAAAACTTTGCTATTTTTGGCAATTTGACCATAAAATCAAAAATAGATCAAAAGGAAACAAACAAAATGATTAAGTTAGATGAGAATGAAGAAGGTGGAGATATTTTGAAATCTTGAAACTTTAAGGAGTGCTCGGAGTCACTCAAACATTGCCTATACCATTCGGATCACAAAAACTTTGCTAGGTTAGACTATTTGATGATAAAGTCAAAGATAGATCAAAAAGAAGCAAACTTAATGACTAAGTTAGATAGGAAAGAACAAGGTAGAGATATTTTCAAACCATGGAGCTTTAAGGAGTACATGGTGTCACTCAAACATTACCTAGGGTTTTCGAATCACAAAACTTTGATAGGTTTGATCATTTGACTATAAAGTCAAAGATATATCAAAAGGAAATAAATATAAGACTAAGTTAGATTAGAATGAAGAAGGTGGAGATATTTTGAAACCACGAAGCTTTAAAGAGCGCTTGGAGTCACTCAAACATTGTCTATACTATTCGGATTACTAAAACTTTGCTAGGTTAGACCATTTGACGATAAAGTCAAAGATAGATCAAAAGGAAACAAACATAATGACTAAGTTAGTTGAGAAGGAAGAAACAAAGATATTTTCAAACCTTGAGGCTTTAAGAAGTGCTTGGGGTCACCCAAACATTGTGTAGGCCTTTCAGATCACAAAAACATTGCTAGATTTGACCATTTGACCATAAAGTCAGAGATAGATCAAAAGGAAGCATACATAATGACTAAGTTGGATAAGAACGAAGAATGTGAGAAAATTTTCAAACGTTGAAGCTTTAAGGAATGTTTGCAGTCACTTAAACATTGCTTAGGCCTTTTGAATCACAAAAACTTGACAAGGCTTGACCATTTTACTATAAAGTCAAAGATAGATCAAAAGGAAGGAAACCTAATGACTAAGTTAGATGGGAATGAAAAAGATAGAGATATTTTCAAACCTTGAAGCTGTAAGGCGTGCTTGGTGTCATTCAAACCGTGCCTAGGCATTTTGGATCATAAAAACTTTGTTTCGTTTGACTATTGGACCATAAGGTCAAAGATAGATCAAAAGAAAGCAAACTTAATGGCTAAGGTAGATGAGAATAAAGAAGGTGGAGATATTTTCAAACCTTGAAACTTAAAGGAGTGCTTGAGGTCACTCAAACAATGCCTAGTCCTTTCATATCACAATAACTTTGCTAGGTTTGACCCATATGACTATAAAGTTAAAGATAGATCAAAAGGAAGCAAACTTAATAACTAAGTTTGATGGGAAGGAATAAGGTAGAGATATTTTCAAATCTTGGAGCTTTAAGGACTGCATGGTGTCACTCAAATATTGCCTAGGGTTTTCACAAAAACTTTGGTAGGTTTAATCATTTGACAATAAAGTCAAAGATAGATCAAAAGGAAGGAAACATAATGACTAAGTTAGAAGAGAATGAAGAAGGTCGAGATATTTTCAAACCTTGAAGCTTTAGGAAATGCTTGGGCTCACTCAAACCTTGCCTTGGTATTTCGAATCACAAAGACCTTGCTATTTTAACTCTTTGACCACAAAGTCAAAGATAGATTAAAAGGAAGAAAACTTAATGACTATATTAGATGACAATAAAGAAGGTGGAGATATTTTCAAATATTGAAGCTTGAAGGAGTGCTTGAGGTCATTCAAACATTATGTAGGCCTTTCGTATAACAATAACTTTGCTATGTTTGGCAATTTGTACATAAAATCAAAGATAAATCAAAGGGAAGCAAACTAAATGACTAAGTTAGATGAGAATGAAGAAGGTAGAGATATTTTCAAACCGTGAAGTCTTAAGGAGTGTTTGGAGTCACTCAAACATTGCCTACACCATTCGGATCGCCAAAACTTTGCTAGGTTAGATCATTTCACAATAAAATTAAAGATATATCAAAAGGAAGCAAACATAATGATAAAGTTAGTTGAGAAGGATGAAGGTAAAGATATATTCAAACCTTGAGGCTTTAAGAAGTGCTTGGGGTCACCCAAATATTGTGTAGGCCTTTCAGATCGCAAAAAAATTGTTAGGTTTAACAATTTGACCATGAAGTTAAAGATAGAACAAAATGAAGTAAACATAATGATTAAGTTAGATAAGAATGAAGAAGGTGGGAAAGTTTTCAAACGTTGAAGCTTTGAGGAGTGCTTGTAGTCACTCAAAGATTTCCTAGCATTTTAGATCACAAAATCTTTGCTACGTTTGACTATTACAGCATAAAGTGAAAGATAGATCAAAAGGAAATAAATTTAAAGGCTAAGTTCGATGAGAATGAAGAGGTAGAGATATTTTCAAATCTTGAAGCCTTAAGGAGTACTTAGGGTCACTCAAATAATGCCTAGACCTTTCATATCGTAAAACCTTTGCTATGTTTGACTATTTGACCATAAAGTCAAAGATAAATCAAAAGGAAGCAAACATAATGACTAAGTTAGTTGAGAAGGAAGAAGATAGAGATATTTTCAAATGTTGAAACTTTAAAGAATACTTGGGGTCACACAAACATAGTCTAGGCCTTTTGGATCACAAAAACATTATTAGGTTTGACCATTTGACCATAAAGTCAAGATAGATAAAAAGGAAAGAAACTTAATGACTAAGTTAGATGAGAATGAAGAAGGTGGAGATATTTTCAAATCTTAAAGTTTTAAGGAGTGCCTTGGGCATTTCGGATCCTAAAAACTTTATTATGTTTGACCATTTGATCATAAGGTCAAAGATAGATCAAAAGAAGCAAACTTAATGACGAAGTTATATGAGAATAAAGAAAGTAGAGATATTTTCAAATCTTGAAGTTAAAAGAAGTGCTTGGGGTCACACAAATAATGCCTAGACATTTTGGATCACAAAAACTTTGTTAGGCTTGACCATTTGACCATAAAGTAAAAGATAGACAAAAAGTAAGCAAACCTAATGACAAAGTTAGATGAGAATAAAGAAGGTAGAGGTATTTTTAAAAGTTGAAACTTTAAGGAGTGCTTTTAGCCACTCAAACAGTGCCTAGGCATTTTGGATCACAAAAACTTTGTTACGTGTGACTCTTTATCCATAAAGTCAAAGATAAATCGAAAGAAGCAAACTTAATGACTAAGATGGGAATGAATAAGGTAGAGATATTTTTAAATCTTGAAGCATTAAGGAGTGCTTTTGTATCATAAAAACTTTGCCAAGTTTGACCATTTGACCCTAAAGTCAAAGATTGATTAAAAAGAAACAAATTTTTTGACTAAGTGAGATGAGAATGAAGAAGGTGGAGATATTTTCAAAAACCTTGAAGTATTAAGGAGTGCTTGTGGTCACTCAAACATTGCATAGGTCATTCAGTTCACAAAAATATTGCTAATTTAGACCATTTGACCATAAATTCAAAGATAGATCAAATGGAAACAAATATAATAACTAAGTCAGTTAAGAATTAAGAAGGCAGAGACATTTTCAAACGTTGAAGCTTTAATGAGTACTTGGGGTCACACAAATATTGCCTAGGTCTTTTCGAGCACAAAACTTTTGCTAGGTTTGACGATTTGGCTATAAAGTCAAAGATATATGAAAAGGAAGCAAACTTAATGACTAAGTTAGATGAAAATGAAGAAGGTAGAGATATTTTCAATCCTTGAAACTTTAAGGAATGCTTGGGGTCACTTAAATATTGCCTAGGCCTTTTGGAGCAAAAAACCTTTGCTAGGTTTGACGATTTGATCATAAAGTCAAAGATAGATCAAAAGGAAGCAAACTTAATAACTAAGTTGGTTGAGAAAGAAGAAGGTGGAGATATTTTCAATCCTTGAAGCTTTAAGGAGTGCTTGGGGTGACTCAAACATTGCTTGGCCTTTTGAAGCACAAAACGTTTTCTAGGTTTGATGATTTGACTATAAAGTCAAAGATAGATCAAAAGGAAGCAAACTTAATGACTAAATTAGATGAGAATGAAGAAGGTAGAGATATCTTCAAACCTTGAGGCTTTAAGGAGTGCTTGGGGTCACTTAAACATTTCCTAAGCCTTTTGGAGCACAAAACCGTTGTTTGGTTTGACGATTTGGCCATAATGTCAAAGATAGATCAAAAGGAAGCAAACTAAATGACTAAGTTAGATGAGAATGAAGAATGTAGAATGTAGAAATATTTACAAAGTTAGAAGCTTTAAGGAGCACTTGGGGTCACTCAAACATTGCTTAGGCCTTTTGCAACACAAAAACTTTACTAGGTTTGACGATTTGAGCATAAAGTCAAAAATAGATCAAAAGGAATAAATAAAATGATTAAGGTAGATGAGAATGAAGATGGTGAATATATTTTCAAACCTTTAAGCTTTAAGGAGTGCATGGGGTCATCCAAACAATGCCTAGGCCTTTCGTTTCATAAAAACTTTGCAAGGTTTGACCATTTGTTTAATAAGTCACAGATAGATCAATAGGAAGTAAACATAATGACCAAGTTAAATGAGAAGGAAAAAAGAAGAGATATTTTCAAACCTTGAAGCTTTAAGGAGTCTTTGGGGTCAGCCAAACATTGCCAAGGTTATTCGAATCATAAAAACATTGCTAGGATTGACTATTTGACGATAAAGTCAAAGATAGATCAAAAACGAAACAAACTTAATGATTAAGTTAGAAGAGAATAAAGAAGATAGTGATATTTTAAAACATTGAAGCTTTAAGGAGTGGTTGGGGTCACTCAAGCATTGCCTAGGTCTTTTGGAGCACAAAACCAGTGCTAGGTTTCACAATTTGATTATAAAGTCAAATATAGATCAAAAGGAAGCAAACTTAATGACTAAATTAGATGAGAATGAACAAAGTGGAGATATTTTCAATCCTTGAAGCTTTAAGGAGTGCTTAGGGAGACTTAAACATTGCTTAGGCCTTTTGGAGCACAAAACCTTTGCCAGGTTTGACGATTTGGCCATAAAGTCAAAGATAGATCAAAAGGAAGCAAACTTAACGACCAAATTAGATGAAAAGGAAGAAGGCAGAGATATTTTTAAACCTTGAGGCTTTAAGAAGTGTTTGGGATCACTCAAAGATTTCCTTGGCCTTGTGGAACACAAAACCTTTGGTAGGTTTGACGATTTGACGATAAAGTCGAAGAGAGATTAAAAGGAAGCAAACTAAATGACTAAGTTAGATGAGAATGAAGAAGGTGGAGATATTTTCAAACCCTAAAGCTTTAAGGAGCACTTGGTTGCCACTCAAACATTGCTTAGGCCTTTTGCATCACAAAAACTTTGCTAGGTTTGACCATTTGAGCATAAATTCAAAGATAGATAAAAAGGAAACAAGCTTAATGACTAAGTTAGATGAGAATGGAAAAGGTGGAGATATTTCAAAACCTTGAAGCTTTAAGGAGTACTTGGGGTTAGTCTAACATTCCCTAGTCCATTCGGATCACAAAAATTTTGCTTCGTTTGATCATTTGACCCTAAAGTCAAAGATTGATCAAAAGAAAGCAAGCTTAATGACTAAGTTTGATGAGAATCAAGAAGGTGGACATATTTTCAAACCTTGAAGCTTTATAGGGTGCTTGGGCGCACTCAAATATTGTCTAAGTCATTCGTATCACAAAGACATTGTTAGGCTTGATCATTTGACTATAAAGTTAAAGATAGATAAAAAAGATGCAAAATTAATGACTAAGCTATACGAGAATGAAGAAGGTAGAGATATTTTGAAACTTTGAAGCTTTAAGGAGTGCTTGGGGTCACTCAAGCATTGCCTAGGTGTTTTGGCGCACAAAACATATGCTAGGTTTGATGAGTTGACCATAAAGTCAAAGATAGATCAAAAGGATGCACACTTGAATGACTAAGTTAGATGAGAATGAAGAAGGTAGAGATATTTTGAAACTTTGAAGCTTTAAGGAGTGCTTGGGGTCACTCAAGCATTGGTTAGGTGTTTTGGAGCACAAAACCTATGCTAGGTTTGATGAGTTGACCATAAAGCCAAAGTTAGATGAAAAGGATTCAAACTTGAATGACTAAGTTAGATGAGAAAGAAGAAGGTAGAGATATTTTGAAACTGTGAAGCTTTAAAGAGTGCTTGGGATCACTCAAGCATTGCCTAGGTGTTTTGGAGCACAAAACCTATGCTAAGTTTGACAATTTGACCATAAAGTCAAAGATAGATCAAAAGAAAGCAAACTTAATAACTAAATTGGATGAGAATGAACAAGGTGGAGATATTTTCAATCATTGAAGCTTTAAGGAGTGCTTGGGGTGACTCAAACATTGCCTAGGCCTTTTGGAGAACATAAACTTTGCTAGGTTTGATGATTTGTCTACAAAGTCAAAGATAGATCAAAAGGAAGTAAACTTCATGGCTAAATTAGATGAGAATGATTAAGGTAGAGATATTTTCAAAACTCGAGCCTTTAAGGAGTGCTTGGGGTCACTCAAATGTTGCCTAGGCATTCAGATCACACAAACCCTACTAAGTTTGTCCATTTGATCATAAAGTCAATGATAGATCAAAAGGAAGCAAACTTAATAACTAAGTTACATGAGAATGATGAAGGTGGAGATATTTTCAAACCCTGAAGCTTTAAGGAGTACTTGGGGTCGCTCAAACAATGCTTAGGGCTTTTGCATCACAAAAACTTTGCTAGGTTTGACCATTTGACCATAAAATCAAAGATAGATAAAAAAGAAACAAACCTAATGACTAAGTTAGATGAGAATATAGAAGGTGGAGAGATTTTCAAATCGTAAAGCTTTAAGGAGTGCTTGAGATCACTCAAACATTGCCTAGGCCTTTTGCATCACAAAACCTTTGCTAGGTTTAACCATTTGCCTATAAAGTCAAAGTGTAGATAAAAAGGAAACAAACTTAGTGACTAAGATAGATGAGAATAAAGAAGGTGGAGATTTTTTCAAACTTTGAAGCTTGAAGGAGGGCTTAGAGTCAATCAAACATTGCCTCTGCCACTCAGATCACACAAACTCTACTAAGTTTGACCATTTGACCATAAAGTCAAAGATAGATCAAAAGTAAGCAAACTTAAAAACTAAGATAGATTAGAATAAAGAAGGTGGAGATATTTTCAAACCATGAAGCTTGAAGGAGTGCCTGTGGTCAATCAAACATTGCCTAGGGCATTCGGATCACACAAACCCTACTAGGTTTGGCTATTTGACAATAAAGTCAAAAAAAGAGTAACAGGAAGTAAACTTAATGACTAAGTTATATGAGAATGAAGATGGTATAGATATTTTCAAACCCTGAAGCTTTAAGGAGTGCTTGGAGTCGCTCAAACATTGCTTAGGGCTTTTGCATCACAAAAACTTTGCTAGGTTTGACCATATGACCATAAAATCAAAGATAGATCAAAAGGAAGCAAACCTAATAACTAAGTTAGATGAGAATGATGAAGGTAGAGATATTTTCAAATCATGAAGCTTTAAGCAGTGCTAGGGGTCACTAAAACATTGCTTAGGTCTTATGGATCACAAAAACTTTGCTAGGTTTGACTATTTGACCATAAAATCAAAGTAGATCAAAGGAAAGCAAACTTAACGATTAAGTTAGATGAGAATGAAGAAGGTGGAGATATTTTCAAACCATGAGGCATTAAGGACTGCTTGAGGTCACTCAAACATTGCTAGGATAGACCATTTGACCATAAAGTCAAAGATAGATAAAAATGAAGCTAACATAAGGACTAAGTAAGATGAGTAGGAGGAAGGTAGAGATATTTTTAAACCTTCAAGCTTTAAAGAATGCTTGGGGTCATTCAAACATTGCTTAAGCCATGCGGGTCACAAAAATTTTGCTAGGTTTGACCATTTGACCATAATGTCAACGATAAATTAAAAAAAAACAAACTTAATGACTAAGTTAGATGAAAATGATGAAGGTAGAGATATTTTGCGACCATGAAAATTTAAAGAGTGCTTGGGGTCATTCAAACAATGCTAGGCCATTTGATTCACAAAAACTTTGTTAGCAATGACCATCTGACAATAAAGTTAAAGATAAATAAAAAAGAAGCAAATTTAATGACTAAGTTAGGTGAAAATGAGAAGGTGGAGATATTTTCAATCTTTGGAGCTTAAGGAGTGCTTGAGGCCACTCAAACATTGCCCTAGGAATTCGTAACACAAAAGCTTCACTGCGTTTGACCATTTGACCAAAAGTCAAAGATAGATAAAAAAGAAGTAAACGTAATACTAAGTTAGATGAGAATCAGGAAAGTGGAGATATTTTCAAACTTTGAATCTTTAAGGAGTGTTGATGTCACTCAAACATTGCCTATGCCTTTCGGATCACAAAAACTTAGTTAGCTTTTACTGTTTGACCGTAAAGTGAAAGATAGATTAACAGGAAGTAAACTTAATGACAAAGTTAGATGAGAATGAAGGTAGAGATATTTTCAAACCTTGAAGCATTAAGGAATGCTTGGGGTCACTCAAACTCTGGTTAGGCAATTCGGATCTCAAAAACATTGCTAGGTTTGGCCATTGTGCTATAAAGTCAAAGATAAATTAAAAAGTAGCAAATTTAATGACTAAGCTAGATGAGAATGAAGAAGGTGTAGATATTTTCAAACCTTAAAGCTTTAAAGAGTACTTGGAGTTTTTCAAACATTCAAACCTTGAATCATGAAGGAGCTTGGGGCCACGCAAACTTTGCCTAGGCCATTCGGATCTTAAAAACTTTGCTAGGTTTGGCTGTTTTACTATAAAGTCAAAGATAGATTAAAAGGAAGCAAAATTAATGACTAAGCTAGATGAGAATGAAGAAGGTGGAGATATTTTTAAACCTTGATGCTTGAAGGAGTGCTTGGGGTCACTTAAACATTGCCTAGGCCATTCAGATCATAAAAACTTTGCTAGGTTTGGAAATTTTACTATAAAGCCAAAGATAGATAAAATGGATGCAAACTTAACGACTAAGTTAGATGAGAATGAAGAAGATAGAGGGATTTTCAAACCATGAAACTTTACGGAGCGCTTGGGCTCAAACATTTCCTAGGCCATTCAGATCACATAAACCCCACTAGGTTTGACCATTTGACCATAAAGTCAAAGATAAATCAAAAGAAAGCAAACTTAATGACTAAGTTACATGAGAATGATGAAAGTAGAGATATTTTCAAACCATGAAGCTTTAAGGAGTGTTTGTGGTCACTCAAACATTTCTTTGGCCTTTTGCATCACAAAAACTTTAATAGGTTTGACCATTTGACCATAAAATTAAAGATAGATCCAAAGGAAGCAAACCTAATGACTAAGTTAGATGAGAATGTAGAAGGTGGAGAGATTTTGAAATCGTGAAGCCTTAAGAGTGATTGGGGTCACTCAAACATTACCTTTTCCTTTGCATCACAAACAATTTGCTAGGTTTAACCATTTGCCCATAACGTCAAAGTATAGATTAAAAGGAAGCAAACTTAATGACTAAGATAGATGAGAATGAAGAAGGTGGAGATATTTTCAAACCTTTGAAGCTTGAAGGAATGCTTGCGGTCAATCAAACATTGGCTTGGCCATTCGGATCACATAAAACTTTGCTACTAGGTTTGACCATTTGACTACAAAGTCAAAGATAGATCAAAAGGAAGCAAACTTAATGACTAAGTTACATGAAAATGGAAGAAGGTGGAGATATTTTAAACCATGAAGCTTTAAAAGTGCTTGGAGTCACTCAAACATTGCATAGGCCTTTTGGATCACAAAAACTTTGATAGCATTGACTATTTGACCATAAAGTCAAAGATAAATGAAAAGGAAGCAAACCTAATGACTAAGTTAGATGAGAATGAAGAAAGGTGGAGGTATTTTCAGTTTTTGGAGCTTTAAGGAGTGCGTGATGGTCACTCAAAAATTGCCTAGGGCATTCGTAACACAAAAACTTCACTAGTTTTGACCATTTGACCAAAAGTCAAAGACAGATCAAAAGGAAGCAAACTTAATGACTAAGATAGATGAGAATCAAGACAATGGTGATATTTTCAAACTTTGAAGCATTAAGGAGTGTTGGTGTCACTTAAATGTTGCCTAGGCCTTTCGGATCACAAAAACTTTGTTAACTCTGGCCGTTTGACCATAAAGTCAATGATAGTTCAAAAAGAAGCAAACCTAATGACTAAGTTACATGCGAGTGAAGAAGGTAGAGGTATTTTCAAATTATGAAGTATTAAGGAGTGCTTGGGGTTACTCAAACATTGCTTAGGCCTTTTGGATCACAAAAACATTGCTAGATTTGACCATTTGACCATAAAATCAAAGATAGATAAAAAGGAAGCAAAACCTAATGACTAAGTTAGATGAGAATGTAGAAGGTGGAGAGATTTTGAAATCGTGAAGCCTTAAGGAGTGATTGGGGTCAATCAAACATTACCTTTTCCTTTTGCATCACAAAACGTTTGCTAGGATTGACCATTTGTCCATAAAGACAAAGATATCTCAAAAGGAAGCAAACTCTAAGATAGATGAGAATGGTGAAGGTGGAGATATTTTCAAATCATGAAGCTTAAAGGAGTGCTTGGCTCACTCAAACATTGCCTAGGCCATTCAGATCACAAAAACTTTGCTAGGTGTGACAATTTCACCATAAAGCCAAAGATAGATAAAAAGGAAGCAAACATAAAAACTAAGTTAGATCGAATGAAGAAGGAAGAGAGATTTTCAAACCATGAATCTTTAAGGAGTGCTTTGGGTCACTCAAACATTGCTCAGGCCATTCAAATCACACAAACTCTACTAGGTTTAACCATTTGACCATAAAGTTAAAGATAGATCAAAAGGAAGTAAACTTAATGACTAAGCTATATGAGAATGAAGAAGTTAGAGATATTTTCAAACCTTTAAGTTTTAAGGAGGGCTTAAGGTCACTCAAGCATTGCCTGGGCCTTTTGGATCCCAACAACTTTATTAGGATAGACCATTTGACCATAAGTAAAAGATAGATGAAAAGGAAGCAGGCTTAATAATTGTGTTAGATGAGAATGAAGGAGGTAGAGATATTTTCAAAGCTTGAAGCTCTAAAGAGTGCTTGGGGTCATTGAAACAATGCCTAGGGCTTTTGCATTACAAAAACTTTGCTAGGATATACAATTTTATCCTAAAGTCAAAGATAGATGAAAAAGAACTAAACTTATTGACTATGTTAGATGAAAATGAAGAGAGTAGAGATATTTTCAAACCATCATGCTTTAGGGAGTGCTTGTGGTCACTCAAACATTGCCTAGGCCTTTCAGATCACAAAAACATCGCTAAGTTTGATCATTTGACTTTAAAGTCAAAGATAAATCAAAAGAAAGCAAATTTAATGACTGTGTTAGATGAGAACGAAGAAGGTAGATTTATTTTCAAACCTTGAAACTTTAAGGAGTGCTTGGGATGACTCAAACATTACTTAGGCATTTTGGATCACAAAAAGTTAGATAAGTTTGACTATTTGACCATAAATTCAAAGATAGATCAAAAGGAAGCAAACATAAAAGCTAAGTTAGATGAGAATGAAGAAGGTGGAGCTATTTTCAAACCCTGAAGCTTGAAGGAGTGCTTGGGGATACTAAAACATTGCATAGGCATTTCGGATCATGGAAACTTTGCTAGGTTTGACCATTTGACCTTAAAGTCAAAGAAAGATTAAAAGGAAGCAAATATAATGACAAAGTTAGATGAGAAGGAAGAATGTGGAGATATTTTTAATCCCTAAAGCATTAAGAATTGCTTGGGGTCACTCGAACTTTGACTAGGCTTTTCGTATCACAAAAGCTTTGCTAGGATAGACCGTTTGACCATAAAGTTAAAGATAGATTTAAAGGAAGCAAAGATAAAGACTAAGTTAGATGAAAAGGAAGAAGGTAGAGATATTTTTAAAGCTTCAAGCTCTCAGGAGTGCTCGAGGTGTCTCAAACATTGCTAGGCCATTCAAATCACAAAAGCTTTGTTAGCGTCGAAGATAAAAAGGAAGCAAACTTAATGACTAAGTTAAATGAGAATGAAGAAAGTAGAGATATTTTCAATCCTTGGCTCTTTTAGGAGTGCTTAGGGTCACTCAAACATTGCCTAGGCCATTCGTAATACAAAATTTTACTAAGTTTGAACATTTTGACTAAAAAGTCAAAAACATATCAAAAGGAAGCAAACACAATGATTAAGTTAGGTGAGAAGGGAGAACGTAGAGATATTTTCAATCCTTAAAGCTTTACGACGTGCATGGGGTCACACAAACATTGCCTAGGCCATTCGTATCACAAAAACTTTGATACGTTTGACCATTTCCCCATAAAATCAAAGATACTTATTAACTAAGTTAGATAAGAATGAAGAAGGCAGAGATCTTTTCAAACCTTAAAATTTTAAGGAGTGCTTGGGGTCACTAAAACTTTGCCAAGGCCATTCAAGCCACAAAACTTTACTTGGTTTGACCATTTGACATAAAACCAAAGATAGAAGAAAAAGAAATAGACTTAATGACTAAGTTAGATAAGAATGAATAAGGTGGAGAATTTTCAAACTTGAAGCTTTAAGGAATGCTTAGGGTCACTCAAACATTGCTTAAGCCTTTTGGATCCCAAAAATTTTGTTAGGATAGACCTTTGGCCATAGAGTCAAAAAAAGATCAAATGGAAGCAAACTTAATGACTAAGTTAGATGAGAAGGAAGAAGTTAAACATATTTTCAAACCTTGAAGCTTTAAGGAGTGTTTGGGGTTATTCAAACATTTCCTAAGCCATTCGGATCACAAAAACTTTGCTAGGTTTGACCATTTGACTATAAAGTCACAGATGGATCAAAAGGAATCAAACTTAATGACTAAATTAGATGAGAATGAAGAAGGTAGAGATATTTTCAAGCCTTGAAGCTTTAAAAAGTGCTTAGTGTCATTGAAAAATTGCATAGGCCATTCGGATCACAAAAACTTTGTTAGGTTTGACCGTCTGACCATAAAGTCAAAGATATATCAAAAGGAAGCAAATATATTGACAAAGTTAGATGAGAATGAAGAAAGTGTAGATATTTTCAATCCTTGAAGTTTTAAGAAGTGCTTGGGATCACTCAAGTATAGCCTAGGCCATTCATAGCACAAAAACTTTCCTAGGTTTGACCATTTGACCAAAAAATCAGAGATAGATCAAATATGAGCAAACACAGTGACTAAGTTAGATGAGAAGGAAGAAACTAGCAATAATTTCAGTCCTTGAAGCCTTAAGGAGTGATTGGGATTACTCAAACATTGCCTAGGCCATTCGTACCCCAAAAACATTGCTAGGTTTGACTTTTTGACCGTAAAGTCAATGGTAGATTAAAAGGATACAAACTTAATGACTAAGTTAGATGAGAATGAAGAAGGTGAAGACATTTTCAAACCTTGAAGCTTTAAGGAGTACTGGGGGTCACTTAAACATTGCTTAGGCCATATGGATCCCAAAAACATTGCTAGGTTTGACCATTTGACCATAATGTCAAACATAGATAAAAAGGAAGCAAACATAATTACTAATCAGATGAGAATGAATAAGGTAGAGATATTTTCAAACCTTGAAGCGTTAAGGAGTGCTTGGGGTATCTCAAACATTGCATAGGCCATACGGATCACAAAAACTTGGCTATGCTTGACCATTTGACTAAAAAGTCAAAGATAAATGAAAAAAATGCATGAAATAGGTAGACATATGTTCAAACCATGAAGCTTTGGGAAGTGTTTGGGGTCTGTCAAACTTTGCTTAGGTCTTTTGGATCACAAAAACTTTGCTAGGAAAAACCATTTGACCATAAAGTCAAAGATAGATCAAAAGGAAGCAAACTTAATGCCTAAGTTAGATGAGAATGAAGAAGGTAGAGATATTTTCATTCCTTGAACATTAAGGTGTGCTTGGCGGTAATCAAACATTGCCTAGGCTGTTTGAATCACAAAAACATTGTTAGGTTTGACCCTTTGACCATAGAGTCAAAGATTGATGAAAAGGAAGCAAACTTAATGACTAAGTTAGATGAGAAGCAAGCAGGTAGATTTATTTTCAAACCTTAAAGTTTTATGGAGTGCTTAGGGTCAGTCAAACATTGCTTAGGCATTTCCGATCAAAAAAACTTTGCTAGGTTTGGCTATTTGACCGTAAAAGTCAAAGATAAATTAAAAGGAAGTAAAGACAATGACTAAGTTAGATGAGAATAAAGAAGGTAGAGACACTTTCAAATCATGAAGCTTTAAGGAGTGCTTTGGGCCACTAAAATATTACCTAGGCCATTTGTATCACAAAAAATTTGCTAGGTCTGGCCATTTGACCATAAAGGTGAAGATAAAACAAAAGGAAGCAATTTCAAGGACTAAGTGAGAAGAGAATGAAAAAGGTTGAGATATTTTTAATCCTTGAAGCTTTAAAGAGTACTTGGGTCATTCGAACATTACCTAGGCCATTCGGATCACACAAACTCTGCTAGGTTTGACCATTTGACCACAAATTCAAAGATAGATCATATGGAAGCAAACTTAATGATTAAGTTAGACGGAATGAAGAAGGAAGAGAGATTTTCAAACCATGAACCTTTAAGGAGTTTTTGGGCCACTCAAACATTGCGTAGGCCATTCAGATCAAACAAACTCTGCTAGGTTTGACTATTTGACCACAAATTCAATGATAGATCGGATGATGGCAAACTTAATGACTAAGTTAGATGAGAATGAAGAAGGTAAAGATATTTTCAAACCTTGAAGCTTTAAGGAGTACATGGGGTCACACAAACATTCCCTTGGCCATTCGTATCACAAAAACTTTGCTAGGTTAGACCATTTGACCATAAAGTCAAAGATAGATCAAATGAAAGAAAACTTAATGACTAAGTTAGATCTGAATGTAAAAGGTAGAGATATTTTCAAATCTTGAAAGTTTAAGGATATTCCCTAAGCTATTCGGATCACAAAAAGTTTGCTTAGTTTGACCATTTGATCTTAAAATCAAAGATTGGTCAAAAGGAAGCAAACTTAATGACTAAGATAGATGAGAATGAAGAAGGTGGAGATATTTTCAAAACTTAAAGCTTTAAGGAGTACTTGGGGCCACTCAAATGCTGCCTAGGCCATTTGCATCACAAAAACTTTGTTAGGAAAGACCATTTGACCTAAAAGTCAAAGATAGACCAAAAGAAAGCAAACTTAATGACTAAGTTAGATGAGAAGGAAGAAAGTAGATGTATTTTGGAACCTTGAAGCTTTATGGAGTGCTTCGGGACTCAAACATTGCCAAGGCATTTTGGATCTCATAAATATTGCTAGGATTGATTGTTTAACCATAAAGTCAATCATATAACAAAAGGAAGCAAACTTAGCAACTAAGTTGGGTGAGAATGAAGAAGGTGGAGATATTTTTAAATTTTGAAGCTTTAAGGAGTGCTTGGGGTCACTCAAACTTTGTCTAGAGATTTCGGATCACAAAAACTTTACTAGGTTTGACCATTTGACCATAAAGTTAAAGATAAATCAAAAGGAAATAAACTTAACGACTAAGTTACATTAGAAGGAAGAAGGTAGAGACATTTCCAATCCTTGAAGCTTTACGGTGTGCTTGCGGTCATTCAAACTATGCATAGGCCATGCAGATCACAACAACATTGCTAGGTTTGACCATTTGACTGTAAAGTTAAAGATAGATCAAAAGGAAGCAAACTTAATGACTAAGTTAGATGAGAATAAAGAAAGTTGAGATATTTTCAACCCTTGAAGCTTTAAAGAGTACCTGGGGTGACTCAAAACATTGCCTAGCCAATTCGTATCACAAAAACTTTACGAGGTTTGACCATTTGACAAAAAAGACAAAGATAGATTAAAAAAAAGCAAACACAATGACTAAGTTAGATGAGAAGGAAGAAGGTAGAGATATTTTCAATCCCTTATGCTGTAAGGAGTGCTTGGGGTTATCCAAATATTGCCTAAGCCATTTATATCATAAAAACTTTGCTTGGTTTGAAAAATTGACCGTAAAGTCAAAGATAAATCAAAAGAAAGCAAACTTAATGACCAAGTTAGATGAGAATTAAGAAGGTGAAGATATTTTCAAATCTTGAAGCTTTAAGGTGTGTTTGGGGTCACTCAAACTTTGCTTAGGTCTTTGGATCACAAAAACTTTGCTAGGTTTGGCCATTTAGCCATAAAGTCAAAGATAAATCCAAAGGAAGCACACTTAATGACTAAGTTAGATGAGAATGAAGATGGTGGAGATATTCTCAATCTTTGAAGCTATAGGGAGTGCCTAGGGTCACTCAAACTTTGCCTAGGTCATTCATATCGCAAAAATTTTACTAGGGTTCATCATTTGAACAAATTGTCAAAGACAAATTAAAAGGAAGCAAACACAATTTCTAAGTCAGACGAGAAGGATGAAGGTAAAGATATTTTCAATCCTTAATGCCTTAAGGAGTGCATGGGGTTACCCAAATATTGCATAGGCCATACGGATTACAAAAACTTTGCTAGGTTTAACCAAATGACCATAAAGTCAAAGATAGATTAATGGGAAGCAAACATAATGACTAAGCTGGATGAGAAGGAAGAAGGTAGAGATATTAAAAACCTTGAAGCTTTAAGGGGTTCTTGGGGTCTCTCAAATATTGCCTAGGCCATTCAGATTACAAAAACATTGCTAGGATAGACTATTTGACTATAAAGTCAAAGATAGATCAAACGAAAGCAAACATAAAGACTAAGTTAAATAAGAAAGAAGAAGGTAGAGATATTTTTAAACCTTGAAGCTTTAACGAGTGCTTGGGGTCATTCAAACATTGCCTAGGCCGTTTGGGTCACGAAAACATTGCTAGGTTTGTCTATTTGACCGTAAAGTCAAGAATAGATCAAGAGGAATCAAACTTAATGACTAAGCCAGATGAGAGTGATGAAGGTGGATATATTTTCAAAACTTGATGCTTTAAGGAGTGCTTAGGATCACTTAAACTTTGCCAGGCCATTTAGATCACAAAGACTTTGTTAGCTTTGACCATCTGGCCATAAAGTCAAACATAAATCAAAAGGAAGCAAACTTAATTATAAAGTTAGATGAGATCGAAAAAGGTAGAGATATTTTCAATCCTTGATGCTTTAAGGAGTGGTTGGGGTCACATAAACATTGCATAGGCCATACAGATCACAAACCTTTGTTAGGTTTGACAATTTGACCATAAAGGCAAAGATAAACAAAAAGGAAGCAGACTTAATGACAAAGTTAGGTGAGAATGAAGAAGGTGAGATATTTTCAAACCTTGAAGCTTGAAGGAGTGCTTGGGGTCACTGACGTGAACTGTCGAACTCACACAAATTAACCAGGCTTATAAAGAAATTTGTAATATATAGGACAACCTGGATCATCTCCGAAGGATTTTGACATAGAACTAAATCACTCAATTAAAAACAAAACAATAAACAGGGGGAGGTTTTAATTCGATTAAAATTAAAGCAAGAGATTAAAACGAAAATAACAATTTAAAAGCAATCAACCAACCCACAATTGAGGTTTCAAGGACATCCGTCACTGGACAAAGAATTACTAAATCTCGTGGTTGACCCTAAACAAATCAGAATCCCTGCATTCATATAGGAACCCTCTCTACTAGACAATCACCTAGCATTTAATCAAACTCTTGGCGTGTTCACTCATGTCATCGGACAGTGTTCACTTCCACCTATTTTGATTTTAAGTCCCTTGGGTTAATCAATCTAAATATTAAATCTAACATTTAATCCCTTTCCCTAGACGATCAAAATACAGAAATCATAAACAAACCTCATGGATAAACCTCATCCGCTCGGATTCAACGTACACAATCATGTTGGCTTGCTCAATTTGAGTAAAATGGGGAAGAAAAACGGATTCAGCTCATGGAGAGCACGGGTCCTCTGGATTCAACAGCAAAAACCTCAATTCATGGGTTGATTGAATGGAAAGTTAGCCTACCATTGCTGGGAAAAAACAGAAAACGAAAAGGAAAGAAAAAGATGAACAAGATGAGAGAAAAGAGAAGAGGTGTAGATCTGAAATTTCTCCAAAATCAAAAGCTGCTGTTCATGTTGCCCTAATATGCTATTTAAACCTAAAAATAAATAGGGTCAAGGCTCCAAAACTGGCCCAAATTAAAAACATAACTAATGGCTTTGGTCCTAGGTAATTTGGACTCCTAATTACAAAGTTAAGCCCAATTAACTAAACATAGCTCCAGAATTTCGTGACTGACTTTGGCTCCAATTTTGACTGCCTTCTTGTCCGAATTTGGCCTTCAAGCCTCTAATACCATTTGTAGCTCTTTGAGTTATCTGCAAAAAGAAATAAGAATGAGGTTAATCGGATACTTAGAAAAAAGTTATGATCATAATACTGGAACAATATAAATATGAAAAAATAGCACGAAAATGAATTAAATCCAATTAAAAGCCCAAAGCCCAATTTGGACCAAAAATCATTAATTACAACACTAAACAACCCTAAAATCATTAATCAAATGCAATAATTAAGTGTGATAAAAATTTAATTATCAAATGCCCCCACACTTATCCTTTTGCACTCCTGGGCAAAATTAAAAACTCAAAACAAAACTAAAGAAATGATAAAACAAAAATAAAGACTAAAAGATAGACCTCTCCTTTCTAACAATTGTCAAGAATGCAAAACTTGAACAAGGAACACAATTTCAAAAGATCAACCAATCATGACAGAAATTTCTTTCATCTCAAATTATAAAACATGGGAATCTCAATTGATGATGCTAATCACGCAAAATGGCCTCTCAAGGTATGTTCTCAATCAATCTCTCAAGTGTATAGGGTAGCAAGTGTATCACTCAAATTCTACTCAAGAAAATTGCCCTACCATAAGCTTGCTAAAATTCTACTTCTCCACTACTCAAAACACATGCATGCACAAATCAAGAGGACTTATTATTCAAGGTTGTAATGGGGCTATGGTGAAGGCATGGACAAGTTTAGAAATGAAAGGCTAAGCACCCAAGAAATTTAAAAGAAGCATTAGTCAAGAAACACAAAGGTTTGCTCTCAAAACCAAAATAAGTGATGAAATGCACTTTTACAAATAAATCGCCTCTTTCAACAAAACTCATTTCCTTCCCCAAAAGTTAATATTACACCAAAATTTTTCTCAAATTGACATTTTTTTATCATATATATATATATATATATATATATATATATATATATATATATATATATATTTCAGATTTTTCTTCTACTATTTTTTTTTGTTTTTTTGTTTTTGAAGACTTCCACAATTACTTATACAAGCACAATGACCAAAAACTAATGCCAAATGACAATTAGCATCAAATACCTCCCTCACACTTAAAATGTTGCACGCCCTGGGCAACCCCCACACTTAAACATAATACTAAGGTGAAACCAATGCTCAATAAATTTCCAAGGAGCAGAATAAAATAGTTTTACGCTTAGGCTTGTAATATGGCTAAGATAAGGATGATACAAAAAGGCACAAAGGGGCTAACCAACAGGAATATAATGCAAGGGATGGCTATCTGGCCAAAGTGGTAAATGAAAGAAAGAATGCCTCTATCATATTTATGCATGCCAGTTGAAAAATGCAGTTTTCAAAAAGAAAAAAGGCAAGTTCTAGAGAACAAAATGATTAGCAAAAGCACACAAGAAAGAAAGAATGGCAAAAAAATAAATTCCACTCACACAGGCCCAAAATCTAACAAGGGTCAATACCAGCACGCAATCAGCATCACAAAATCAACTACCAAGTCAGATAATCTAAGAGTTGAGAAATTCAGTCCAACTAGAATGATCCATCAAAAACAAAATATCTAAGTTCAACACTATGTACATCTCAACAATTATCACAAGGAGGGTTCAGACTGTATTATTCGCAAAATCCTGTTATTAACAATCAAAGTTGAAATTAAAAATGCAAAGAAAAGAAAAATAGAGAAAAGAGGAAGAAGACTCCCTATCCTCCTGAGGGAGGGTAAGTGGCAATCAGTGAGCCAAATCTCTGCCTCCGCTGGCTGCTGCTGGGGTCCCTCATAAAAATGCTTAAGGCGATGTCAATTCACTGTGAAAGTACTCCTGGTCCGCTCATCACACAGTTCTACTGCACCAAGAGGAAAAACATTAGTAATCACAAAAGGACCATCCCCATCTAGATCTAAGTTTACCAGGCATAAATTTGAGACGGGAGTTAAATAAGAGGACTTTCTGGCCACAACAAACTCTTTTCTCAGGATTTGCTTATCATGGAATGCCTTTGTCTTTTCCTTGTATAAACGCGAACTCTCAATAGGCATCCAATCTAAGCTCTTCCAGCTCTTGTAATTGCAACTTCCTCTCCACCCCCGACTGGGATAAATCCATGTTGCACTGCTTAATGGCGCAATATGCCTGATGCTCCAACTCTACCGGAAGATGACATGCCTTACCAAAGACAAGTCGATAGGGAGACATCCCAATCGGAGTCTTGTAGGCAGTCCGATATGCCCACAAAGCGTCATCTAGCCTCTTGCTCCAATCTTTCCGGTTAGAGTTAACAGTCTTTTGAAGGATTTGCTTAATCTCTCTGTTCAAGATTTTCAACTTGGCCATTGGTCTGTGGGTGGTATGTTGTGGCAACCTTGTGAATCACTCCATGCTTCCATAATAAAGCATCCATGCTTCGGTTACAAAAATGAAAGCCCTGGTCACTGATAATAGCTCTAGGAACACCAAACCTGCAGAAAATGTGAGACCTGACAAAATCTACAACCACAGCAGAATCATCAGTCCAGGTGGCTTTCGCCTCAACCCATTTTGAGAGACATAATCAACAGCCAGCATATAGTAAGTAAAAACCATGGGAAACAGGAAATTGACCCATAAAATCAATACCCCAAACATCAAAAACTTCACAAAATAGTATAGGTTGCTGGGGCATCTCATGCCTACGGGAAATACTCCCTGCCCTCTGACAGTTCTCACATGACTTGCAAAACAGATATGAATCATGAAACAAGGAAGGCCAAAATAAACCAGAATCTAACACTTTCCTAGCAGTTCTTTGGGGTCCAAAGTGACCACCACAGGCAGAAGCATGGCAAAAATGTAAAATGGAATGAAACTCATTATCAGGCACACATCTCCTAATTACTTGGTCATTACAGAATCTCCACAAATAAGGGTCATCCCAAACATAGTATTTAGATTCACTTTTCAATTTCAGAGTCTGGGCTCTAGTGGAATCAGCAGGTAAACACCAGCAACCAAATAATTTACCAAGTCAGCATACCATGGAAGCTTACCTTGCAGCTGTAAAAGCTGCTCATCAGGAAAATCATCCCGAATGGAAGAGAGGTCAGAAGGATGGTGGAGTGATCCGACTCAAGTGATCAGCTACCTAGTTCTTTGCTCCACTTCTATCCTTAATCTCAATGTCAAATTCTTGGAGCAACAACATCCACCGAATGAGTCGAGGCTTAGCATCTGCCTTTTTCAAAAGAAACTTCAAGGCTGCATGGTCAGAAAAGACGATCACCCTAGTATCTAGCAGATATAACCTAAACTTATCAAGTGCAAAAACTATAGCCAAAAGTTCTTTCTCAGTGGTTGTGTAATTAGACTGGGCAGAATCCAAAGTCTTGGAGGCATAGGCAATGACATGAGGAGCCTTATTGACCAGCTGAGCAAGAACTGCACCAACAGCATAGTTGGAGGCATCGTACATCAGCTCAAATGGAAGAGACCAATCTGGTGGCTGGATCACCGGAGTTGTGGTCAAGCAGCGCTTCAAATGATTAAAGGCTGACTTACACTCATCATCAAACACAAAATCTGTGTCGTGCTGCAGAAGGTTGGACAGGGGCCGGGCAATCTTGCTAAAGTTCTGGATGAAGCGCCGGTAGAATCCTGCATGACCAAGAAAAGAACGTACTTCCCGCATAGACGCGAGGTAAGGTAAAGCAGAAATAACATCTATCTTAGCAGGATCTACCTCAATACCCCCTTTCTAGACACTACGTGTCCTAAACTATCCCTGACTCAACCATGAAATGAACATTTCTCAAAGTTCAACCACAAGATTGGTCTCAATGCATTTTATTCAAGACTCTAGCCAAACTACCCAAGCATGCATCAAAAGAAGACCCATACACAGTAAAATCATCCATAAATACTTCCATGCAATCCTCTAAAAATTCAGAAAAGATGCTTACCATGCACTGCTGAAAGGTTCCAAGCGCATTGCAGAGTCCAAAGGGCATCCTTCTGTATGCAAATATTCCAAAGGGGCATGTGAAGGTAGTCTTTCTAAATCTTCAGGTGCAATATGGATTTGGAAGTAGCCTGAGTAGCCATCCAAGAAACAATAGTGAGACTTACCAGCCAACTGCTCTAACATCTGATCAATAAAGGGTAAAGGATAGTGATCCTTGCGGGTGGCTTGGTTGAGCTTCCGGTAGTCTATGCAGACTCTCCAACTGTTCTGAGCTCTTTGTGGGAATTAGCTCATTTTTCTGATTGGCCACTATTGTCACTCCAGACTTTTGGGAACTACCTGAACTGGGCTGACCCACTGGCTGTCAGAGATGGGGTAGATAATGCCAGCTTGCAGGAGCTTAGTTACTTCCTTCTTCACCACATGCAGAAATAAGGGGATTCAGGCGCCTCTGAGGTTTGCCTCACTGGCTTAGCACCCTCTTCCAATGAAATTCGATGCATTGCCTATGCCATTCGGGTCACAAAAACTTTGGTAGGATTGTCCCTTTGACCATAAAGTCAAAGATAGATCTAAAGGAAGCAAGCTTAATGACTGAGTTGCATGAGAATGAAGAAGGCAGAGATATTTTCAAACCTTGAAGCTTTAAGGAGTCCTTGGGGTCGCTCAAAAACTTTGCTAGGTTTGACCATTTGACCACGAAGTCAAAGATAGAACAAATGAAAGCAAACTTAATGACAAAGATAGTTGAGACGAAGAACGTAGAGATATTTTTAATCCTTGAAGCTTTAAGGAGTGCCTGGGGTCACTTAAGCAATCATCAAGCCATTCGGATCACAAAAACTTTACCAGGTTTGACCATTTGATCATAAATTCAAAGATAGATCAAAAGGAAGCAAACTTAATGACTAAGTTCGTTGAGGATGAAGAAGGTGGAGATATTTTCAATCCTTGGAGCTTTAAGGAGTGCTTAGGGTCGTTCAAACATTACCTAGGCCATTAAGATCACAAAAAACTTTGTTAGATAAACAATTTGGCCGTAATGTCAAAGATAGATCAAAAGAAAACAAACTTATCGACTAAGTTAGATGAGAATGAGGAATATAGAGATGTGCTCAAGCCTTGAGGCTTTAAAGAGTGCCTAGGTCACTCAAATATTCCCAAGGCATTTAACATCGCAAAAACATTGCTAGGTTAGACCATTTGACCATAAAGTTAAAGATAGATCAAAAGGATGCAAACTTAATTACTAAGTTAGATGAGAATGAAGAAGGTATAGATATTTTCAAATCCTGAAGCTTTGAGGAGTGCTTGGGGTCACTCAAATAATGCCTTGGCCATTCATCTCATAAAAACTTTGATAGGTTTGACCATTTGATCGTAAATTCAATGACAGATGAAAAGGAAGCTAATTTAATGACTAAGTTAGGTGAGAAAGAAGAAGGTAAAGATTTTGTCAAGCCTTAAAGCTTTAAGGAGTGCTTGGGGTCACTTAGACATTGCCTAGGCCTTATGGATCACAAAACTTTGCTAGGATAGACCATTTAATTATGAAGTCAAAGATAGATCAAAAGGAAGCAAACTTATTAATTAAATTAGAAGAGAATGGTCATGGTAGAGATATTTTCAAACCTTGAAGCTTTAAGAAGTGCTTGGGGCTAGTCAATCATTGCCTAGGCCTTTTGGATCACAAAAATATCTCTTGGTTTGACCATTTCACCATAAACTCAAAGATAGATCAAAAGGAAGCAAACTTCATGAATAAGTTCGATAAGAAGGAAAAAGGTAGATTTATTTTCAAACCTCGAAGCTTTATGTTGTGCTTGGGGTCACTCAAACATTGGCAAGGCATTTCGGTTCACAAAAACTTTGCTAGGTTTGGCCATATGAAAACGAATCAAACTTAATGACTAAGTTTGATGAGAATAAAGAAGGTGGAGATATTTTCAAAATATGAAGCTTTAAGGAGTGATTTGGGTCACTCAAACCTAGCTTAGGCCTTTTGGATCACAAACCTTTGCTAGGTTTGACCATTTCATCATAAAGTCAAAGATAGATCAAAACGAAGCATACAAAAAGACTAAGTTAGATGAGAAAGTAGAAGGTGGAGATATTTTCAAAACTTTAAACTTTAATGACATTCCCTAGGCCATTTGGATCACAAAAAGTTTGCTTAGTTTGACCATTTGATCTTAAAGTCAAAGATAGATCAAAAGTAAACAAAATGACTAAGTTAGATGAAAATGAAGAAGGTGGAGATATTTTTGATCCTTGATGCTTTTAGGAGTGGTTGGGGCCACTCAAACATTGCCTAGGCTATTTGTATCACAAAAACTTGAACATTTGGCCAAAAAGTCAGAGATAGATCAAATGTAAGCAAACACAATGACTAAGTTGGATGAAAAGGAAGAAGCTTGCGATATTTTCAATCCTTGAAGCTTTAAGGAGCGCTTGGAGTCACTCAAACATTGCCTCAGCTTTTTGCATCACAAAAACTTTCTAGCATAGGCAATTTGACAATAGAGTCTATCATAGTTCAAAAGGAATCAAACTTAGTGACTAAGTTAGATGAGAATGATGTACGTGGAGATATTTTCAAATCTTGAAGCTTTGAGGAGTGCTTGGGGACAGTCAAATATTGCATAGGCCATTCGGATCACAAAAAGTTTGCTAGATTTGACCATTTGCCCATAAAGTCAAAGATAGATTAAAACGAAGCAGACTTAATGACTAAGTAAGATGAGAATGAATAAGGTGGAGATATTTTCAAACCTTGAAGCTTCAAAGAGTGCTTAGGGTCACTCAAACATTGCCCAGGCATTTCGGATCACAAAAAATTCATTAGGTTTGACCATTTGGCCATAAAGTCAAATATAGATCAAAAGGAAGTAAATTTAATGACTAAGTTAGATGAGATGGAAGAAGGTAGATTTATTTTCAAACTATGAAGCTTTATGGAGTACTTGCGGTCACTCAAACACTGCCAAGGTATTTTGGATCACAAAAGCTTTGCTAGGTTTGACCATTTGACCATAAAGTCAAAAATAGATCAAAAGGAAGCAAAATTAATAACTAAGTTAGATGAGAAGGAAGAAGGTGGAGATATTTTTAATCCTTGAAACTTTAAGGAGTGCTTGGGGTGACTCAAACATTCCCTATGGCATTCAGCTCACAAAAACTTTACAAAGTTTGACTATTTGACCACAAAGTCAAAGTTATATAAAAAGAAGCAAACATACTAACTAAGTAAGATGAGAATGAATAAGGTAGAGATATTTTCAAACCTTGAAGCTTAAAGGAATGCTTGGAGTCTCTCAAACATTGCCTAGGCCTTTCTTATCACAAAAACTTTACTATGTTCGTCCATTTGACCATAAAGTCTTAAATATATAAAAAGGAAGCAAACATATTGACTGTTAGATGAGACGGAAGAAGGTAGAGATATTTTCAAAATTTAAAGCTTTAAAGAGTGCTTTGGGCCACTCAAACATTGCCTAGGTTTTTTATATCACAAAAACTTGGCTATGTTTGACCATTTGACTACGAAGACTAAGGTAGGTCAAAAGGAAGCAAAGATAATGACTAAGATAGACGAGAAGGAAAAAGGTAAAGATGTTTTCAATCCTTGAACTTTAAGGAGTGCTTGGGTTCTCTCCAACATTCCCTAGGCCATTCAGACGAAAAAACCTTTACTAGGTTTGACCATTTGACATAGATCAGAAGGTAGGAAACATAATGACTAAGTTAGATGAGAATGAAAAAGGCAGGGATATTTTCAAAATTTGAAGCTTTGAGGAGTGCTTAGAGTCACTCAAACATTGCCTATGCCATAGGGATCACAAAAGCTTTGCCAGGTTTGACCATTTTGCCATAAAGTCAAAGATATATCAATAAGAAGAAAACATAATGACTAAGTTTAATGAGAAAGAAGAAGGTAGAGATATTTTCAAATCTTGAAGTTTTAAGGAGTGCTTGAGGTCACTCAAACGTTGCCTAGGCTATTGGGATCACAAAAACTTTGCTTAGTTTGACCATTTGCTATAAAGTCAAAGATAAGGAAGCGAACATAATTACTAAGTTAGATGAGAATGAAGAAGGTGGAGATATCTTCAAACCTCAAAGCTTTAAGGAGTGCTTGGGGTCACTCAAACTTTGTTTAGCCTTTTGGATCTCAAACACTTTGCTAGGTTTGACCATAAAGTCAAAGATAGATCAAAAGGAAGCAAACTTAATGACTACGTTAGATGAGAATGAAGAAGGTAGAGATATTTTCAAACCATGAAGCTTTATGGAGTGCTTGAGGTCACTCAAACATTGCCTAAGACATTTGGATCGCAAAAACTTTTCTAGGTTTGACCTTTTGACTATAAAGAGAAAGATAGATCAAAAGAAAGTAAACATAATGACCAAGATAGACGAGAAGGAATAAGGTAGAGATGTTTTCAATCCTTAATCTTTAAGGAGTGATTGGGTTCTCTTTAACATTCCCTAGGCCATTCGGACCAGAAAAAGTTTACTAGTTTTGACCATTTGATATTGATCAAAAGGTAGCAAACATAATGACTAAGTTGGATGAGATGGAAGATGGCTATGATATTTTGAATTCTTGAGGCTTTAAGGAGTGATTATGGTCACTCAAACATTGCCTAGGCTATTGGGATCATAAAAACTTTGCTAGCTTTGACCATTTGATCATAAAGTCAAAGATTAGTACAAAAGAAGCAAACATAATTACTAAGTTAGATAAGAATAAAGAAAGATTCGGACCAGAAAAAGTTTACTAGTTTTGACCATTTGATATTGATCAAAAGGTAGCAAACATAATGACTAAGTTGGATGAGATGGAAGATGGCTATGATATTTTGAATTCTTGAGGCTTTAAGGAGTGATTATGGTCACTCAAACATTGCCTAGGCTATTGGGATCATAAAAACTTTGCTAGCTTTGACCATTTGATCATAAAGTCAAAGATTAGTACAAAAGAAGCAAACATAATTACTAAGTTAGATAAGAATAAAGAAAGTGGAGATATTTTTAAACCTCAAAGCTTTAAGGAGAACTTGGGGTCACTCAAATATTGCTTAGGCCTTTTGGATCACAAAAACTTTGCTAGGTTTGATCATTTGACCATAAAGTCAAGTATAGATCAAAAGAAAGCAAACTTAATGACCAAGTTAGATAAGAATGAAGAAGGTAGAGATATTTTCAAACTTGGAAGCTTTAAAGAGTGCTTGGGATCATTCAAACATTGCCTATGGCATTTGGATCACAAAAACTTTACTAGGTTTAATAATTTGACCATAAAGTCAAAGTTAGATCAAAAGGAAGTAAACATAAAGACTAAGTTGGATGGGAAGGAAGAAGGTAGAAATATTTTCAATCCTTGAAGCTTTAAGGAGTACTTGGGGCCACTCAAACATTGCCTAGGCCTTTCGTATCACAAAAACTTTGCTATGTTTGACCATTTGACCATAAAGTCTATGATAGATCAAAAGAAAGCAAACATAATGACTACGTTAGATGAGAAGGAAGAAGGTAAAGATATTTTCAAAATTTGAAGCTTTAAGAAGTACTTAGGGTCACTCAAACATTGCCTGGGCCTTTCGTATCACAAAAACTTTGCTATGTTTGACCATTTGACCATAAAGTCTAAGATAGATTAAAAGGAAGCAAATATAATGACTAAGATAGACGAGAAGGAAGAAGGTAGAGATGTTTTCAATCCTTGAACTTTAAGGAGTGCTTAGGTTCGTCCTAACCATCCCTAGGCCGTTCAGACCATAAAAATTTTACTAGGTTTGACCATTCAACATAGATCAAAGGGTAGCGAACAAAATGACTAAGTTAGATGAGATGGAAGAAGGTGGAGATATTTTCAAAACATGAAGCTTTATGGAGTGCTTAGGGTCACTCAAACATTGCCTAGGCCATTGGGATCACAAAAACTTTGCTCAGTTTGACCAATTGAGCATAAAGTTAAAGATACATCAAATGGACGAGATCATAATTACTAAGTGAGATAAGAATGACGAAGGTGGATAAGAAGGAAGAATGTAGTGATATTTTCAATCTTTGAGGCTTTAACGAGTGATTGGGGTCACTTACACAATACCTAAGCCATTCGTATCACAAAAAATTTACTAGGTTTGACCATTTCACCAAAAAGTCTAAGATAGATCAAAAGAACGCAAACACATTGACTAAGTTAGGTGAGAAGGAAGAAGGTAGAGATACTTTTAAAACTTGAAGCTTTAAGGAGTGCTTGGGATATTCAAACATTGCGTAGGTCATTCGGGTCACAAAAACTTCGCTAGGTTTGACCATTTGACCACAAAGTCAAAGATAGATCAAAAGGAAGCAAACTTAATGATAAAGTTAGAAAAGAAGGATGAAGGTGGAGATATTTTCAAACCTTAAAGCTTTAAGGAATGCTTGGGGCCACTCAAACAGTGCTAGGCCATTCAAATCACAAAAACTTTGTTAACTTTGACCATCTCACCATAAAGTCAAAGATAAATAAAAAGAAAGCAAACTTAATGACAAAGTCATATGAGAATGATGAATAAGGTGGAGATATTTTCAATTCTTGAAGCTTTAAGAAATCCTTGAGGTCACTCAAACATTACCCATGCCATTCGTAACACAAAAACATTACGAAACTTGACCATTTGACCAAAAAGTAAAAGATAGATCAAAAGGAAGCAAACATAACGACTAAGTTAGATGAGAAGGAAGAAGGTAGAGAAATTTACAATCCTTGAAGCTTTAAGGAGTGCTTAGGGTCATTCAAACATTACCTAGGCCATTCGTATCACAAAAACTTTTTTAGGTTTGACCATTTGACCATAAAGTCAAAGATAGATCAAAAGGAAGCAAACTTAATGATTTTATTAGATGAGAATTAAGAAGGTGGATACATTTTCAAACCATGAAGCTTTAAGGAGTGCTTGGGGTCATTCAAACTTTGCCTAGGCCTTTTGGATCACAAAACCTTTGCTAGGCTTGACCATTTGACCATAAAGTCAAAGATAAATCTAAAGGAAGCAAACGTAACGACTAAGTCAGATGAGAATAAAGAAGGTGGAGATATTTTCAATCCTTGAAGCTTTAATGAGTGTGTGGGGTCACTCAAACATTACCTATACCATTTGCATCACAAAAACTTTACTCAGTTTGACCATTTGACCAAAAAGTCAAAGGTTGATGAAAAGAAAGCAAACGCAATGTCTAACTTAGGTAAGAAAGAAGAAGGTAGAGATATCTTCAATCGATGAAGCTTTAAGGAGTGCCTAGGGTCACTTAAATATTACCTAGCCCTTTTGTATCACAAAAACTTTACTAGGCTTGTCCATTTGAACAAAATGTTAAATATAGATCAAAAGGAAGCAAACATAATGACTAAGTTAGATGAGAATGAAGAAGGTTAAGATATTTTCAATCATTGAAGCTTTAAGGAGTGCTTGGCATCACTCAAACATTGCCTAAGCCATTCCTATCACAAAATTTTGCTAGGTTTGATCGTTTGACCATAAAGCTAAAGACATATCAAAATGAAGCGAAGGTAATGACTAAGTTAAATGACAATGAAGAAGTTAGAGATATTTTCAAATTTTGAGGCGTTAAGAAGTGCTTAGAGTTACTCATATATTGCCTAGGCCATTCAGATAACAAAAACTTTGATAGGTTTGACCATTTGACCATAACATCAAATATAGATCAAAAGGAAGCAAACTTAATGATTAAGTTAGATGAGAATGAAGAAGGTGAAGATATTTTCAAACATTCATGCTTTATGGTGTGTTTGGGCCACTCAAACATTGCCTAGGCCTTTTGAATCGCAAAAACTTTGCTAGGATAGACCATTTGATCAAAAAGTTAAAGATAGATCAAAAGGAAGCAAACTTAATGACTAGGTTAGATGTGAACGAATAAGGTAAAGATATTTTCAAACCTTGAAGCTTTTAGGAGTACTTGGGCTCACTCAAACATTGCCTAGGCCTTTCGGACCACAAAAACTTGACTACATTTGACCATTTGACCTTAAAGTCAAAGATTGTTCTAACGGAAGCAAACATAATGACTGAGTTAGATGAGAAGGAAGAAGGTAGATTTATTTTCAAATCTTGAAACTTTAAGTATACTTGGGGTCACTCAAACATGACCAAGGCATTTTGGATCACAAAAACTTTCTTAGGTTTGACCAGTTGTCCATAAAGTCAAAGATAGATCAAAAGGAAACGAACATAATGACTAAGTTAGATAAGAAGGAAGAAGGTAGAGATATTTTCAATCCTTGAAGCTTTAAGGAGTAACTGGGATCACTCAAACATTACTTAGGCCTTTCATATCGCAAAAACTTTGCCAGGTTTGACCATTTGACCATAAAGTCGAGGATAGATCAAAAAGAAGCAAACAAAAAGATTAAGTTAGATGAGAAGAAAGAAGGTAGAAATACTTCTAAACTGTGAACTTTAGGGAGTGCTTGGGTTCATTCAAACATTACCTAGACCATTCGGATGGCAAAAATGTTGCTAGAATACACTATTTGACCATAAATTCAAAGATAGATCAAAAGGAAGCAAACTTAACGACTAAGTTAGATGAGTATGGAGATGGTGGAGATATTTTGAAACCTTGAAGGTTTAAGGAGTACTTGGGGTCACTCAAACATTGTCTGGGCCTTTTCTAGGTTTGACCATTTGACTATAAAATCAAAGATAGATCAAAAGGAAGCAAACTTAATGATTAACTTAGATAAGAATGAACAAGGTGGAGATATTTTCAAACCTTTAAGCCTTCAGGAGTGCTTGGGCTCACTTAAACATCGCCTAGACCATTCGGATTGCCAAAACTTTGCTAGGTTTGACCATTTGACCATAACGACAAAGACAAATTAAAAAGGAAGCAAAGTTAATGTCTAAGTTAGATGAGATGAAGAAAATGAAGATATTTTCAAACCTTGAAGCATTTAAGAGTGCTTGGAATAACCAAGACATATTGTCATCCCTTGAAGCTTTGGGGAGAGTTTGGGGTCACACAAACATCCTTCAGGACTCTTAAATCATGCAAAGTTGCTACATTTGTCCGTTTGACCAAAAAGTCAATGATAGAACAAAAGAAACTAGGCTTTCGTCTAAGAAAAACAACAACGAATAACCAAGACATATTGTCATTCCTTAAAGCTTTAGGGAGAGCTTGAGGTCACACAAACATCGTTTAGACATCTCGAAACATGAAAAGTCATTACATTTGTCCGTTGGATAAAAAGTCAAGGATGGACTAAAAGGAAGGAAACTTTCGTCAAAGAGAAACCACAACGAATAACAAAGACATATTGTCATTAATAATTGAATTTTATCACACTTAATTGTTACATTTGATTAATTGATTTTAGGGCTGTTTAGTGTGTAATTAATGATTTTTGGTCTAAATTGGGCTTTGGGCTTTTAATTGGATTTAATTCATTTTCGTTGCTATTTTTCTAAATTTATACTGTTCCAGAATTTTGAATCATAACTTTTGTTATATGGTATCCGATTAACCTCATTCTTGTTTCGTTTTGGCAGATAACTCAAAGAGCTACAATGGTATTAGAGGCTTGAAGGCCAAATTGGGACAAGAAGGCAGTCAAATTGGAGCCAAAGTCAGTCACGAAATTCTGGAGCTATGTTTAGTTAATTGGGCTTAACTTTGTAATTAGGAGTCCAAATTAACATGGGACAAAGCCATTAGTTATGTTTTTAATTTGGGCCAGTTTTTAGAGCCCTGACCCTGTTTAGTTTTAGGTTTAAATAGCATATTAGAGGTAACATGAACAGCAGCTTTTGATTTTGGAGAAATTTTTCAGATCTACACCTCTTCTCTTTTCTCTCATTCTTTTCATCTTGTTCTTCTTCTTCTTCCTTTTCGTTTTCTGTTTTTTCCCAGCCATGGTAGGCTAACTTTCCATTCAATCAACCCATGAGTGAGGATTTTGCTGTTGAATCCAGGAGGACCCGTGCTCTCCATGAACTGAATCCGTTTTCTTCCCCCTTTACTCGAATTGAGCAACACGATTGTGTACGTTGAATCCGAGCGGATGAGGTTTGTCCATGAGGTTTGTTTATGATTTCTGTATTTTGATCATCTAGGGAAGGGATTAAATGTTAGATTTAATATTTAGGTTGATTAACCCAAGGGACTTAAAATCAAACTGGTTGAAGTGAACACTGTGCGATGGCATGGGTGAACACGCCAAGAGTTTGATTAAATGCTAGGTGATTGTCTAGTAGAGAGGGTTCCTATATGAATGCAGGGATTCCGATTTGTTTAGGGTCAACCACGAGATTCAGTAATTCTTTGTCCAGTGGACGGATGTCCTTGAAACCTCAATTGTGGGTTGGTTGATTGCTTTTAAATTGTTAATTTCGTTTTATCTCTTGCTTTAATTTTCTCTTGCTTTAATTTTAATCGAATTAAAACCCCCCCTGTTTATTGTTTTGTTTTTTAATTGAGTGATTTAGTTCTATGCAAAAATCCTTGGGAGACGATCCAGGTTGTCCTATATTACAAATTTCTTTATAAGCCTGGTTAATTTGAGTAAGTTCGACAGTTCACGTTAGTCATCCCTAGAAGCTTTGGGCAGTGCTTGGGGTCACATAAACATCCTTTAGGCTGTCTAATCACGATTACCTACTAAGTTTAGCCATTTGACCAAATAGTTAAAGTTAGAGCAAAAGGAGCCAAACTTTCGTTTAAGACAAAAAACAACGAATAATCAAGATATATTCTCATCCTCTTGGGGAGAGTTTAGGTCACACAAACATCCTCTTGGCTTCTAGAATCACAAAAAGTTGACAAAGTTTGTCTGCTTGACCAAGAAGTCAAAGATAGATCAAAAGGAACTAAACTTTCGTCTTAAAGAAACAACAACAAATCACTAAGATATATTGTCATCTCTTGAAGATTTGGGGAGAGGTTGGGCTCACACAAACATCTTCTTGGCCTCTCGAATCAGAGAAACTAGCTAAGTTTGTCTGTTAGACCAAAAAGTAAAAGATAGGACAAAAGGAACTAAACTTTTATCTACGAGAAACAATAACGGATAACCAAGATATATTGTCATCCCATGAAGCTTTGAGGAGAGCTTGGTGTCACAAAGACATCCTTTAGGCCTCTCGAATCACAAAAAGTTGGCATATTTGTCTGTTTGACCAAAAAGTCAAAGATAGACCAAAAGAAACCAAACTTCGTCTAAGGTGAAAACAACAACGAATAACCAAGACATATTGTCACCCCCTGAAGCTTAGGGGAGAGTTTGGGGTCATGCAAACATCCTCTAGGCCTCTCGAATCACGAGAACTCGTTAAGTTTGTCATTTTGGCCAAAAGTCAAAGATACACCAAAAGGTACCAAACTTTCGTCTAAGGGAAGCAACAACGAATAACCAAGACATATTGTCATCCCCTGAAGTTTTGGGGAGAGTTTGGGTCACACAAACATCCTTTTCGCCGCTGGAATCATGAAAACATACAAAGTTCGTCTGTTTGACCAAAAAGTCAAAGATAAACAAAAAAGAACCAAACTTTCGTCTAAGAGAAATGACAACAAATAACCAAGACATATTGTCATCCCCTGAAGCTTTGGGGAGAGTTTGTGTCACATAAACATCCTCTTAGCCTCTAGAATCACGAAAACTTACAAAGCTCGTCTGTTTGACCAAAAAGTCAAAGATAGAACAAAAGAAACTAAACTTTCATCATAGAGAAATGACAACGAATAACCAAGAAATATTGTCATCCCTTGAAGCTTTGGGGAGAGTTTGGGTCACACAAACATCCTCTTGGCCTTTAGAATCACTAAAACTTACAAAGTTCGTCTGTGTGACCAAAAAGTCAAAGATAGATCAAAAAAAAGTAAACTTTCATCTTAGAGAAACAACAACGAATAACCAAGACATATTGCCACCCCCTGAAGCTTTGGAGAGAAATTAGGGTCAGACAATCATCCTCTAGGCCTCTTAAATCTTGAAAAGTCACTATATTTATCCGTTTGACTAAAAAGTCAATGCTAGTCTAAAAAGAACTAAA
This sequence comes from Castanospermum australe, assembly GCA_019955255.1. NCBI lineage: Eukaryota > Viridiplantae > Streptophyta > Magnoliopsida > Fabales > Fabaceae > Castanospermum > Castanospermum australe. The sequence goes on from NSJW01000082.1 coordinate 408,761, forward strand.
CTTTCGTCTAAGACAAACAACAACGAATATCCAAGTCACATCGTCATCCCTTGAAGCTTTGGGAGAGAGCTTGGGGTCAGACAAACATCCTCTAGGCCTCTCAAAAAGCGAAAACGTGCTAAGTTCGTCCGTTTAATCAAAAAGTCAAAGATAGACCACAAAGAGTCAAAGATAGAAAAAAAGAAACTAAACTTTCATCTAAGAGTAACAACAATGAGTAACTATGACATATTCTCATCCCTTGATGCTTTGTGGAGAGCTTGGGGTCACACAAACATACTCTAGGCCTTTCGAATCACAAAAAGTCTCTACATTTGTCCATTTGACCAAAATGTCAAAGATAGATCATGGAAACATCCTCTAAAACTCTCAAATCATGAAGAGTCACTACATTTTGTGCGTTTGACCAAAAAGGTAAAGATAGGCCAAAAGGAACGAAACTTTCATCTAAGAGAAACAACAACGAATAACCAAGACATATTGTCATCCCTTGAAGCTTTGGGAGAGCTTGGGGTCACACAAATATTCTCTGGGCTGTCGAATCATGATCACCAACTAAGTTTGTCCATTTGACCAAAAAGTCACAGATAGACCAAAAGGAGTCAAACATTCGTCTAAGACAAAAAGCAATGAATAACCAAGACATATTGTCATCCCTTGAAGCTTTGGGAAGAGTTTCGGGGAGAGCTTGGTGTCACACTAACATTCCTCTAGGCCTCTCGAATTATGAAAACTAGTTACGTTTGTCTGTTTGACTAAAAAGTCAAAGATAGACTAAAAGGAACCAAACTTTTGTCGAAGAGAAACAACAACAATGAATAATTAAGACATATTGTCATCCCCTGAAGCTTTGTAGGGAGAAGCTTGGAGTCACACAAACATCATTTAGGCCTCTCGAATCACGAAAACATGCTAAATTTGTCCATTTTGACCATAAAGTTATAGATAGACCAAAAGGAAGTAAACCTTCATCTAAGAGAAACGATAGCAAATAAGCAAGACATTTTCTCATCCATTGAGCTTTGGGAGAGATTGAGGTCGCACAAACATCCTCTAAGCCTCTCGAATTACGAAAAGTCCGTGCATTTGGCTTTGAACAGAAAGTCAAAGATAGACTAAAAGGAACTAAACTTTGTTCTAAGAGAAACAACAATGAATAACATAGACATATTCTCATCACTTGAAGATTTGGTGAGAGTATTGCGTCACACAAACATCCTCTAGGCCTCACAAATCTTGAAAAGTCGCAACATTTGTCCGTTTGACCTAAAAGTTGAAGATAGACCAAAAGGAACCAAACTTTCGTGTAAGAGAAACAACAATGAATAACCAAGTCATATTGTCGTCCCTTGAAGCTTTGGGGAGAGCTTGGGTCACACAATCATCCTCTAGCAATCTCAATTCATGAAAACTTGCTTAGTTTGTCTGTTTGACCAAACAATCAAAGATAGAATGAAAGGAATCAAACTTTCGTCTAAGATAAACAACAACGAATAACTATGACATATACTTATCCCTTGATGCTTTGTGGAGAGGTTGGGGTCACACAAACATACTCTAGGGCTCTTGAATCCCAAAAGGTCGCTACATTTCTCCGTTTGATCAAAAAGTTAAGGATAGACTAAAATGAACCAAACTTTTGTCTAAGAGAAACAACAACAAATAACCAATACATATTCTTTTCCCTTGAAGATTTAGGGAGAGCTTGGGGTCACACAAATATCCTCTAGGCCTCTCAAATCACGAAACGTTGCTACATTTGGTTGTTCGACCAAAAAGTCAAAGATAGATAAAAAAGAACCAAACTTTGTCCAAGAGGAATAACAATGTATAATCGAGACATATTCTCATCCCTTGAAGCTTTGGGAAGAGCTTGGGGTCACACAAACATCCTTTAGGCCACTAGAATCAGGAAAACATCGCTACACTTAGTCTGTTTGATAACCAAAAAGTCAAAGATAGACAAAAATGGAAGTAAACTTTCGTCTAAGAGAAACAATAATGAATAACTAAAACAGATTGTCATCCTTTGAAGCTTTGGGGAGAACTTGGGGTGACACAAACATTCTCTAGGCCTTTCAAATCACCCAAAGTTGCTAAGTCTTTCTATTTGACTAGAAAGACAAAGATAGACCAAAAGGAACCAAACATTTGTCTAAGAGAAAAACAACAACGAATAACCAAGATATATTGTCATCCCTTAAATTTTTGGGGAGACTTTGGGGTCATACAAACATCCTCTAGCACTCTCGAATCACGAAAAGTTTGGTTAAAGAGAAACAACAACAAATATTCCCATCCTTTGAAGCATTGGGGAGAGCTTGAGGTCACACAAATAACATCTAAGCCTCTAAAATAACAAAAAGTTGCTAGATTTGTCTGTTTGATAAAAAGATGATAGATAGACTAAAAGGAACTAAACTTTCGTCTAACAGAACAATAAGAAAAACCCAGACATACTCTTATCCCTTGAAGCTTTGGTGAGGGCTTGGGGTCACACAAAGATCCTCTAGGCCTGTCGAAACATAAAAAGGAGCTATATTTCTCTGTTTGACCAAAAAGTCAAAGAAACTAAAAAGAACTAAACGTTCGTCTAAGAGAAACTACAAGAAGTAACCAAGACATATTGTCATCCCTTGAAGCTTTGAAGAGAGCTTGGGGTCACACAAACATCTTCAAGGCCTCTCAAATCACGATCACTTGCTAAATTTGTCTGTTTGACCAAAAAGTCAAAAATTGACACAAGTAACCAAACTTTCATCTAAGAGAAATAACAACGAATAACCAAGACATATTATCATCCCTTGAAGGTTTGAGGAGACCTTGGGGTCTCACACACATCCACTTGGCCTCTCAAACCAAAAAAAGTCACTAAGTTTGTCTATTTGACTATAAAGTCAAAAATAGACAAAAAGGAAGTAAACATTCGTCTACGAGAAACAACGAATGACCAAGACATATTCTCATCCCTTGAATATTTAGGGAGAGCTTGGGTCATGTAAACATTCTCTAGGCCTTTGGAATCACGAAAAGCCACTACATTTGTTCGTTTGACCAAAAGGTCAAAAATAGTCCAAAAGGAACTAAACATTCGTCCAAGAGAAACAATAACGAACAAGCAAGACATATTATTATCCCTTGAAGCTTTGGGGGGACCTTGGGGTCTCACACACATCCACTTGGCCTCTCAAATCACAAAAACTCTCTAAGTTTGTCTGTTTGACTATAAAGTCAAAAATAGACTAAAAGGAGGCAAACATTCGTCTACGAGAAACAATAATGAATGACCAAGACATATTCTCATCCCTTTAATATTTGGGGAGAGCTTGGGGTTGCACAAACATCCTCTAGGCCTCTCAAATCACGAAAGCTTGCTAAGTTTGTTCGTTTGACTAAAAAAATCAACGATAGACCAAAAATAACCAAACTTTCATCTAAGAAAAAACAACAACGAATAACCAAGATATATTCTTATCCTTTGAAGCTTTAGGGAGAGCTTAGGGTTACACAAGCATCCTCTAGGCCTCTTGAATGACAAAAACATGCTAGGTTTGTTCGATTGTCTAAAAAGTCAAGGATAGACGAAAAGTAAACAAACTTTCGTCAAAGACAAACGACAAAGAATAACCAAGACATATTGTCATCCTTTAAAGTTTTGGGGAAAGTTTGGGGTCACACAAATATCCTCTAGGCCTCTCAAATCACGAAATCTTGCTAAGTTTGTTCGTTTGACTAAAAAATCAACGATAGACCAAAAAATAACCAAACTTTCATCTAAGAGAAACAACAACGAATAACCAAGACGAATTGTCATCCCTTGTAGATTTAGGGAGAGCTTGGAGTCACACAAACATCCTCTAGGCCTCTCGAATCACGAAAAAATGCTAAGTTTGTCCGTTTGACTAAAAAGTTAAAGACAGACCAAAAAGAACCAAACTTTTGTCTAAGAGAAACAACAACGAATAACCAAGTTATATTGTCATCCCTCGATGATTTGTGAGAGCTTAGTGTCTCACAAACATCCTCTAACCCTCTCAAATCACGAAAACTTGCTAATTTTGTCCGTTTGACCAAAAAGTTAAAGATAGACTAAAAGGAACCAAACTTTCGTCTAAGAGAAACAACAACAAATAACCAAGATATATTATCATCCCTTGAAGGTTTGGGGAGATCTTAGGGTCATATATCCTCTAGGGTCTAGAATAACGAAAACAAGATAGTTTATCTGTTTGACCAAAAAGTCAAAGATAGCCCAAAAGGAACTAAACTTTAGTATAAGAGAAACAAAAATTAAGGATTAAGATATATTGTCATCCTTTGTAGCTTTAGGGAGACCTTGGGGTTACGCAATCATTCACTAGGCCTCCCGAATCACGAAAACATTCTATGTTTATACGTTTGACCAAAAAGTCAAAGATAGATAAAAAAGAACCAAAATTTCGTCTAAGAGAAACAACAACGAACAACCAAGATATATTCTTATCCCTCGAAGCTTTGGGGGGAGGTTGTGGTCACATAACCATCCTCTAGGTCTCTCGAATGACGAAAACTCGCTAAGTTTGTCCGTTCGACCAAAGAGTCAAAAATACACTAAAAGGAACTAAACTTTCATTTAAGAGAAACAATAACGAATAACCAAGACATATTGTCATCCCTTGAAGCTTTGGGGAGAGGTTGGGGATCACAGAAATATCCTCTAGCTCTCTCGAATCACGAAAACTTGCTAAGTTTGTCCGTTTGACAAAAAAGACAAAGATAGACCAAAACGAACCAAACTCTCATGTAGGAAAAATAACAACCAATAACCAAGATATATTCTCATCCTTTGAAGCTTTGGGGAGAGCTTGGGGTCACACAAACATCCTCAAGGCTTGTCGAATGATGAAAACATGATAAGTTTGTCTGTTTGACCAAAAAGTCAAAGATAGTCTGAAAGGAACTAAACTTTAGTATAAGAGAAACAACAACGAATAACTAAGACAAATTGTCATCCTTTGTAGCTTTAGTGAGAGCATGGGGTCTCGCAATCATCTTCTAGGCCTCTTGAATAGGAAAAACTCGCTAAGTTTGTCCGCACGACCAAAAAATCAAAGATAAACCAAAAAGAACCAAACTTTCGTCTAAGAGATGCAACAACGAATAACCAAGAGATATTCTCATCCCTCGAAGCTTTGGGGGAGAGCTTGGGGTCACACAAACATCCTCTAGGCCTCTTGAATGATAAAAAACTTGCTGAGTTTGTCCGTTTCACCAAAAAGTTAAAGATAGACCAAAAGGAACTAAACTTTCGTTCAAGAGAAACAACAACGAATAACTAAGACATGTTCATCCCCCGAAGCTTTGGCGAGAGGTTGGGGTCACACAAACATCCTCTAGACCTCTCGAATGACGAAAACTTGATAATTTTGTCTGTTTGGCCAAAAAGCCAAAGATAGACGAAAAGGAACTAAACTTTTGTCTCAGATTAACAACAACGAATAACCAAGACATATTGTCATTCATTAGAGCTTTGGGGAGAGCTTAGGGTCAAACGAACATCCTCTCGGCCTCTCGAGTCACGAAAACTGCCTAAGTTTGTCCATTTGACCACAAAGTCGAAGACAGACCAAAAGGAACTAAACTTCCATCTAAGAGATGCAACAACAAATAATAAAGACATATTGTCATCTCTTGAAGCTTTGGGTGGAGCTTGGGGTCATACAAGCATCCTCTAGGCCTCTCTAATCACAAAAACTCGCATTGTTTGTTCGTTCGACCAAAAAGTCAATGATAAACCAAAAGGAATCAAACTGAATCAAAGAGAAACAACAACAAATAACCAAAATATGTTTTCACCCCTGGAGCTTTGGGGAGAGCTTGAGGTTACAAAAACATCCTCTAGGCCTCTTGAATGACAAAAACTCACAAAGTTTGTCTGTTTGACAAAAAATGTCAAAGATAGACCAAAATGAACCAAAGTTTCATCCCTTAACATATTGTCATCCCTTGAAACTTTGAGGAGAGCTTGGGGTCACACAAATATACTCTATGCATCTCGAATGACAAAAACTTGCTAAGTTTGTCCGTTTAACTAAAAAGTCAAAGATAGACCAAAAGTAACCAGACTTTCATCTAAGATAAACAACAACGAATAACCATGACATATTGTCATCCTTAGAGCTTTGGGAGAGTTTCGGGTCACAGAAACATCAACTAGGCCTTTCGAATGATGAAAACTTTCATCTAAGAGAAACAACAACGAATAACCAAGACATATTGTCATCTCTTGAAGCTTTCGGGAGACCTTGGGATCGTACAACATCCTCTAAGCCTCTCGAATGACAAAAACTCACTAAGTTTGTCTGTTTGACTAAAAAGACAAAGATAGGCCAAATGGGACCAAACTTTCGTCTAAGAGAAACAACGACGAATAACCAAGAAATATTGTCATCCTTTGAAGCTTTGGGGAGAGATTGGGGTCAATCATACATCCTCTAGGCCTCTCGAATGATGAAAACGTGCTAAGTTTGTCTGTTTGACCACAAAGTCAAAGATAGATCAAAAGGAACTAAACTTTCTTCTAAGATATACAACAACAAATAACCAAGACATATTGTCATCCTTTGAAGCTTTCGAAAGAGCTTGGGGTCACACAAACATCCTCTAGGCCTCTCTAATCAGAAACACTCGCATTGTTTGTCCGTTCGACTAAGAAGTTAATGATAGACCAAAAGGAACCAAACCGAATCTAAGAGAAACAACAACAAATAACCAATCTATTTTCTCATCCCTTGAAGCTCTGGGGAGAGCTTGAGGTCAGGCAAACATCCTCTAGGCCTCTCGAATGGCGAAAACTCACTAAGTTTGTCCGTTTGACGAAAAAGTTAAAGATAGACCAAAATCAACCAAACTTTCATGTAAGAGAAACAACAACGACTAACCAAGACATATTGTCATCCCTTGAAGCTTTTGGGAGAGCTTAGGGTCATACAAACATCCTCTATGCCTCTCGAATGACGAAAGCTTGCTAAGTTTGTCAAATTTGACCAAAAAGTCCAAGATAGACCAAAAGGAACCAGATTTTCGTCTAAGAGAAACAACAACGAATAACCAAGACATATTGTCATCCTTTAAAGCTTTGGGGAGAGTTTGAGGTCACACAAACATCCTCTAGGCCTCTCAAATGACGAAAACTATTAAGTTTGTATGTTTGACCAAAAATAGAAAGATAGACCTAAAGGAACCAAACTTTCATCTAAGCGAAACAATAACGAATAACCAAGATATATTCTCATTCCATCAAGGTTTGGGGAGAGCATGCTGTCACACAAACATCCTCTAGGCCTCTAGAAGGACTTAAATTTGTGAAGTTTGTCCGTTTGACTAAAAAGTCAAAGATAGACTAAAAGGAACCAAACTTTGGTCTAAAAGAAACAAGAACGAATAACCAATATATATTTTTATCCCTTGAAGCTTTGGGGAGAGCTTGGGGTCACACAAATATCCTCTAGGCCTCTCAAATCACTAAAACACGAAAAGTTTGTCCATTTGACCAACAAGTCAAAAATAGATCAAAAGGAACCAAACTTTCGTCTAAGAGAAACAACAACGAATAACCTAGATATATTCTCAATCCTTGAACCTTTGGGGAGAGTTTGGGGTCACACAAACATCTTCTATGAGACTCGAATGACAAAAAACTTGCTAAGTTTGTCTGTTTGACTAAAAAGTCAAAGATAGACCAAAAGGAATGAAACTTTTTTCTAAGAGAAATAACAACAAATAACCAATTATATTGCCTTGAAGCTTGAGGGAGAGCTTGGGGTCACACAAACATCTTCTAGGCCTCTCGAATGACTAAAACTTGCTAGGTTTGTTCGTTAGGCCAAAAAGTCAAAGATAGACCAAAATGAACTAAACTTTCCTCTAAGAGAAAGAACAACAAATAACCATGACATGTTGTCATCCCTTGAAGCTTTGAGGAGACCTTGGGGTCACACAAACATCCTCTAGGCCTCTCGAATGACAAAAACTTGCTAAGTTTGTCTGTTTGAGTAAAAAGTCAAAGGTAGACCAAAAGAAACTAAACTTTCATCTAAGAGAAACAACAACGAATAACCAAGCATGTTGTCATCCCTTGAAACTTTGGGGAGACTTTGGGGTCACACAAACATCCTCTAGGCCTCTCGAATGGCAAAAAACTCGCAAAGTTTGTCCGTTTGACTAAAAAGTCAAAGATAGACCAAAAGGAACTAAACATTCATCTCAGAGAAACAACAACGAATAACCAAGACATGTTGTCATCACTTGAAGCTTTCGGGAGACCTTGGGGCCGCACAAACATCCTCTAGGCCATTCGAATGACAAAAACTTGCTAAGTTTGTCTGTTTGACTAAAAAGTCAAAGATAAACCAAATGGAATCAAACTTTCGTCGAAGAGAAACAATGACGAATAGCCAAGACATATTGTCATCCTTTGAAGCTTTGAGGAGAGGTTAGGGTCACACAAACATCCTTTAGGCCTCTCAAATCACGAAAACTTGGTAAGTTTGTCCGTTTGACTACAAAGTCAAAGATAGACTAAAGGGAACTAAACTTTTGTCCAAGAGAGACAACAACAAATAACCAAGACATATTGTCATCCTTTGAAGCTTTGGGAGAGCTTGGGGTCACATAAACATCCTCTAGGCCTCTCTAATCATAAAAACTCACATTGTTTATCCGTTCCACCAAAAAGTCAATAATAGACCAAATGGAACCGAATCGAATCTAAGAGAAATAACAACAAATAACTAAGATATTTTCTCATCCCTTGAAGCTGTGGGGAGAGCTTGAGGTCACAGAAATATCCTCTAGCCCTCTTGAATGATGAAAACTCACTAAGTTTGTCTGTTTCACGAAAAAGTCAACGATAGACCAAAATGAACTAAACTTTCATCTAAGAGAAGCAACAACGAATAACCAAGACATGTTGTCATCCCTTGAAGCTATGGGGAGAGCTTGGGTCACACAAACATCCTTTATGCCTCTCGAATGACGAAAACTTGCTAAGTTTGCCTGTTTAACCAAAAAGTCAAAGATAGACCAAAAGGAACCGGACTTTCGTCTAAGAGAAACAACAACGATTAAGCAAAGATAAATGCTCTTCTCTTGGAGCTTTGGGGAGAGCTTGGGGTCACACAAACATCCTCTAGGCGTCTCAAATCTCGAAAACTTGCTAAGTTTGTCCATTTGACCAAAAAGAAAAAGTTATACAAAAAGGAACTTGGGGTTACACAAACATCCTCTAGTCCCCTTGAATGACGAAAACCCACTAAGTTTGTCCGTTTGACCAAAATGTCAAAGATATAGCAAAAGGAATCAAACATTCATCTAAGAGAAACAAAAATGAATAACCAATACATGTTGTCATCCCTTGAAGCTTTGAAGAGAGCTTGGTGCCATGCAAGCATCCTCTAGGCCTTTCGAATCCCGAAAACTTGCTAAGTTTGTCCTTTTGACTAAATAGTCAAAGATTAATCAAAAGGAACCATACTTTCGCCTAAGAGAAACAACAATGACTAACCAAGATATATTCTCATCCTTTCAAGCTTTGGGGAGAGCTTAGGGTCATACAAACATTCTCTAGGCCTCTCGAATCACAAAAAACTTGCTAAGTTTGTTCGTTTGACCAAAATGTCAAAGATAGACCAAAAGGAACCAAACTTTCGTCAAAGAGAAACAATAACGAATAGCCAAGATATGTTGTCATCCTTTGAAGTTTTGGGGAGAGCTTAGGGTCACAAAAACATCCGCTAAGCCTTTCAAATGATGAAAACTTTCTTAGTTTATCTATTTGACTAAAAAGTCAAAGATAGACCAAAAGGAAATAAACTTTTGACTAAGCGAAACAACAACGAATAGCCAAGATATATTCTCATCCCTTAAAGCTTTGGGGAGAGCTTCGGGTCACACAAACATCCTCTAGGCCTCTCTAATCATGAAACTCTTTAAGTTTGTTTGTTTCACCAAAAAGCCAAAGATAAACTAAAAGAAACCAAACTTTCGACTAAGAGAAACAACAACAAATTGCCAAGACATATGACCTTTCAAGCTTTGGGGAGAGCTTGGGGTCACATAGACATCCTCTAATTCTCTCAAATCAGGAAACTTGCCAAGTTTATCTGTTTCACCAAAATGTCAAAGATAGACCAAAAGGGACCAAACTTTTGTCTAAGAGAAACAACAACGAATAACCAAGACATGCTGTCATCCCTTAAGGGTTTTGGGAGAGTGTAGGGTCACACAAACATCCTCTAGGCCTTCGAATCACAAAAACTCGCTAAGTTTGTCCGTTTGACTGCAAAGTCAAAGATAGACCAAAACGAACCAAACTTTCGTCTATGAGAAATAACAACGAATAACTAAGGCATGCTGTCATCCCCTGAATCTTTACGGAGAGTTTAGGGTCATATAAACATCCTCTAGGCCTCTCGAATGACAAAACCCCGATAAGTTTGTTCGTTCGACCAAAAAATCAAAGATAAACCAAACAGAACTAAACTTTCGTCTAAGTGAAATAACAATGAATAACCAAATATATTCTCGTCCCTTTAAGCTTTGGGGAGAGCTTGGGGTCACACAAACATCCTCTAAGCCTCTCGAATGACAAAAACTCTCTAAGATTGTCCATATGACTAAAAAGTGAAAGATAGACCTAACGGAACCAAACTTTCGTCTAAGAGAAATAACAACGAATAACAAAGATATATTCTCATCCCTTGAACATTTGGGGTGAGTTTGGGGTTACACAAACATCCTGTAGGCCTCTTGAATGACAAAAACTCACTAAGTTTGTCCGTTTGACCAAAAAATTAAAGATATACCAAAAGGAACCAAATTTTCATCTAAGAGAAATGACAATGAATAACCAACACACGTTGTCATCCCTTGAAGCTTTGGGAGAGCTAAGGGTCACACAAACATCTTCTAGGTCTCTCGAATCTCGAAAACTTGCAAAGTTTGTCTGTTTGACTAAAAAGTCAAACATAGACCAAAAGGAACCAAACTTTCATCTAAGAGAAACAACAACAAGTAACTAAGATATATTCTCATCCTTTGAAGCTTTGGGATGAGCTTAGAGTCACACAAACCTCCTCTAGGCCTCTCTAATCACAAAAATTCGCTAAGTTTGTCCGTTTGTCCAAAATATCAAAGATAGACAAAAAGGAGCTGAACATTCGTCTAAGAGAAATAACAGCGAATAACCAGGCAATATTGTCATCCCTTAGAGCTTTGAGGAGACCTTGGGGTCACACAAACATCCTCAAGGCCTCTCGAATCACAAAATCTTGCTAAGTTTGTCAGCTAGACCAAAAAGTCAAAGATGGATGGAAAGGAAGCAAACTTTCGTCTAAGAGAAACAACAACGAATAACCAAGATATATTCTTATCCCTTTAAGCTTTAGGGAGAGCATTGGATCAGACAAACAACCTCTAGGCCTCTCGAATTACGAAAGCTTGCAAAGTTTGTCCGCTTAACGAAACAGTCAAAGATGGATGGAAAGGAAGCAAACTTTCATCAAAGATAAACAACAACGAATAACCAAGACATATTGTCATCCATTTAAGCTTGGGAGAACTTAGGGTAACACAAATATCCTCTAGGCCTCTTGAATGACGAAAACCCGCTAAGTTTGTCCGTTTGACCAAAATGTCAAAGATATAGCAAAAGGAACCAGACATTCATCTAAGAGAAACAAAAATGAATAACCAATAAATGTTGTCATCCCTTGAAGCTTTGGAGAGAGTTTGGTGCCATGCAAGTATCCTCTAGGCCTTTCGAATGCCGAAAACTTGCTAAGTGTGTCCTTTTGACTAAATAGTCAAAGATTAATCAAAAGGAACCAAACTTTCGTCGAAGAGAAACAACAATGAATAACCAAGATATATTCTCATCCTTTCAAGCTTTGGGGATAGCTTATGCTCACACAAACATCCTTTAGACCTCTCGACTCACAAAAACTCGCTAAGTTTGTCTGTTTGACCCAAAAGTCAAAGATAGACTAAAAGGAACCAAACTTTCATCTAAGAGAAATAACAACGAATAAACAAAAGATAAATTCTCTTCTCTTGGAGCTTAGGGGAGAGCTTGGGATCACACATAAACATCCTCTAGGCCTCTCGAATCCTGAAAACTTGCCAAGTTTGTCCATTTAACCAAAAGTCAAAGTTAGACGAAAAGGAACTAAACTTTCATCTAAGAGAAATAACAGCGAATCACCAAGACATATTGTCATCCCTTGAAGCTTTGGGGAGAGCTTGGGCTCACACAAACATCCTCCAGGCCTCTCGAATCATGAAAATTTGCTAAGCTTATTCCTTTTCCAAAAAGTGAAAGATAGACCAAAAGAAACCAAACATTTATCTAAGAGAAACAATAACAAATAACTAAGATATATTCTCATCCCTTGAAGCTTTCGGGAGAGCTTGGGGTCACACAAACATCCTCTCGGACTTTCAAATCACGAAAACTTGCTAAGTTTGTCCGTTTGACTAAAAAATTGAAAGATAGACCAAAAGGAACCAAATTCTCGTCTAAGAGAAACAACAACGAACAACTTAGACAAGTTGTCATCCCTTGAAGCTTTGGGGAGAGCTTGGGGTCACACAACAACCTCTAGGTCTCTTGAATGATGAAAACTTGCTAAGTTTGTCTATTTGACCAAAAAGTCAAAGATATAAGAAAATGAACTAAACTTTTGTCTAAGAGAAACAACAATGAATAACCAATGCATGTTGTCTTCCCTTGATGCTTTGGGGAGAGCTTGGGGTCGCACAAACATCCTCTAAGCCTCTCGATTAATGAAAACTTGCTAAGTTTCTCCGTTTGATCAAAAAGCCAAAGATAGACTAAAACGAACCAAACTTTCATCTTAGAGAAATAACAAAAAAAAACCAATACATGTTATCATCCTTTGAAGCTTTCGAAGAGCATAGGGTACACAAACAACCTACAGGCCTATCGAATCACGTAAACTTACTAAGTATGTCCGTTTGAACAAAAAGTCAAAGACAGACGAAAATGAACTAAACTTTCGTCTAAGAGAAAAAACAACGAAAAACCAAGCCATATTCTCATTCCTTGGAGCTTTGGGGAGAGCTTGGGGTCACACAAATATCCTCTAGGCCTCTCGAATCATGAATTCTTGCTAAGTTTGTCTGTTTGACTAAATTCAAAGATAGAACAAAAGGAACGAAACTCTCGTCTAAGAGAAATAACAACAAACAATCAAGACAAGTTGTTAAAGCTTTGGGGAGAGCTTGGGGTCACATAAACATCCTTCAGGCCTCTCGAATGATGAAAACTTGCTAAGTTTGTCCGTTTAACCAAAAAGTCAAAGAATGACCAAAAGGAACCAAACTTTCATTTAAGAGAAACAACAATGAATAACCAATACATGTTCTCATCCCTTGAAGCTTTGGGGAGGGCTTGGGGTCACATTAACAACCTCTAAGCCCTTTGAATCACAAAACTTGCTAAGTTTGTTCGTTTGACCAAAAACTCAAAGATAGACAAAAAGGAACCTGTAGTGCCTAAAAATAAATTAAAGGAAGCAGAACTTTGCCCGGACTGCACAATGTTCACATCAGAATTAATATCCCCAAGCAAGTCAGAATCACCACTTAAATCAGAATCACCATCACTATCTAGTGCATCGCAAAAAACTAGAAAAGCATGAAAATTCAGTGCAAACAGGGCACCATTCATTATCAGTATAACCATAAACAACAGCGTCATTAACAGATACAAAATCTGGATAATCAACACACAATTCAACATAAACATCATCAACCACATCATCAATCACATCAATACACAAAACTGAATGCACTTCCCTAGGATGTTTCATGGCATCAAAGATATTAAAATACACAATACTATCACCAAATTCCATGGAAAGAGTACCTGAATGCACATCTATCTTAGTCCTAACTGTTTTCAAGAAAGGCCTCCCGAGAATAATCGGGGGTCCACTGCTAGGAGACTCACCCTCCATATCTAAAATGTAAAAATCAGCAGGGAATATTAATTCATTTACTCTAACTAAAACATCCTCAATCAGACCAGCAGGGTATGCATTACTCCTATTAGCTAACTGGATAACAACACTAGTAGCACGCAAAGGACCGAGGCCAAGAGAATTATAAACAGATTCAGGCATGACATTTATGGAAGCACCTAAGTCTAACATGCAATCATCAAATTTACAATTTCCAATTATGCAAGGAATAGTAAACGTCCCTAGATCTTTGCACTTCTTAGGCATGGGCTGGATGAGTGCTGACACATTCTGGCTCAAGCTCACTCGCTCATTCCCCTTCAGTCGCCTCTTGTTGGTACATAACTCCTTCAGAAATTTGGCATATTTGGGAATCTGCTTGATCGCGTCTAAGAGAGGGATGTTAATTTCAACTTTTCTGAACATCTCTAGGATCTCATTCTCTTGTGCTTTCTCTACCAACTTTTTGGTTTGAAGGGCTCTCTGAGGGAAAGGTAGAGGGATGGGGGTTTCAGACTCATCATTGCCTTGCTTCAATGTTTCACTTTTCTTAGCATCAGTCTTCTCCTTTTCTAGGGTTGGTTCAGCCTCAACTGCAGCTTGCTTGGGCTCTTCTAGTTGCTTGCCAGACCTTAGGGATATAGCACTGACATTCCCCTTTGGATTAGGAATTGTCTGTGAAGGAAGAGAGTTGTTAGATCCCTGGGGTTGGAGCTGGTTCAGTGATGTTGCTAGCTGCCCAATCTGAGTTTGTAAATTCTGAATGGAAGATTCAGTTCTCTGCTGGAATTGCAAAGTGTTCGTTGCAAGCTGCTTCACTAAATCTTCCAGTGAAGGACCATTATTGGCCTGCTGTTATGCTGGTGGCTGCTGTTGCACTGGCTGTGGAGGTACAGACTGTTGGAAATTCTGTTTGTGCTGTGGAAACTTCCTATGTTGGTGTTGTGAAAAATTCTGCTGGTTCTGGTTCTGAATCTGGTTCTGGTTCTGGTTCCACCTTAAGTTTGGATGATCTCTCAAGCCAGAATTATAAGTGTTTGAAAATGGATTATGTTGCTGTTGATACTGTGGCTTTTCAGGAAAGACTCCTGCTGCAGCTACTGATTGGTCTGGAGAGGTGCCCTCTTGCAGAGTTGGGCAAGCATTAGTGGGATGGAGTGGATCAAAACAGATACCACATGGTTTGCTTATCTGTGGAGTAGGAGAATGCACTGTTTGTGTCACTGCCAATTGCCTTACTAATGAGGTCAATTCGTCTAGTCTATTTTCCAGTCTTTGGTGGTCTGCACTGGACGCTACTGCTGGTTTCTGGGCACTGTGATATTGGACTGGGGGTGCTTGAATTGAGAACACCCCACTACTGGTTGCTCTAGTGCTGAATTATTGGGAATTAGCTGCCATGTTTGCTATCAATTCTCTGGCCGCAGCAGGTGTCTTATCAACTAAAGCTCCACCACTGGCTGCATCCACCATATTTCTGTCCATGGGTAACAAGCCTTCATAGAAGTATACTATCAGCAACTGATCAGATATCTGGTGGTGTGGACAGCTTGCACATAGCCTCTTGAACCTCTCCCAGTATTCATGCAAATTCTCTCCATTTGCTTGCCTTATGCCACAGATCTCCTTTCTGATTGCAGTGGCTATTGAGGCTGGGAAAAAACTTCTCTAAAAATAATCTCTTCATGTCATTCCAGCTTCCAATGGATGAGGGTTGAAGGTAGTACAGCCAATCCTTAGCTCCTTCATCTAGAGAGAAAGGAAAAGCTCTCAATTTAATCTGCTCCTCATCAATTCCTTGTGGTTTCATTGTGCTGCAAACCACATGGAACTCCTTCAAATGCTTATGTGGATCCTCACCTGCAAGACCATGAAACTTGGGAAGCAAATGGATAAGACCAGATTTAAGCTCAAAGTCAGCATCAAGATCAGGATATTGGATGCACAAGGGTTGATAGTTAACATCAGGTGCAGCCAATTCCTTTAAAGTTATATTGTCCATGCTCTCAGAATTAATGAAACTATTACTAGAATAAGTAAAATCTACACTATTAGAAGAACTAGGAAAATTAACAGATGGAACAGAATCAGAATGCTCAATATGCTGAATATGCTCAGACTCAGGATCAAGTTCAGTAACAATCCTATGACTTAGCCTAGAAGCCCTTCTAGCAACATGCAATGTTCTCTCTCTATTTCAGGATCAAAAGCAATCAGGTCATGTGTATTGTTACTACTCCTAGTCATACAGCATAAGGCATTACAGGCAAAAACACTAACAGCATACAAAATATGTAAACTACACTAAGAAATTCGCCAAAATAAAATCAGAAACACTATCAAATGAATTTTAAAAATTATGGGACCACTACAGTAAAATTCTAAAAGATATTTTTTAAAAAATGACGAAAATAAAAAAAAAATAAAAAAGTGGTCTAAACGATGGAATTTAGTAAGAAAAACTCATACCAGATGAAGGAATTTCGAGATTTTGACCCCAGATTAACCCTTAAGGGTTAGTTTTGCTCAGGATGGTGGATAAACTTTGGATACCCAGCCTCAGCACCTAACTCCACAGGTTAGTCCAATTATGCGACACTTGCGACACTTTCGACACTACTAAGCTACTCTACTCTACTCAAGTGTGGAACAAGGAATAAAATGAAATGCAGCTACTTTACTCTAATATGCTGTTAATATGCAATAATTGAGATTAAAAGAACAAAGCAAAAATTCTCCGACAACGGCGTCGAAATTTGACGTGAACTGTCGCACTCACTCAAATTAACCAGGCTTATAAAGAAATTTGTAATATAGGACAACCTGCATCGTCTCCCAAGAATTTTTGCATAGAACTAAATCACTCAATTAAAAACAAAACAATAAACAGGGGGGGTTTTAATTCGATTAAAATTAAAGCAAGAGAAAATTAAAGTAAGAGATAAAAATGAAATTAACAATTTAAAAGCAATCAACCAACCCAGAATTGAGGTTTCAAGGACATCCGTCACTGGACAAAAAATTACTGAATCTTATCGTTGACCCTAAACAAATCAGAATCCCTGCATTCATATAGGAACCCTCTCTACTAGACAATCACCTAGCATTTAATCAAACTCTTTTCGTGTTCACCCATGCCATCGCACAGTGTTCACTTCAACCTGTTTTGATTTTAAGTCCATTGGGTTAATCAACCTAAATATTAAATCTAACATTTAATCCCTTCCCCTGGATGATCAAAATACATAAATCATAAAACAAACCTCATGGACAAACCTCATCCGCTCGGATTCAACATACACAATCGTGTTGCTTAATTCGAGTAAAGGGAGAAGAAAAACGGATTCAGTTCATGGAGAGCACGGGTCCTCTGGATTTAACAGCAAAATCCTCAACTCATGGGTTGATTGAATGGAAAGTTAGCCTACCATGGCTGGGAAAAAAACAGAAAACGAAAAGGAAAGAAAAAGAAGGACAAGATGAACAAGATGAGAGAAAAGAGAAGAGGTGTAGATCTGAAATTTCTCCAAAATCCAAAAGCTGCTGTTCATGTTACCCTAATATGTTATTTAAACCTAAAACTAAACAGGGTCAGGGATCTAAAACTGGCCCAAAATAAAAACATAACTAATGGCTTTGGTCTCATGTAATTTGGACTCCTAATTACAAAGTTAAGCCCAATTAACTAAACATAGCTCCAGAATTTCGTGATTGACTTTGGCTCCAATTTTGACTGCCTTCTTGTCCGAATTTGGCCTTCAAGCCTCTAATACCATTTGTAGCTCTTTGAGTTATCTGCAAAAAGAAATAAGAATGAAGTTAATCGGATATCTATAACAAAAGTTATGATCAAAATACTGGAACAGTGTAAATCTGAAAAAATAGCACGAAAATGAATTAAATCCAATTAAAAGCCCAAAGCCTAATTTAGACCAAAAATCAATAATTACACACTAAACAGTCCTAAAATCATTAATCAAATGCAACAATTAAGTGTGATAAAATTCAATTATCAGGAAGTAAACTTTCGACCAAGAGAAAAACAACAAAGAATAACCAATACATGTTATCATCCCTTGAACCTTCGGGAGAGTTTAGGGTCACATAAACATCATCTTGGCCTCTTGAATGACGAAAAACTGCTAAGTTTATCCATTTCACCAAAAAGTGAAAGATAGAGCAAAAGAAACCAAACTTTCATCTAAGAGAAATAACAACGAAAAACTAAGATATATTCTCATCCTTTGAAGCTTTGGGAAGAGCTTGGGGTCAAACAAACAACCTCTAGACCACTCTAATCACAAAAACTCATTGTTTGTCTGCTTGACCAAAAAGTCAAAGATAAACCAAGAGGAGCCAAACTTACGTCTAAGAGAAACAACATTGAATAACCATGATATATTCTCATCCCTTGAAGCTTTGGGGAGGGCTTGGGGTCACATAAACAACCTCTAAGCCCTTTGAATCACAAAAACTTGCTAAGTTTGTTCGTTTGACCAAAAACTCAAAGATAGACTAAAAGGAACCAAACTTTCGTATAATAGAAACAACAAATAACCAAGACATATTGTCATCCCTTGATGCTTAGGGGAGAGCTTGAGGTAACACAACTCGTTCGTTTGCCTAATAAGTCAAAGATAGGCTAAAAGGAACCAAACTTTCGTCTAGGAGAAAGTACAACGAATAACCAAGATATATTTTCATCCCTTGAAGCTTTGGGAAGTGCTTGGGGTCAGCCAAACAACCTCAAAGGCCTTTGAATTTCGAAAACTTGCTATGTTTGTTTGTTTGACCAAAAGTCAAAGATAGACCAAAAGGAAGCAAACTTTCATGTATGAGAAACAACAACGAATAACCAAGACATATTCTCATTGCGTGAAGATTTGGGGAGAGCTTGGGGTCACATAAACAACCTCTAGGCCTCTCGAATCCCGAAAGCTTGCTAACTTTATCAGTTTTATTAAATAGTCAAAGACAGACCAAAAGGACGCAAACTTTCATCTAAGAGAAACAACAACGAATAATGTAGACATATTCACATCCCTTGAAGCTTTGGGGAACGCTTGGGGTCACACAAACATCCTCTAGGCCTCTCAAATCCTAAAAACTTGCTAAGTTTGTCCGTTTGATCAAAAAGTCAAAGATAAATCAAAAGGAAGCAAACTTTCATCTATGAGAAACAACAACGAATATCCAACACATATTCTCATCCCATAAAACTATGGGGAGAGCTTGGGGTCACACAAACATGCTCTAAGCCTCTCGAATCACGAAAACTTGATACGTTTGTCCGTTTGAACAAAAAGTAAAACATAGACCAAATGAAACCAAACTTTTGTCTAAGGGAAACAACAACAAAGAACGAAGACAAATTCTCATCCCTTTAAGCTTTGGGGAGACCATGGGGTCGCACAAACATCCTCTAGACACTGGAATCATGAAGGCATGCAAAGTTTATCTGTTTAGCCAAAAAGTCATAGATAGACTAAACAGAACTAAAGTTTCGATTAAGGAAAACAACAATGAACAACCAAGACATATTGTCATCCCTTGAAGCTTTAGGGAGAGCTTGGGGTCATACAAACATCCTCTAGGCCTCTTGAATCGTGAAAATTCGCTAAGTTTATTTGTTTGACCAAAAGTCAAAGATAGACCAAAAGGAAGTAAACTTTCATCTATGAGAAACAACAACGAATAACCAAGACATATTTTCATTCCTAGAAGATTTGGGAAGAGCTTGGGGTCACACAAACATCCTCTAGGCCTCTTGAATCCCGAAAGCTTGCTAACTTTATCCGCTTGATTAAAAAGTCAAAGGTAGACCAAAAGGAAGCAAACTTTCATCTAAGAGAAACAACAACGAATATCGTAGACATATGCACATCCCTTGAAGCTTTGGGGAACGCTTGGGGTCACACAAACATCCTCTACGCCTCCCGAATCCGATAAACTTGCTAAGTTTATTCGTTTGATCAAAAAGTCAAAGGTAGACCAAAAGGAAGCAAGCTTTCGTCTATGAGAAACAACAATGAATATCCAACATATATTCTCATCCCATAAAACTATGGGGAGAGCTTGGGATCGCACAAACATCCTCTAAGCCTCTCGAATCATGAAAACTTGCTACGTTTGTCCGTTCGAACAAAAAGTCAAGGATAGACCAAATAGAAGCAAACTTTCGTCTCAGAAAAACAACAATGAATAACTAAGACATATTCTCATCCCTTGAATCTTTGGGGAGACCATGGGATCGCACAAACATCCTCTAGACTCTGGAATCACGAAAGCATGAAAAGTTTATTCGTTTGACCAAAAAGTCATAGATAGACTAAAAGGAACTAAACTTTCGATTAAGAGAAACAACAACGTATAAACAAGACATATTGTCATCCCATGAAGCTTTGGGGAGAGCTTGGGGTCACACAAACATCCTATAGGCCTCTTGAATTGCAAAAACATGCTAAGTTTGTCCATTTGACCAAAAGTCAAAGATAGACCAAAAGGAAGCAAACTTTCATCTATGAGAAACAACAACGAATAACCAAGACATATTCTCATTCCTTGAAAATTTAGGGGGAGCTTGGG
The DNA here is from genome assembly GCA_019955255.1 of Castanospermum australe. Lineage (NCBI taxonomy): Eukaryota > Viridiplantae > Streptophyta > Magnoliopsida > Fabales > Fabaceae > Castanospermum > Castanospermum australe. The sequence goes on from NSJW01000082.1 coordinate 429,367, forward strand.
GTCACACAAACATCCTCTAGGCCTCTCGAATTCCAAAACCTTGCTAAGTTTGTCCGTTTGATTAAAAAGTCAAAGATAGACTAAAAGGAAGCAAACTTTCATCTAAGAGAACAACAATGAATAACCAAGACATATTCTCATCCTTTGAGGCTTTGAGGAGAGGTTGGGGTCACACAAACATCCTCTAGGCCTCTTGACTCATGAAAACTCGCTAAGTTTGTCCAGTAGAGCACAAAGTCAAAGATAGACTAAAAGAAACTAAGCTTTCGTTAAAGAGAAACAATAACGAATAACCAAGACATATTCTCATCCCTTGAAGCTTTAGGGAGAGTTGGGTGTCATAGAAACATCCTCTAGGCCTATTGAAATACAAAAATACGCTAAGTTTGTCTGTTTGACCAAAAAGTCGTAGAACAAAAGGAACTAAACTTTCGTCCAAGAGAAACAATAATGAATAACCAAGACATATTCTCATCCCTTGAAACTTTGGGGAGAGCTTGGGGTCACACAAATATCCTTTAGGCCTCTCGAATCACGAAAACATGCAAAGTTCGTATGCTTGAGATCGAAAGGAACCAAACTTTCGTCTAAGAGAAATAACAACGAATAACCAAGACATATATTCTCATCCTATGAAGCTTTCGGGAGAGCTTAGGGTCACACAAACGTCCTCTAGGCCTCTCTAATCATGAAAACAACAACGAATAACCATGACATATTGTCATCCCTTAAAGCTTTGGGGAGAGCTTGGGGTCATACGAAGATACTCTAGGGCTCCCGAATCATGAAAACACGCTAAGTTTGTCCGTTTGACTAAAAAGTCAAAAATAGACTAAGAGAAACAACAACAAATAATCAAGACATGTTCTCATCCCTTGTTGTACTGGGCAGAGCTTGGGGTCACACAAACATCCTTTAGGTCTCTCGAATCACGAAAACTCAGTAAGTTTCTTCATTTGACCAGAAAGTCAAAGATAGACCAAAAGGAAGCAAACTTTCACCTAAGAGAAATAAAAAACGAATAACCATGACATATTCTCATCCTTTGAAGCTTTGGGAAAACCTCCGAAATCACGAAAACTCGCTAAGTTTGTCCGTTTGACCAAAAAGTCAAAGATAAACTAAAAGGAACTAAACTTTCATCCAAGAGAAACAAGAACGAATAACCAAGACATATTCTCATCCTTTGAAGCTTGGGGAGAGGTTGGGGTCTCACAATGAATCCCGAAAACATGCTAAGTTTGTCTGTTTGACCAAAAAGTAAAAGATAGATTTGGGGAGAAACAAAAGTGAAATACCAAGACATATTCTCATCCCTTGAAGCTTTAGGGAGAGCTTTGGGTCACACAAACATCCTCTAAGCCTCTCGAATCATGGAAACTTGCGAAGTTTGTCCGCTTGACTAAAAAATGAAAGATAGATTAAAAGGAACCAAACTTTCGTCTGAGAGAAACAACAACGAATAACCAAGACATATTCTTATCTTTTGAAGCTTTGGGGAGAGCTCGAGGTCATACAAACATCCTCTAGGCCACTCGTATCATGAAAACTAGCTAAGATTGTTCGGTTAACGAAAAAGTCAAAGTTTGGCCAAACAGAACCAAACTTTGGCCTTAGAGAAATAACAACGAATAACCAAGACATATTCTCATCCCTTGAACTTTAAGGAGAGCTTGGGATTCCACAAACGTCCTCAAGGCCTCTCAAATGACGAAAAGTCACTACATTCGTCCGTTTGACCAAAAAATCAAAGATAGACCAAAAGGTAGCAAACTTTTATCTAAGAAAAGCAACAACGAATAACCAAGACATATTCTCATCCTTTGAATCCTTGGGCAGAGGTTGGGGCCACACAAATATCCTCTAAGCCTCTCGAAGAACAAAAACTTGTTAAGCTTGTCAGTTTGACCAAAAAGTCAAAGATAGACCAAAAGGAAGCAAACTTTTGTCTATGAGAAATAACAACGAAATACCAAGACTTATTCTCTTCGCATAAAGCTTTAGGGAGAGCTTGGGGTTATACAAACATCCTTTAAGCCCCTTAAATCCTGAAAGCAAGTTAAGTTTGTCCGTTTGACCATAAAGTCAAAGATAGACTGAAAGGAACTAAACTTTCGTCTTAGAGAAACAACAGTGAATAACCAAGACATATTCTCATCCCTTGAAGCTTTGGGGAGAGCTTGGGGTCACACAAACATCCTCTAGGACTTTCAAACCTGAAAAACTAGCCAAGTTTGTCCGTTTGACTAAGAAGTCAAAGAGAGACAAAAAAAGAACAAAACTTTCGTCTAAGAGAAACAGCAATGAATAACCAAGACATATTCTCATCCCTTGAAGCTTTGGATAGGGCTTGGGGTCACACAAATATCCTCTAGGCCCCTCAAATCACGAAAACTCGTTAAGTGTGTCTGTTTGACCAAAAAGTCAAAGATAGACTAAAAGGAAGCAAACCTTCGTATCTGAGAAACGACAACAAATAACTAAGATATATTCTCATCCTTTAAAGTTTTGGGGAGAGGTGGGGTCACATAAACATCCTCTAGGCCTCTCGAATCACGAAACTAGCAAAGTTTGTCCACTTGAGACCGAAATGAACCAAACTTTCGTATAAGTAAAACAACCGTGAATAACTAAGACATATTCTCGTCCCTTGAAGCATTGGGGAGAGCATGGGGTCAAACAAATATCCTTTAGGCCTCTCAAATCACAGAAACTTGCTAAGCTTATCCGTTTAACCAAAAAGTCAAAGATTGACTAAAAGGTATCAAACTTTCGTCCAAGAGCAATAACAACAAATAACCAAGACATATTCTCATCGCTTGACACTTTGGGTAGAGCTTACGGTCACACAAACATCCTCTAGGCCTCTCGAATCTCGAAAACTAGACAAGTTTGTCCATTTGACCAAAAAGTCAAGTATAAACTAAAAGGAACCACACTTTTGTCAAGGAGAAACAACAAAAGATAACCAAGACATATTCTCATTCCTTGAAGCTTTGGGGAGAGCTTGGTATCATACAAACATCCTCTAGGCCACTCAAATCACGAAAACTTCCTAAATTTGTCTATATGGACAAAAAGACAAAGCTAGAACAAACGGAACCAAACTTTTGTTTAACAGAAATAACAACGAATAACCAAGATATATTCTTATCCTTTGAAACTTTGGGGAGAGCTAGGAGTCGCAAAAACATCCTCTAGGTATCTCGAATGACGAAAAGCCACTACATTTGTCCATTTGACCAAAAAGTCAAAGATAGACCAAAAGGAAGCAAACATTCGTCTAAGAGAAACAACAACGAATAACCAAGACATATTCTCATCCTTTGAAGCTTTGGGGAGAGCATGGGGTCACACAAACATCCTCTACGTCTCTCGAATCATAAAAACGTGCGAAGTTTGTCCGTTTGACCAAAAAGTCAAAGATAGATCAAAAGAAAGCAAACTTTCATCTAACAGAAACAACAACGAATAATCAAGACATATTCTCATCCCTTGATGCTTTGAGGAGAGCTTGGGGTCACACAAACGTCATTTGGGTCTATTAAAATGTGAAAACCCACTATGTTTGAACGCTTGACCAAAAAGTCAAAGATAAACCAAAAGGAACCAAACTTTCATCTAAGAGAAACAACAACGAATAACCAAGACATATTCTCATCCCTTGATGCATTGGGGAGAGCTTGGGGTCACACAAACATCGTCTAGGCCTCTCGAATCACAAAAACTTGCTACCTTTGTCCGTTTGACCAAAAAGTTAAATGTAGACCTAAAGGAAGCAAACTTTCATCTAGAGAAACAACAACGAATAAGCAAGACATATTCTCATCACTTGAAGCTTTGGGTAGAGCTTGAAGTCACAAAAACATCCTCTAGGCCTCTCGAATCAGGAAAAGTCGCCACGTTTTTTCGTTTGACCAAAAAGTTAAAGATAGACAAAAGGAACCAAACTTTCGTCTAAGAGAAACAACAACGAATAACCAAGACATATTCTCATCCCTTGAAGCTTTGGGAGAGCTTGGGTCACACAAACATCCTCTAAGCCCCTAAAATCCCGAAAGCAAGCTCAGTTTGTCCGTTTGACCAAAAAGTCAGAGATAGAACAAAAGGAACCAAACTTTCATCTAAGAGAAACAACAACGAATAACCAAGACATATTCTCTTCCCTTGAAGCTTTGGGGAGAACTTGAGGTCATATCAACATGCTCTTGGCCTCAAGAATCACAAAAACTCACTAAGTTTGTCCGTTTGACTATAAAGTCGCAGCTAGACCAAAAGAAACCTAACTTTCGTCTGAGAGAAATAACAGCAAATAACTAAGATATATTTCCATCCCTTGAAGCTTTGGGGAGAGCATGGGGTCACAGAGACATAACAACGAATAACCAAGACATATTCTCATCCCTTGAAGCTTTGGGGAGAGCTTGGGGTCACACAAACATCTTCTAGGCCTCCCAAATCACCAAAAATCACTAAGTTTGTTCGTTTGACTAAAAAGTAAAAAATAGACCAAAAGGAAATAAACTTTTGTTTAAGAGAAACAATAACGAATAACCATGACATATTCTTATCCTTTGAAGTTTTGGGGAGAGGCTGGGATCACAGAAACATCCTTTAGGTCTCACGAATCACAAAAACTCGTTAAGTTTGTCCGTTTGACTAAAAAGTCAAAGATAAACGAAAAGGAAGCAAACTTTCATCTAAGAGAAACAACAACGAATAACCAAGACATATTCTTTTCCTTTAAAGCTTTGAGGGGAGCTTTAGGTTACACAAACATCCTCTAGGCCTCTCGAATCACAAAAACTGGCTAACTTTGTTTGTTTGACCAAAAAGTCAAAGATAGAATAAAAGGAAGCAAACTTTCTTCTTTGAGAAACAGCAAGGAGTAACTAAGACATATTGTCACCCTTTGAAGGGGAGAGCTTGGCGTCACACAAACATCCTCTAGGCCCCTCAAATCACGAAAGCTTGCTATGTTTTTCTGTGTCATCAAAAAATCAAAGATAAACCAAAAGGAAGCAAACTTTCATCTATAAGAATCAACAACGAATAACTAATACATATTCTCATCCCTTGAAGCTTTGGGGAGAGCTTGGGTCACACAAACAATCTCTAAGCCTCTTGAATCCTAAAAACTTGCTAAGTTTGTTCGTTGACCAAAAAGTAGAAGATAGACCAAAAGAAAGCAAACTTTCATCTAAGAGAAATAACAACGAATAATCAAGATATATTCTCATCCCTTGATGCTTTGGGGAGAGCTTGGGGTCACACAAACATCCTTTGGGTCTATTGAAACGCGAAAACTCACTAAGTTTGTCTGTTTGATAAAAAAGTCAAAGATAGACTAAAAGGAAGCAAACTTTCGTCTATGAGAAAGAACAACGAATAACCAAGACATATTGTCATCCATTAAAACTTTGGGGGGAGCTTGGGGTTACACAAACATCACTTGGCCTTTCGAATCGCGAAAACTTGCTAAGTTTATCCGTTTGACCAAAAAGTCAAAGATAGAACAAAAGGAACTAAACTTTTGCCTAAAAGAAACAACAACAAATTACCAAGACATATTCATATCCCTTGCAGCTTTGGGGAGAGCTTGGGGTCACACAAACATCCTCTAGGCCTCTCAAATCACAGAAACTTGCTACGTTTGTCAGTTTGAGATAAAGGTCAGAGATAGACGAAAAAAAATGAAACTTTCGACTAAGAGAAACAATAATAAATAATCAAGATGTATTTTCATTCCTTGAAGCTTTTGGGACAGCTGGGGTTCATACAAACATGCTCTAGGGCTCTCAAACCACGAAAACACGCTAAGTTCGTCTGTTTGACCACAAAGTCAAAGCCAAACCAAAAGCAAGCAAACTTTCGACAATGAGGAACAACAACGAAAAACCAAGACATATTCTCATCCCTTGAAGCTTTGGGGAGAGCTTGTGGTCACACACACTTCCTCTTGGCCTCTCAAATCCCAAAAAACTTGCTAAGTTTGTCCATTTGACTAAAAAGTCAAAGATAGACCAAAAAGGAAGCAAACTTTTGTCTAAGAGAAACAACAACGAATAACCCAGACATATTCTCTTCCTTTGAAGCTTTGGGGAGAGCTTAGGCTCACACAAACAACCTCTAGGCCTCTCGAATCATGAAAGCTTGCTAAGTTTGTCTGCTTGTCCAAAAAGTCAGAGATAGATTAAAAGGAACCAAACTTTCATCCAAGAGAAACAAAAACGAGTAAGCAAGGCATATTCTCATCCCTTGAAGCTTTAGGGAGAGCTTGGGGTCACACAAACATACTCTAGGCCTCTCGAACCATCAAAACTCGCTAAGTTTGTTCGTTTGACCAAAAAATCAAAGATAGACTAAAAGGAAGCAAACATTCGTCTAAGAGAAACAACAACAAATGACCAAAACATATTCTCATCCTTTGACGCTTTTAGGAGAGGTTAGGGTCCCACAAATCCTGTAGGCATCTCAAATCATGGAAACATGCCAAGTTTGTCCGATTGATCGAAAAGTCAAAGATTGGGTAAAAGGAAGCAAACTTTCGTGTAAGAGAAACAACAACGAATAATCACCACATATTCTCACCACTTGAAGCTTTGGGGAGAGCTTGGGGTCATACAAACATACTCTAGGCCTCTCGAATCACAAAAAACTCGCTAAGTTCGTCCATTTGAGCATAAAATCAAAGCTACACCAAAAGGAACCAAACTTTCATCTCAGAGAAACAACAGCGAAAAACCAAGACATATTCTCATCCATTGAAGTTTTTGGGAGAGCATGGGATCAACAAACATCCTCTAGGCCACGCGAATCATGAAAACTTGCTAACTTTATCTGTTTGACCAAAAAGTCAAAGATAAGCCCAAAGAAACCAAACTTTCATCCAAGAGAAACAACAGTGAAGTTTTGGGTCACACAAACATCCTCTAGCCCCTTGAATCTTGAAAGCTTGCTAAGTTTGTCCGTTTGACCAAAAAGCTAAAGATAGACCAAAAGGAAGCAAATTTAAATCTAAGAGAAATAACAACGTATAACTAAGACATATTCTCATCCCATTAAGCTTTGGGGAGAGCTTAGGGTCATACAAATATCCTTTAGGCCTCTGGAATCATGAAAACTCGCTATGTTTGTCCGTTTGACCAAAACATCAAAGTTAGACCAAAAGGAAGCAAACTTTCATCTAAGAGAAACAACAGCGAAGCTTGTGGTCACGAAAATATCCTCTAGCCCTCTCAAATCATGAAAGCTTGCTAAGCTTGTTCGTTTGACCAAAAAGTCAAAGCTAGACTAAAAGGAAGCAAACTTTCATTTATGAGAAACAACAACGAATAATCAAGACATATTCTCATCCCTTGAAGCAATGGGAAGAGCTTGGGGTTACACAAACATCCTCTAGGCCTCTCAAATCCAGAAAACTTGCTAAATTTGTCTGTTTAACCAAAAAGTCAAAGATAGACCACAAGGAGGCAAACTTTCGTCAGGAATAACCTAGACATATTCTCATCCCTTGAAGCTTTGGGGAGAGGTTGGGTCACACAAACAACCTCTAGGCCTCTCGAATCATGAAAACTTCGTAAGTTTGTCCGTGTGACCAAAAAGTCAAAGATAAGCCAAAAGGAAGCAAACTTTCATCTAAAAGAAACAACAACGAATCACCAATACTTCTTGCCATCCCTTGAAGCTTTGGGGAGAGCTTGGGGTCACACAAGCATTCTGTAGGCTAGTTGAATCACGAAAGCTTGCTGAGTTTGTCTGCTTGACCAAAAAGACAAAGATAGACCAAAAAGAAGCAGATTTTCGTATAAGAGAAACAATAATAAATAACCAAGACTTATTCTCATCCCTTGAAGCTTTACGGAGAGCTTAGGGTCACACAAACATCCTCTAGGGCTCTCAAATCAGGAAAAACTTATTAAGTTTATCCATTTGATCGGCAAGTCAAAGATAGACCAAAAGGAATCAAACTTTCGTCATAGAGAAACATCAACGAATAACCAAGATATATTATCATCCATTGAAGCTTTGGGGAGAGCTTGGGGTCACTCAAACTTCCTTTAGGCCTCTCAAATCATGAAAAGTTGCTACATTTGTCCGTTTGACCAAAAAAGTCAAAGATAGACTAAAAGGAAGCAAACCTTCGTTTATGAGAAACAACAACAAATAACCAAGAGATATTCTCATCCCTTGAAGCTTTAGGGATAGCTTGAGGTCTCAAAAACATCCGCAAGCCTCTCGAATCCCGAAAACTTGCTAAGTTTGTCCATTTGACTAAAAAGTCAAAGATAGATGAAAAGGAAGTAAACTTTTGTCTAAGAGAAATAACAACAAATAACCAAGACATATTCTCATCCCTTGATGCTTTGGGGAGAGGTTGGGGTCACACAAACGTCCTCTAGGCCTCTTGAATCAAGAAAACTTGCTAAGTTTATCCGTTTGACAAAAAAGTCAAAGATAGGCCAAAAGGAAGCAAATTTTCGTCTAAGAGAAACAACAACGAATAACCAGTACTTATTGTCATCCCTTGAAGCTTTGGGGAGAGCTTGGGTCACACAAAGATTCTCTAGGCCTCTTGAATAATGAAAACTTGCTATGTTTGTCCGTTTCACTAAAAAATCATATATAGACCGAAAGAAAGTGAACATTCGTCTATGAGAAACAATAATGAATTACCAAGACATATTCTTATCCTTTGAAGCTTTGGGGAGAGCTTGGGGTCACATAAACATCTTCTAGGCCAGTCGACTCACGAAACCTTGCTAAGTTTCTCCGCTTGACCAAAAAGTCAAAGATAGACCAAAAGGAAGCAAACTTTCGTCTAAGAGAAACAACAACGAATAACCAAGGCATATTCTCATCCCTTAACGCTTTGGGGAGAGCTTGGGGTCACACAAATGTCATCTAGGCCTCTCAAATCATGAAAACTTGCTAAATTTTATCTCATTGACCAACAAGTCAAAGATAGACCAAAAGAAACTAAACTTTCATCATAGAGAAACAACAATGAATAACCAAGACATACTCTCGTCCATCGAAGCTTTGGGCAGAGCTTGGGTCTCACAAACTTCCTGTAGGCCTCTCGAATCACGAAAAGTTGCTATATTTGTCTGTTTGACTAAAAAGTCAAAGATAGACTAAAAGGAAGCAAACTTTCATCTATATGAAACAACAACAAACAACCAAGACATATTCTCATCTCTTGAAGCTTTGGGGAGAGCTTGGGGTCACAGAAACATCCTTTAGGCATCTCGAATCGCAAAAACTCACAAAGTTTGTCCGTTTGACCAAAATGTCTAAGGTATATCATAGGGAAGCAAACTTTCGTCTACGAGAAACAATAACGAATTACCAAGATATATTCTCATCCTTTGAAGCTTTGGGGAGAGCTTGGGGTCATACAAACATCCTCTAGCCCTCTCGAACCACGAAAGCTTGCTAAGTTTGTCCGTTTGACGAGAAAGTCAAATATAGACCAAAAGGAAGCAAACTTTCGTCTATGGGAAACAACAACGAATTACCAACACATATTCTCATCTCTTGAAGCTTTAGGGGGAGGTTAGGGTCTCACAAACATCCTCTAAGCCTCTCAAATCATAAAAATTTGCTACGTTTGTCCGTTTGAATACAAAGTCAAAGATAGATTAAAAGGAAGCAAACTTTCGTTTGAGAAAAACAACAACAAATAACAAAGACAGATTCTCATCCCTTGAAGCTTTGGGAAGAGCTTGGGGTCACACAAAGATCATCTAGGCCTCTCGAACCATGAAAACTCGCAAAGTTTATCAGTTTGGCTGAAAAGTATCAGATAGAATAAAAGGAACCAAACTTTCATCTAAATGAAACAAACATGGTCCAGGCCTCTTGGATCACAAAAACTCGTTAAGTTCATCCGTTTGACCATAAAGTCAAACCTAGACCAAAAGGAAGCAAACTTTTGTTTAAGAGAAACAACAACGAATAACTAAGGCATATTCTCATCCCTTAAAATTTTGGGGAGAGCTTGGGGTCACCCAAACATCTTCTTGGCCTTTCGAAAAATGAAAACTTACTAAGTTTATCCGATTGACTAAAAAGTTAAAAATAGGTCAAATGGAACCAAACTTTCGTCTAAGAGAAACAACAGTAAAGGTTGGGGTCACACAAACATCCTCTAGCCCTCTCGAATCATGAAAACTTGCTAAGTTTGTCCGTTTGACCAAAAAGGCAAAGACAGACCAAAAGGAAGCAAACTTTTATCTGAGAGAAACAACAACGAACAACTAAGACATATTCTCATCCCATGAAGCTTTGAGGGGAGCTTGGGGCCACACAAACATCCTATAGGCCTCTCAAATGATGAAAACTTGCTACGTTTGTCCGTTTGACAAAAAAGTCAAAGATAGACCAAAAGGAGGCAAACATTTGTCTAAGAAGAAAACACAACGAATAACCAATACCTACTCTCATCCTTTAAAGCTTTGGGGAGATCTTGGGGTCCCACAAATGTCATCTAGGCACGGTCTTACGTTTAAGCCGCTGCTAAGCTAGTTTCATGAAAAAAGGTGTTAGCTGGGATAAAAGCTTGGGAGCTTTTGATGTGTGGATTGGGTGCACGGTCATATGTTTAAGTTGTAGCTAAGCCAGTTTCATGAAAAAAAGTGTTGGCTGGGATAAAAGCTTATGATGTGTAGGTTAGGTGCACGGTCACAGGTTTTGAGTCCATGGTCATGTGTTCAAGCCGTAGCTAAGCCAGTTTCATGAAAATGGTGTTGGCTGGGATAAAAGCTTGTGATGTGTGGGTTAGGCGCACGGTCACAAGTTCGAGTCCTTAGCCTAGAGCTCTTGATGCGTGGATTGAGCGCACGGTCATACGTAGCTAAGCCAGTTTCATGAAAAAGGTGTTGGCTGGGATAAAAGCTTGTGATGTTTGGGTTGGGCACACGGTCACAGGTTCGAGTCCTGAGGCGAGAGCTCTTGAGGTGTGGATTAGGCGCATGGTCATAAGTTCAAGCTGTAGCTAAGCCTATTTCATGAAAATAAAGTTAGCTAGGATAAAGCTTGTGATGTGTGGGTTGAGCGCATGGTCACAAGTTCGAGTCCATAGGCTAGAGCACTTGATGTGTGGATTGGACGCACGGTCATATGTTTAAGCTGTAGCTAAGCCAGTTGCATGAAAAAGGTGTTGGACAGGATAAAAGCTTATAATGTGTGGGTTGGGCGCACGGTCACAAGTTTGAGTCCTTAGGCTAGAGCAATTGGTATGTGGATTGGGCGCACGGTTATACGTTCAAGCCGTAACTAAGCCAGCTTCATGAAAAAAGTGTTAGCTGATGTGTGGATTAGGCGCACGGTCACAAGTTTGAGTCCTTAGTCTAGAGCGCTTGATGTGTGGATTGGGCGCAGGGTTATGAGTTCAAGCTGTAGCTAAGCCTGTTTCATGAAAATTGTGTTGGCTAGGAAAAAACTTGTGATGTGTGGGTTAAGCACACGATAACAAGTTTGAGTCATTAGGCAAGAGCTCTTGATGTGTGGATTGGGCGCACGGTCATGAGTTCAAGCCGTAGCTAAGCCTATTTCATGAAAATGGTGTTGGTTGGGATAAAAGCTTGTGATGTGTGGATTGGGCGGATGGTCAGAAGTTTGAGTCCATGGTCATGAGTTCAAGCCGCAGCTAAGCCAGTTTCATGAAAATGATGTTGGCTGGGATAAAAGCTTGTGATGTGTGGGTTAGGCGTACGGTCACAAGTTTATGTCCTTAGGCTAGAGCTCTTGATGTGTGGATTGGGCGCACAGTCATATGTCGCTAAGCCAGTTTCAAGAAAAAGGTATTGGTTGGGATAAAAGCTTGTAATGTGTGGCTTGGGCGCACGGTCACAAGTTTGAGTCCTTAGGCAAGAGCTCTTGATGTGTAGATTGGGCGCACGGTCACGAGCTCAAGCCGTAGCTATGCCTATTTCATGAAATAAATGCTTGTGATGTGTGGGTTGGGCGCACGGTCACAAGTTCGAGTCCTTATGCTAGAGCTCTTGATGTGTCAATTGGGCGCACGGTCATACGTAGCTAAGCTAGATTCATGAAAAAGGTGTTGGCTATGATAAAAGCTTGTGATGTGTGGGTTGGGCACAAGGTCACAAGTTCAATTCCTCAGGCTAGAGCTCTTGATGTGTGGATTGGGCACATGGTCATGAGTTCAAGCTGTAGCTAAGCCTGTTTCGTGAAAATGGTGTTGGCTGGGGTAAAAGCTTGTGATGTGTGGATTAGGCGTACGGCCAAAACTTTGAGTCCACGGTCATGAGTTCAAGCCGTAACAAAGCCAGTTTCATGAAAATGGTGTTGGCTGGGATAAAAGCTTATGATGTGTGGGTTAGGCGCATGGTGACAAGTTTGAGTCCTTAGGCTATTGCTCTTGATGTGTGGTTTGGTGCACAGTCATACGTAGCTAAGCCAGTTTCATGAAAAAGTGTAGGCTGGGATAAAAGCTTGTGATGTGTGGGTTGGGCACACGGTCACAAGTTCGAGTCCTTAGGCTAGAGCTCTTGATGTATGGATTAGGCTCACGGTCATGAACTCAAGTCGTAGCTAAGCCTATTTCATGAAAAATGGTGTTGGCTGGGATAAAAGCTTGTGATGTGTGGGTTGGGCGCACAGTCAAAAGTTTGAGTCCTTGTGCTAAAGCTCTTGATGTGTGGATTGGGCGCAACGGTTATATGTAGCTAAGCCAGTTTCATGAAAAAGGTGTTGGCTAGGATAGAAGCTTGTGATGTGTGAGTTGGGCGCATAGGTCACAAGTTCGAATCCTTAGGCTAGAGCTCTTGATGTGTGGATTTGGCGCACGGTCATGAGCTCAAGCTGTAGCGAAGCCTATTTCGTGAAAATGGTGTTGGCTGGGATAAAAGCTTGTGATGTGTGGGTTGGGCGCACGGTCACAAGTTTGAGTCCTTAGGCTAGAGCTCTTCAAGTGTTGATTGGACGCACTGTCATACGTTTAAGCCGTAGCTAAGCCAGTTTCATGAGAAAGGTGTTAGCTAGGATAAAAGCTTGTGAGCTCTTGATGTATGGATTGGGCGCACAATTATACGCTCAAGCTGTAGCTAAGCCAGTTTCATGAAAAAAGGTGCTCGTTGGGATAAAAGCTTGTGATGTGTGGGTTAGATGCACGATCATGAGTTTGAGTCCACAGTCATGTGTTTAAGCCATAGCTAAACTAGTTTCATGAATATGGTGTTGGCTAGGATAAAAGCTTGTGATGTGTGGATTGGGCGCACGGTCACAAGTTCGAGTCCTTAGGCTAGAGCTCTTGATGTGTGGATTGGGCGCATGGTCATGAGTTTAAGCTGTAGCTAAGCTTGTTTCACGAAAATAGTGTTAACTGGGATAAAAGATTGTGATGTGTGGTTGGGGACACGCTGGGATAAAAGATTGTGATGTGTGGGTTGGGGGCACAGTCACAAGTTCTAGTGCTTAGGTTAGAGTCTTGATGTGTGGATTGGATGCACAGTCATACGATGAAACCGTAGCTAAGCTAGTTTCATGAAAAAGGTGTTGGTTGGGATAAAAGCTTGTGATATGTAGGTTGGGCGCACGGTCACAAGTTTGAGTCCTTAGGCTAGAGCTCTTGATATGTGGATTGGACGCACGGTCATACGTTCAAGCCATAACTAAGCCAGTTTCATGAAAAAGGCGTTGGCTGATGTGTAAATTAGGTGCACGGTCATAAGTTTGAGTCCATAATCTAGAGCTCTTGTTGTATGGATTGGGTGCATGGTCATGAGTTCAAGCCGTAGCTAAGCCTGTTTCATGGAAATGGTGTTGCCTGGGATAAAACTTGTGATGTATGGGTTAGGCGCACGATTATAAGTTTGAGTCATTAGGTTAGAGCTCTTGATGTGTGGATTGGGTGCACGATCATGAGTTCAAGCCGTCGCTAAGCCTGTTTCATGAAAATGGAGTTGGCTGGCATAAAAGTTTGTGAGTGTGGATTAGGCACATGGTCAGAAGTTTGAGTCCATGATCATAAGTTCACGCCGTAGCTATGCTAGTTTCATGAAATTATGTTGGCTGGGATAAAAGCTTGTGATGTGTGGGTTAGGCACACGGTCACAAGTTTGAGTCCTTAGGCTAGAGCTCTTGATGTGTGGATTGGGCACAAAGTCATATGTAGCTAAGCTAGTTTGAAAAAGGTGTTAGCTGGGATAAAAGCTTGTGATGTGTGGGTTGGGCGCACGGTCACAAGTTCGAGTCCTTAGGCAAGAGCTCTTGAATGTGTGGATTGGGCACACGGTCATGAGCTCAAGCCGTAGCTAAGCCTATTTCATGAAAATGGTGTTAACTGGGATAAAAGCTTGTGATGTATGGGTTGGGCACACGGTCACAAGTTCAAGTCCTTAGTTTAGAGCTCTTGATGTGTGGATTGAGCGTATGGTCATAAGTTCAAGCCGTAGCTAAGCCTGTTTCATGGAAATTGTGTTGGCTGAGATAAAACTTGTGATGTGTGAGTTAGGCGCATGATCACAAGTTTGAGTCATTAGGCTAGAGCTCTTGATGTGTGGATTGGGCGCACGGTCATGAGTTCAAGCTGTAGCTAAGCCTGTTTCATGAAAATAGTGTTGGTTAGGATAAAAGCTTATGATGTCTAGATTAGGCACACGGTCACAAGTTTCTGTTGTTAGGCTCTAGCTCTTGATGTGTGGATTGGGCGCACGGTTCTTAATTCAAGTCATAGCTAAGCCAGTTTCATGAAAAAGGTGTTGATTGGGATAAAAGTTTGTGCTGTATGTATTTGACACACAATCACAAGTTTGAATGCTTAGGCTAGACTTTAATTAAATAGGTTAGCGGGATTTGATGTTTTATGGGTTGGTTTATTTTGTTTATTTGATTTTAGTAAAGTTTTTGTTATGTTATTGGTGTCTTTGGCGGTAAAAGAGACCTTTTCAAGGCAACATCTGATTGCTAAGGCTTTATACGACTTTTCATTACTTTAAATCTCTTAAATCTTAAAGTCTAATATTTGCAACGATAAATTTTAAGTTGCTTTTGTTTTAAACTGCAATTAAATCAAAGTGGTATATGGGAGACTTGTTTTTATTTTATCTTCATTTATATGTTGCATCTAATGTTTAAATTTTTTTTCTATTCGAGCAAATGTTGCTATTAATTGGAAAATGTTGCCAATCGCTACTGGGAGGAGATTCAAGCTGAGCTTGAGTGACTCTCTTCTTCCCCTATCCCTCCTTTTTGTGGTTGTTCTGAATGGGATAAATGTCAAATGTGTTCCTTGTTTATACTCTCTATTATTAGTTTATTTGTTGTTTCTTTGTTTCTTCATTTTGGTATTGATCTCATGTCTAGGGATTGCTTTCATTTTAAAATTTGTTTCTAATTGCCTCCATTTAATAATGATATTCATCATTTTCACTGCCCCTCAAATGTGAAATTCGATAGAAGTAACTGTTTGTTGAGAATTAATTTGGTTTCCAATAAAGTTATTTCTATTTAGTTGGATAGTATGACTTGGTGTAAATGCTATATAAAAACAGCTGAACAAAGAAGATAACACCATTATATACTAACAGCTAAACAAAGAAAACATATTTATATATATATATATATATATATATGGACTAAGTGTTGCATGAAATGTCCCGTTTTTCTGTCTTTCTTTTCTCCTAAAAATGAAAACTCTCTCTTTTGACAATTGGGCGGTCCTTTTCATCGCATTAGCCAATTAGGATGATACCATGATATATCTATAATAACAAATAGAAGTAAGCGAGAACATGTTCATACCTAGACTCATAGAGGAGCATTCACATGAAGTTACTGTCCATGACAAGAGACAGAGAATCTCAAATGTGATGAGTAAATGAGTAAAAATTGATTGTGGGTGCGTGAGTCATCATGACCTTATTATTTAACTTTCTCAACATAATGAATCAGATTCTTGCCAAGTCTAATTCAGAAACAGGTATCCCTGTAAACTTGGTCAAATAACTCTTGCTCTCCCCTGAAGCTTGTGATACATAATAACCTCTAATTGTTGCGGTAGATGATATTGATTCACTGTTGTCAAATTTTAAATTTAGTGTTGTCTTCATAACTACAATTGTTTTAATACTGGCTCGCACTTGGCTTGGCTTCTCTATTAGAAACACAACAGCAGTATTATTTATGTAACCCGTACCCTAATAATCAGTGATAATTGCTTTAGTGTTTGTATCATTTGCTGCTACAATTTAAAAACAGGTACCTCTACAAACTTGCTCAGATAGCCCTTGCTCTCCCCTAAATCACATGATATGACTATAATTTTTATGGCTGATGACAATATTGTTCCTAGTGTGTTGCTGCAAGAAATATGCAAAACACTTGGCCTTTTAACTACAACTACTTTGGTACTAGCCATCACTTGGCTCATCTGTTAGAAGTGCAGTACTATTTATGTAACACCTAAGCTAATAATTGCCTGACATATCCTCATCTCTTGAAGCTTTGGGGAGAGCTTGGGTCACACAAACATCATCTAGTCCTCTCGAATCACGAAAACTCGCTAAGTTTATCCGTTTCACCAAAAAGTCAAAGATAAACCCAAAGGAACTAAACTTTTGTCTAAGAGAAACAAAAACGAATAACTAAGACATATTCTCATCCCTTGAAGCTTTGGGAGAGCTTGGGGTCACACAAACATCTCTAGGCCTCTCGAATCACGAAAACTAGTTAAGTTTGTTTATTTGACCGTAAAGTCAAAGTTAGACTAAAAGGAAACAAACTTTCTTGTAAGAGAAAAAACAATCAATAACCAAGACATATTCTCATCCCTTGAAGTTAAGGGGAGAGTTTGGGGTCACACAAACATCCTCTAGGCCTCTTGACTCATGGAAACTATCTAAGTTTGTCCATATGACCAAAAAGTCAAAGATAAACCAAAAGGAACTAAACTTTTGTCTAAGAGAACCACCAACAAATAACCAAGATATATTCTCATCCCTCGAAGCTTTGGATAGAGCGTGGGGTCACACAAAAATCCTCAAGGCCTCTCGAATCACAAAAACTATCTAAGTTTGTCCATATGACCAAAAAGCCAAAGATAAACCGAAAAGAACTAAACTTTTGTCTAAGAGAACCACCAACGAATAACCAAGACATATTCTCATCCCTTGAAGCTTTGGACAGAGCGTGGGGTCACACAAACATCCTCTTCACCTCTCGAATCATGAAAACTATCTAAGTTTGTTTGTTTGACCAAAAAGTCAATGAAAACTCAAAACAACCAAACTTTTCGTCTAAAAGAAATAATAATGAAAACCAAGACATATTCTCATCCCTTGTAGCTTCGAGGAGAGTTTGGGGTTACACAAACATCCTCTAGGCCTCTCGATTCAAAAAAACTCGCTATGTTTGTCCGTTTGACTAAAAAGTGAAAGATAGACTCAAAGGAATCAAACTTTAGTCTAAGAGAAACAAGAACAAATAACCAAGACATATTATCATCCTTTGAAGCTTTAGGGAGAGCTTGGGCTCATCCTCTAAACCTCTCGAATCACAAAAATTAGTTAAGTTTGTCCATTTGACCATAAAGGTGAAGTTAGAACATAAGGAAGCCAATTTTTGTCCAAGAGAGACAACAATGTATAACCCAGACATATTCTCATCCGTTGAAGCTATGCGGAGAGTATAGGGTCACACAAACATTCTTTAAGCCTCTCGAAATCATGAAAGCTATGTAAGTTTGTCTGTTTGACCAAAAAGTCAAATTAGACCAAAAGGAACCAAATTTCGTCTAAGAGAAACAAAACGAAAAGCCAAGACATATTCTCAACCCTTGAAGCTTTGGGGAAGAACTTGGGGTCACCCAAACATCCTTTAGGTTTTTCGAATCACGAAAACTATCTAAGTTAGTCCGTTTGACCAAAATGTCAAAGATAGACCAAAAGAAACCAAACTTTCCTCTAAGAGAAACAACAAAGAATAAACTAGATATATGCTCATCCCTTGAAGCTTTGAGGGAGAGTATGGGGTCACGCAAATATCCTCTAGGCCTCTCGAATTATGAAAACTAATTAAGTTTGTTCGTTCGACCATAAAGGTAAAGTTAGAACAAAAGGAAGCCAACTTTCGTCTAAAAGAAACAACAATAAATAACCCAGATATATTCTCATCCCTTAAAGCTTTGGTGAGTACTTGGGGTCACACAAATAACCTTTTGGACTCTCGAATCTTGAAAAGTGGCTAAGTTTGTCTATTTGACCATAAGGCCAAAGTTAGACCAAATGGAAATAAACTTTCGTCTACGAGAAACAACAATGAATAACCAAGACATATTCTCATCACTTGATGCTTTAGGCAGTGTTTGGGGTCACACAAACATCCTCTAGGCCTCTTGATTCACGAAAACTGACTATGTTTGTCTGTTTGACAGACAAGTTAAATTAGACAAAAAAATAACCAAATTTTTGTCTAAGAGAAACAACAACAAACAACCAAGACATACTCTCATCCCTTAAAGCTTTAGGGAGAGCTTGGTCACACAAACATCTCTAGGCCCCTCGAATCATGAAAACTAGTTAAGTTTGTCTGTTTGACCATAAAGACAAAGTTAGACCAAAAGAAAGTAAATTTTTGCCTAAAGGAAACAACAACGAATAACGAAGATATATTCTCATCCCTTGAAGCTA
Source organism: Castanospermum australe (assembly GCA_019955255.1). Lineage (NCBI taxonomy): Eukaryota > Viridiplantae > Streptophyta > Magnoliopsida > Fabales > Fabaceae > Castanospermum > Castanospermum australe. Next base: position 448,023 of record NSJW01000082.1, read on the forward strand.
TGGGAGAGCTTGGGGTCATACAAACATCCTCTAGGCCTCTCGATTCACGAAAACTAACTACATTTGTCTGTTTGACAGACAAGTCATATTAGACCGAAAAGAACTAAATTTTCGTCTAAGAGAAAACAACAACAAATAACCAAGACATATTCTCATCCCTTGAAGCTTTGGGGAGAGCTTGGTTACACAAACATCTCTAGGGCTCTCGAATCATGAAAACTAGTTAAGCTTGTCCGTTTGACCATAAAGTCAAAGTTAGACTGGAAGAAAGCAAATTTTCATCTAAGATAAACAATAACGAATAACCCAGACATATTCTCATCCCTCGAAGCTTTAGGGAGAGCGTGGGGTGAAGCAAAACATCCTATATGCCTCTCAAATCATCAAAACTAGTTATATTTGTCCATTTGACCATAAAGTCAAAGTTAGACTAAAATGAGGCAAACTTTCATCTAAGAGAAATAACAATGAATAACCTAGACATATTCTCATCCCTTGAAGCTTTGGGGAGATCTTGGGGTCACACAAACATCCTCTAGGCCTCTCGATTCATGAAAACTCTCCAAGTTTGACAGTTTGAGTAAAAAGTCAAAGATAGACCCAAAGGAACGAAACTTTCATCTAAGAAAAATAACAATGAATAACCAAGACATATTTCTCATCCCTTGAAGCTTTGGTGAGAGCGTGGGGTTGCACAATTATCCTCTAGGCCTCTCGAATTCCCGAAAACTAGTTAAGTTTGTCTGTTTGACTATAAAGGTAAAGTTAGAACATAAAGAAACCAACTTTCGTCTTAAAGAAAAAACAATTAATAGCCAAGACATATTCTTATCCCTTGAAGCTTTGGAGGGAGCTTGGGGTGACACAAACATCCTCTAGGACTCTCGAATCATAAAAAATGGCTATGTTTGTCACTTTAACCATAAAGTCGCAGTTAGAGCAAAAGGAAGTAAACTTTCGTCTAAGAGAAACAACAATGAATAATCAAGACGTATTCTTATCCCTTGAAGCTTTGGGCAGTGCTTGTGGTCACACAAACATCCTATAGACCCCTCGAATCACAAAAACTCTCTAAGTTTATCCTTATAAGCAAGGAGATAAAGACAGACCCAAAGGAACTAAACTTTCATCTCAGAGAAACTACAACGATTAACTAGGACATATTTTCATCCCTTGAACATTTGAGGGGAGCTTAGGGTCATCCTCTTGGCCTCTCGAATCACAAAAACTAGTTAAGTTTGTTTCTTTAACCATAAAGTCAAAGTCAAACCAAATGGAAGCAAACTTTCGTCTGAGAGAAACAACATTGAATAACCACGACATATTCCCATCCCTTATTTCTTTAGGCAGAGTTTGGGGTCATACGAACATCGTCTAGGCCTCTCGAATCACAAAAACTAGTTAAGTTCGTATGTTTGACCATAAAGTCAAAGTTAGACCAAAAAGGAACCAAACTTTCGTCTAAGAGAAACAACAATGAATAACTAGGACATATTCTCATCCCTTGAAGCTTCAGGGGAGAGGTTGGGGTCCACAAACATCCTCTAAGCCTCTCGAATCAACGACAACCAGCTAAGTTTGTCTGTTTGACCAAAAAGTCAAAGATAGACCCAAAGGAACCAAACTTTCATCTAAGAGAAACAACAACGAATAACCAAGAGATATTCTCATCCCTTGAAGCTTTGGGGAGAGCTTAGGATCATCCTCTAGGCCTTTCAAATCACGAAAATGAGTTAAGTTCGTCCGTTTGTCCATAAAGTCAATGTCAGACCAAAATGAAGCAAACTTTCATCTGAGAGAAATAACAATGAATATCCAAGACATATTCTCATCCCATGATGCCACTGGGAGAGCTTAAGGTTATCCAAACATCCTTTATGCCTCTCGAATCACGAAAATAATATAAGTTTGTCTGTTTGACTAAAAAGCCAAATTAGACCAAAAGGTAACAAATTTCGTCGAAGAGAAACAAAACGAATAAACAAGACATATTCTCTTCCCTTGAAGCTTTTGGGGAGAGCTTGGGGTCAACCAAACATCCTCTAGGACTCACGAATCACGAAAATTATCTAAGTTTGTCTGTTTAACCAAAAAGTCAAAGATAGACCTAAAGGAACTAAACTTTCATCTTTCCTCGGTTGAACTCTTTCCCTCCTAAGCACATTATGAACGTTTTGTAGCTATGCCATACGTTCATTCTTTACCTTATCCAACCGTTCATGCACCTGCTCCAATTCACTCCTCATCATTCTTCTTACCTCTTCCACCATAGCTTTCATGAACAACTTCAGATCAGCCACTCCTTGAGCACCATCACCACCTATAATGAGACATTGTTGATTTGCAAAATAATGTTAGGAACACAATGCAATGGACCTCATGACACTACCTCACGTGTTTCACTCGAACCAATGATTCCCTCGATTTCACTCATGTTTGACTCAAAACAATTCGGCTTTTACCCTCTAATATGCTCACCACTCCTACCTTGTTCCACCCGATATTTCTCTTTCAGTTCTTTTTAATCTACTCAGACAATATCGAGTCAGTTGTAGCAATTCAAAAGTAAAAACACCCAGGACAGCATAAATAAGAAGAAACAATGACTGATGAAGTTTTCAGAAATACGAACTTTTTTTTTGACAAATTTTTTATTTTTTGGACAAATTTTTTTTTTTACGAATGTTTGTGTGACCCCAAGCTCTCCCCAAAGCTTCAAGGGATGATAATATGTCTTGGTTGTTTGCAGTTGTTTCTCTTCGACAAAATTTGTTACCCCTAGAGGATGTTTGTGTGACCCCAAGTTCTCCCCAAAGCTTCATGGGATAAGAATATGTCTTGGTTATTCATTGTTGTTTCTCATAGAGGATAGTTTGCTTCCGGTTGGTCTATCTTTGACTTTATAATCAAACTGACAAACTTACTAACATTTCATGATCCGGGAGGCCTAGAGGATGTTTGTGTGACCCCAAGCTCTCCCTAAAGTTTCAAGGGATGGCAATAAGTGTTCCTTATTCGTTGTACTTTCTGTTAGATGAAAGTTTGATTTCTTTTGGCCTATCTTTGACTTTTTGGTCAAACGGATAAACTTAGCAAGTTTTCATGATTCGAGAGGCCTAGAAGATGTTTGTGTGACCCCAAGCTCTCCCCAAAGCTTCAAGGGTGAGAATATGTCTTGGTTATTCGCTGTTGTTTCTCTTAGACGAAAGTTTGCTTCCTTTTCGTCTATCTTTGACTTTTTAGCCAAACAGACAAGCTAAGCAAGTTTTCGAGATTCGAAAGTCCTGGAGGATGTTCGTGTGACCCCAAGTTCACCCCAAAGCTTCAAGAGTTGAGAATATGTCTTAGTTATTTGTTGTTGTTTCTCATAGACGAATGTTTGCTTCTTTTCGTCTATCTTTGACTTTTTAGCCAAACAGACAAGCTAAGCAAGTTTTCAAGATTCGAAAGGTGTAGAGGATGTTTGTGTGACCCTAAGCTCTCCCCAAAGCTTCAAGAGTTGAAAATATGTCTTAGGTATTCGTTGTTGTTTCTCATAGATGAAAGGTTGCTTCTTTTTGGTCTGTCTTTGACTTTTTGGTCAAACAGACAAATGTTGCCACTTTTCGAGAATTGAAAGGCCTAGAGGATGTTTTTGTGACCTCAAGCTGTCCCCAAAGCTTAAAGGGATGAGAATATGTCCGGGTTATTTGTTGTTGTTTCTCATAGATGAAAGTTTGATTCCTTTTTGTCTGTCTTTGACTTTTAAGTCAAACGGACAAACTTAGCAAGTTTTCGTGAATTGAGAGGCATAAAGGATGTTTGTGTGACCCCAAGCTCTCCCCAAAGCATCAAGAGTTGAGAATATGTCTTAGTTATTTGTTGTTGTTTCTCATAGACGAATGTTTGCTTCTTTTTCGTCTATCTTTGACTTTTTAGCCAAACAGACAAGCTAAGTAAGTTTTCGAGATTCGAAAGGTGTAGAGGATGTTTGTGTGACCCTAAGCTCTCCCCAAAGCTTCAAGAGTTGAAAATATATCTTAGGTATTCGTTGTTGTTTCTCATAGATGAAAGGTTGCTTCCTTTTGGTCTGTCTTTGACTTTTTGGTCAAACAGACAAATGTTGCCACTTTTCGAGAATTGAGAGGCCTAGAGGATGTTTTTGTGACCTCAAGCTCTCCCCAAAGCTTAAAGGGATGAGAATATGCCCGGGTTATTTGTTGTTGTTTCTCATAGATGAAAGTTTGATTCCTTTTTGTCTGTCTTTGACTTTTAAGTCAAACGGACAAACTTAGCAAGTTTTTGTGAATTGAGAGGCATCAAGGATGTTTGTGTGACCCCAAGCTCTCCCCAAAGCATCAAGAGTTGAGAATATGTCTTAGTTATTTGTTGTTGTTTCTCATAGACGAAAGTTTGCTTCATTTTCGTCTATCTTTGACTTTTTAGCCAAACAGACAAGCTAAGCAAGTTTTCGAGATTCGAAAGGCCTAGAGGATGTTTGTGTGACCCCAAGCTCTCTCCAAATCTTCAAGAGTTGAAAATATGTCTTAGGTATTCGTTGTTGTTTCTCATAGATGAAAGGTTGCTTCTTTTTGGTCTATCGTTGACTTTTTGGTCAAACAGACAAATGTTGCCACTTTTTGAGAATTGAGAGGCCTAGAAGATGTTTTTGTGACCTCAAGCTGTCTCCAAAGCTTAAAGGGATGAGAATATGTCTGGGTTATTTGTTGTTATTTCTCATAGACGAAAGTTTGCTTCTTTTTTGCCTATCTTTGACTTTTAAGTCAAACGGACAAACTTAGCAAGTTTTCGTGAATTAAGAGGCATAAAGGATGTTTGTGTGACCCCAAGCTCTCCCCAAAGCATCAAGAGTTGAGAATATGTCTTAGTTATTTATTGTTGTTTCTCATAGACGAATCTTTGCTTCTTTTCGTCTATCTTTGACTTTTTAGCCAAACAGACAAGCTAAGCAAGTTTTCGAGATTCGAAAGGTGTAGAGGATGTTTGTGTGACCCTAAGCTCTCCCCAAAGCTTCAAGAGTTGAAAATATGTCTTAGGTATTCGTTGTTGTTTCTCGTAGATGAAAGGTTGCTTCCTTTTGGTCTGTCTTTGACTTTTTGGTCAAACAGACAAATGTTGCCACTTTTCGAGAATTGAGAGGCCTAGAGGATGTTTTTGTGACCTCAAGCTGTCTCCAAAGCTTAAAGGGATGAGAATATGCCCGGGTTATTTGTTGTTGTTTCTCATAGATGAAAGTTTGATGCCTTTTTGTCTGTCTTTGACTTTTAAGTCAAACGGACAAACTTAGCAAGTTTTCGTGAATTGAGAGGCATAAAGGATGTTTGTGTGACCCCAAGCTCTCCCCAAAGCATCAAGAGTTGAGAATATGTCTTAGTTATTTGTTGTTGTTTCTCATAGACGAAAGTTTGCTTCATTTTCGTCTATCTTTGACTTTTTAGCCAAACAGACAAGCTAAGCAAGTTTTCGAGATTCGAAAGGCCTAGAGGATGTTTGTGTGACCCCAAGCTCTCTCCAAAGCTTCAAGAGTTGAAAATATGTCTTAGGTATTCGTTGTTGTTTCTCATAGATGAAAGGTTGCTTCTTTTTTGGTCTATCGTTGACTTTTTGGTCAAACAGACAAATGTTGCCACTTTTCGAGAATTGAGAGGCCTAGAAGATGTTTTTGTGACCTCAAGCTATCCCCAAAGCTTAAAGGGATGAGAATATGTCTGGGTTATTTGTTGTTATTTCTCATAGACGAATGTTTGCTTCTTTTTTGCCTATCTTTGACTTTTAAGTCAAACGGACAAACTTAGCAAGTTTTTCGTGAATTGAGAGGCATAAAGGATGTTTGTGTGACCCCAAGCTCTCCCCAAAGCTTCAAGGAATAAGAATATGTCTTAGTTATTCATTGTTGTTTCTCATAGATGAAAGTTTGCTTCCTTCTAGTCTGTCTTTGAAGTGTTGGTCAAATGGATAAATGTAGCAACTTTTGATAATTCAAGAGGCCTGGAGAATGTTTCTGTGACCCCAAGCTCTCCCGAAAGCTTCATGGGATGAGAGCTAAGAACCTCGCCAAGAATAACGAGACCTGTCAACGAACTAAGGTACCACGACCGTTCTACAATCAGATTTTGGATGGCAAACCTCGACCCATTACCTATGCAGAGGTAAGAACGTTGGTATGTTGAAGACGGCACAAACGGTAGTGGAAATTTCGTTTGATAAGTCGAATTACAAATGTCACGAAATGATTCTGATAAGTTCAAAAAGTTCTTCATAGAACCAAAGAGAAATCTCAATTTTCAAGAATAAAACTCAGCTGCTCCAATTTTTATTCATGTACGCCTTTAAATAGGCTGATTACAATAAAAGAAAATATCTGATTAAATCAATCAGCCCTAACAAATAAAGAAAAAGTATCTGATTAAATCAATCAGCCCTAACAAATAAAGGAAAGTTTATAAAAAAGATACTTGGCAATGAACCAAGCTTAAAATGCGTCCAACTTCAACCCCTAAAACATGTAGATTTGCTGCTGCAATTAATCCCCAAATCATGCAGATTTACTACTGTAATTAGCTCCCAAACCATGCAGATTTGCTGCTGCAATTAGTCCCCAAATCATGCAGATTTACTACTATAATTAGCCCCCAAACCATGCAGATTTGCCACTGCAATTAGTCCTCAAATCATGCAGATTTGCTGCTATAATTAGGTTGGGTTTGAATCACATTGATGCTTCTTTGTTGAAAACATGGGCCATGCTCAATGGGCCGTAAATTTGATTGAAACCAGATTTCTTGAATTAGCCCGTTAAGTTCTTCCTTGAATTTCTTTGCCGGAGCTCTCGTAACTGGACTAACTGGGACTTGGACCGAATCCTTTAACGTCATAACTTCATTTGCATCATTCCACTCCACTTGAAAAGGGTTTGTCCTCAAATCATCACCGTTATATTATTGATGACTCGACAATCAACGCACATTCTCCGTGTTCTATCCTTCTTTGGAACTAAAATCACCAGAACGACACACGAGCTCATGCTTTCTCTCACGTACCCCTTTTCCATCAATTCACTAACCTACCTTTGTAATTCCTTTGTCTCCTCGGGATTAGTTCGGTAGGCTGGTAAGTTTGGAATGGAAGCATCAGGCATAAAATTGATTTGATGTTCAATCCCTTGAATAGATGGTAAACCATGTGGAATCTCCTCAGAAATGACATCATCAAACTCCTACAAAAGAGAAACAACAGAACTAGGCAAAGTGGGGTCAATTTCATTAGTGTTCAAAAATGCCTCTTTGTACAAAAGTACAATCATTGGCTGATTTGTAAACATTGTTCGCTTAATTTCACTCACTTTTGCATAGAAATTCTTTTGTTTTCTCTCTGATTTTCTCTCAATGGCCGAATTTTGATTTTTTTTACTTCCTTATTTTTCTCTGATTTTCACTTTTTTTCTTTTCTTCACTTTCACTCTTTTTCTTTTGATCACTCTCTTTCATTTGATCACTCTCTCTCTGTAATCTCACTTGATCTTCATAAACTTGCTTCGGTGTTATCAGAAACAAGAGTGATGGTTCTCTGATTGAGCACAAAAGAGTATTTGTTGGTAAAGCCGTCATGCTTAACTTGCCGATCAAATTGCTAAGGTCGGCCGAATAACAAGTGTCCAGCTTGCATCAGAATTACGTCACACAAAACTTCATCTTCATATTTTCCAATGCGGAATGACACAAACACCTGTTTAGTCACCCTTAACTCTCCATTATCATTGAGTCATTGCAATTTATAAGGTCGGGGATGTTTAATTGTTAACAGCCCCAATTTTTCCCCCAAAGTAGTGCTAGCAAAATTAGTACAACTACCTCCGTCAATAATCAGACTACGTACCTTGTTTAGCATGTGGCATCTAGTATGAAAGATGTTTTCTTGCTGCACGTCTTCATCTTCTTTGACCTGCATGCTTAAAGATCTTCTTGCAACCAACAATTCTCCTTCGGCTGCATATTCTTCCTCATCTGCATCCTCCAATGGTGGCATAGAGTCGGGTTCCGATTCATCATCGGTTTCAATCTCAACATTATCTTGTATCACTATGAATCTTTTGTTCGGGCATTGGCTTGCTATGTGACCCCTGCCTTGACATTTCAAACACTTATTGTCACGATTTCGAGATGTGGAAGGGTTGAATTTACCTTGAGAACCATGACTAGTTGTTTCTTGTTTTGGCTCAGTGTTTGGTTTTGCAGCTGGCCTTCCTTCTTTCTTTACATAACTCTGTTTTCGTGGAGAAGAACCCGAACTATGTACTGCCTATGTCACCCTTCCTCTTGAGCTATTGCTCCACTTTGATGGGCATGTGCACCATTTCTTCTAACTCCACGTAATGCTGCATCTTCACTTTATCATGAATTTCTCAATTTAAGCCGTGTAAAAACCTTGCCATAGTAGCCTCTAGGTCTTCTTCTACATTAGCTCAAATCATAGCAATCTCCATCTCCTGATAATAATCCTCCACACTCCTGTTACCTTGTCTAAGGCTTTGTAGTTTTTGATACAACTCCCGGTAGTAATGGATGGGTACAAACCATCTTCTCATCACTGTTTTCATCTCTTCCCGGTTCCTATCCTCCCTAAACTGCCCATATCTCCTGGGACTACCCACTGAATTTAATCTTCTTCTCCATAAAAACCAGGCCCATAATATTAGTCGTCCTAAAGGAACCACGCTTTCGTCCAAGAGAAACAACAATAAATAACCAAGACATATTCTCATCCCGTGAAGCTTTGGGGACAGGTTGGGGTCAGAAAAACATTCTCTAGGCCTATTGATCATGAAGTCAAAGATAGACTAAAAGGAATCAAACTTTCGTCTATGAGAAATAATAAGGAATAACCAAGACATATTCTCATCCCTTGAAGCTTTGGGGAGAGATTGGGGTCACACAAACATCCTTTATGCCGATCGAATCTCAAAAACTTGCTAAGTTTGTCTGTTTGACAAAAAAGTCAAAGATAGACGAAAAGGAAGCAAACTTTCGTCAAAGAGAGACAACAACGAATGACCGAGACATATTCTCATGCCTTGAAGTTTTGGGGAGAGTTTGCGGTCACACAAACATCCTGTAGGCCTCTCAAATCTTGAAAACTTGCTAAGTTTGTCCGCTTTATCAAAAAGTCAACGATAGGCCAACAGGAAGCAAACTTTCGTCCAAGAGAAACAACAACGAAGTTTGGGGTCACACAAACACATCCTCTAGCCCCCTTGAATCATGAAAGCTAGCTAAGTTTGTCCATTTGAGCATAAAGCCAAAGATTGATCAAAAGGAAGCAAACTTTTATCTAAGAGAAATAACAATGAATAACCAAGACATATTCTCATCCCTCGAAGCTTTGGTGAGAGCTTGGGGTCAAACAAACATCCTTTAGGCCTCTTGAATCATGAAAACTTGCTAAGTATTTTCGCTTGACCAGCAAGCAAAAGATGGACTAAGAGGAACCAAACTTTCATCATAGAGAAACAACAACAAATAACAAAGGCATATTCTCGTCCCATGAAACTTTGGGGAGAGCTTAGGGTCACACAAACCTCCTGTAGGCCTCTCGAATAATGAAAAGTCACCACATTTTTCTGTTTGACCAAACAGTCAAAGATAGGCCTAAAGAAACCAAACTTTCATTTAAGAGAAAACAACAACGAATGACCAAGACATATTCTCATCCCTTGAAGCTTTGGGGAGAGTTTCCGATCACACAAACATCCTCTAAGCCCATTGAATCACGAAAACTTGCTAAGTATGTTTGTTTGACCAAAAAGTCAAAGATACACCAAAACCAACCAAACCTCCGTTTAAGAGAAACAACAATGAATTGCTAAGACATATTCTCATCCCATAAAGCTTTGGGGTGAGCATGGGGTCACACAAACATCCTCTAGGCCTCTCGAATCACAAAAGGTGGCAACATTTGTCTGTTTGACCAAAAAGTCAAAGACATTCCAAAAAGAAGCAAACTTTCGTCTATGAGTAACAACAACAAATAACTAAGACATATTTTCATCCCTCGAAGCTTTGGCGAGAGCTTGGGGTCACACAAACATCATATTGGCCTCTTGAATCCTGAAAACTTGCTAAGTTTGTCCGTTTGATTAAAAAGTCAAAGATAGACGAAAAGGAAGCAAACTTTCATCTATGAGAAACAACAGCGAATAACCAAGACAAATTCTGATCCCTTGAAGCTTTGGGGAGAGCTTGGGTCACACAAACATCCTCTAGGCCTCTTAAATCATGAAAACTTGTTAAGTTTGTCCGTTTGACCAAAAAGTCAAAGATAGGCCAAAAGGAAAGCAAACTTTCGTCTAAGAGAAACAATAACGAATAACCAATACTTATTGCTATCCCTTGAAGCTTTGGGGAGAGCTTGGGGTCACACAAACGTCCTCTAGGCCTCTTGAATCATGAAAACTTGCAAAATTTGTCTGTTTGAGTAAAAAGTCAAAGATAGACCAAAAAGGAAGCAGACTTTCGTCTATGAGAAACAACAACGAATAACCAAGACATATTCTCATTCCTTGAAGCTTTGGGTAGAGCTTGGGGTCATACAAACATCTTGTTGGCCAGTTGAATCATGAAAGATTGCTGAGTTTGTCCGCATGACTAAAGAGTCAAAGATAGACCAAAAAAAGCAGACTTTCGTCTAAGAGAAACAACAACGAATAACCAAGGCATATTCTTATCCCTTGAAAGCTTATGGTCACAAAAACATCCTCTAGGCCTCTCGAAATCAGGAAAACTTGCTAAGTTTATACATTTAACCAGCAAGTCAAAGATAGACCAAAAGGAACCAAACTTTTGTCATAGAGTAACAACTACGAATCACTAAGACATATTCTCGTCCATTGAAGCTTTGGGGAGAGCTTGGGGTCACAGAAACTTCCTTTAGGCCTCTTGTATCACGAAAAGTTGCTACATTTTTCCGTTTGACAAAAAAGTCAAAGATTGACCACAAGGAAGCAAACTTTCATTTATGTGAAATAACCACGAATAACCAAGACATATTCTTATCCCTTGAAGTTTTGGGGACAGCTTGGGGTCACACAAACATCCTCTAGGCCTCTCAAATCATAGAAATTTGCAACGTTTGTCCGTTTGGGCAAGACGTCAAAGATAGATCAAAAGGAAGCTAACTATCATCTAAGAGAAATAACAACGAATAACCAAGACATAATCTCATCCCTTGAAGCCTTGGGGAGAGCTTGGGGTCACACAAACATCCTCTCGGCCTCTCGAACCATGAAAACTCACAAAGTTTATCCGTTTGGCCAAAAAGTATCAGATAGAACAAAAGGAACTAAACTTTTGCCTAAGAGAAACAACAACGAATTACTAAGACATATTCTCATCCTCTACACCTGTTGAATCACGAAAACTTACAACGTTTGTCCATTTGACTAAAAAGTCAAAGATAGGCCAAAAGGAACTCAACTTTCATCTAAGGAAACACACAACGAATAACCAATACATATTCTCAACGCTTGAAGCTTTGGGGAGAGCTTGAGGTTACACAAACATCCTCTAGGCCTCTCGAATTATGTGAACTAGCTAAATTCGACCATTTGGCCGGAAAGTCAATGATAGTCCAAAAGGAACCAAACTTTCGTCTAAGAAAAACAATAACGTATTACCAAGACGTATTCTCATCCCTTGAAGCTTTGGGGAGAGCTTGGGGTCACACAAGCATCCTCTAGGCCCCTCGAATCACAAAAACTTCCAAAGGGTGTCTATTTGACCAAAGGTCAAAGATAGATCACAAGAAAGCAAACTCTCGTCTAAAAGAAACAATAACGAAGAACCAACACATATTCTCATCCCTTGAAGCTTTGGGGAGAGCTTTGGGTCACACAAACATCCTGTAGGCCTCTTGAATCTTGAAAACTTGCTACATTCGTCCGTTTGACTAAAAAGTTAGGATAGAACAAAACTTGCAAAAAATTCTCATCCCTTGAAGCTTTGAACAAACGTCCTCTAGGCCTCTCGAATGACAAAAAGTCGCTACATTCCTCCTTTTGACTAAAAAGTGAAAGATAGAGCAAAAGGAACTAAACTTTTATCTAAGAGAAATAACAGCAAAAAACCAACAAATATTCGCATCCCTTGAATCTTTGGGAAGAGCTTGGGGTTACACAAATGTCCTCTAGGCCTCCCAAATGACAAAAAGTCACTACATTTGTCTGTGTCACCAAAAAGTCAAAGATAAACCAAAAAGAAGCAAACTTTCGTCTAAGAGAAACAACAACGAATAACTAAGACATATTCTCATCCCTTGAAGCTTTGGAAAGAGATTAGGGTCACATAAACATCCTCTAGGCCTCTCGAATCACGAAAACTCACTAAATTCGTTCATTTGACCATAAAGTCAAAGCTAGACTAAAAGGAACCTAACTTACGTCTAAGAGAAACAACAACGAATAACTAAGACATATTCTCATCCCTTGAAGGTTTGGGGAGAGCTTGGGGTCATGTAAACATCCTCTAAGCCTCTCGAATCCCGAAAATTTGCTAAGTTTGCCCATTTGATGAAAAAGTCAAAGACAGACAAAAAGAAGAAAACTTTCATTTAAGAGAAATCATAAGGAATAACCAAGACATATATTCAACCTCAGAAGCTTTGGGGAGAGCTTGGGGACACACAAAATCCTCTAGTGCTATTGAATCAGAAAAACTTGCTAAGTTTGTCCGTTTAACTAAAATGTCAAGAATAGATCAAAAGGAACCGAACTTTCGTCCAAGAGAAATAACAACGAATAACCAGGACATATTCTCATCCCATGAAGCTTTGGGGAGAGCATGGGATCACACAAACATCCTTTAGGCCTCTCGGATCATGAAATACTCACTAAATTCATCCATTTGACCAGAAAGTCAAAGCTAGACGAAAAGGAACCTAACTTACGTCTAAGAGAAACAACAACGAATAACTAAGACATATTCTCATCCTTTCAAGCTTTGGGGAGAGGTTCGGGTTATACAAACATCCTCTAGGCCTCTCAAATAGCGAATACTTGTTAAGTTTGTCTGTTTGACTAAAAAGTCAAAGGTGGGCCATATAGAACCAAATTTTCGTCCAAGGAAAACAACAACGAATTACCAAGACATATATCTCATCCCACAAAGCTTTGGGGGGAGCTTCGGATCACACAAACATCTTTTATGTCTCTCGACTCAAAAAAACTTGATATGTTTATTCGTTTGACCAAAAAGTCAAAGATAGGCCAAAAGAAACCAAACTTTCGTTAGAGAGAAAGAACAACGAATAACGAAGACATATTCTCCACGCTTGAAGCTTCGAGAAGTGTTTGGGGTCACACAAACATCCTCTAGGCCTCTCGGATCATGAAAACTCGCTAAATTCGTCCATTTGGCCAGAAAGTCAAAGATAGACTAAAAGTAACTAAACTTTCATCTATGAGAAACAACAACGAATAACCAAGATATATTCTCTTCCCTTGAAGCTTTGTGGAGGGCTTGGGGTCACATAAATATCCTCTAGGCATCTCGAATCATGAAAACTCGCTAAATTCGTCCATTCGACCATAAAGTTAGACCAAAAGGAAGCAAACTTTCGTCTAAGAGAAACAACAATGAATAACTAAGAACATATTCTCCTCCCTTAAAGCTTTGGGGAGAGCTTGGGGTCACACAAACATCCTCTAGGCCTCTCAAATCACGAAAACTTGCTAAGTTTGTCCATTTGACCAAAAAGTCAAAGGTAGACCAAAAGTAAGCAAACTTTCGTCTATGAGAAACAATAATGAATAACCAAGACATATTCTCATCCCTTGAAGTTTTGGGAAGAGCTTGGGGTCATACAAACATGGTCTAGGCTTCTCGGATCACGAAAACAAGTTAAGTTTGTTCGTTTGACTCTAAAGTCAAAGCTAGATGTTTAAGAGAAACGACAGTGAATAACCCATACATATTCTCATCCTTTGAAGCTTTGTGGAGACCTTGGGATCACACAAACATCTTCTTGGCCTCTCGAATCGTGAAAACTTGCTAAGTTTGTCTGATTGACCAAAAAAGTCAAAGATTGGCCAAAAGGAACCGAACTTTCCTCTAAGAGAAACAACAACGAAGGTTGGGGTCACACAAACATCTTCTAGCTCTCTCGAATCACGAAAGCTTGCTATGTTTGTCCATTTGACCAAAAAGCCAAAGATAGACCAAAAGGAAGAAAACTTTCGCCTATGAGAAATAATAACAGATTACCAAGACATTTTCACATCTCTTGAAGCTTTAGGGAGAGCTTGGGGTCTCACAAACATCCTCTAAGAGACTCGAATCATGAAAACTTGTTAAGTTTGTCGATTGACCTAAAAGTCAAAGATAGGCCAAAAGGAACGAAACTTTCATTTTGAGAGAAACAACAGCAAAGGTTGGGGTCACACAAACATCCTCTAGCCCTCCCGAATCACGAAAGCTTAATATGTTTGTCCGTTTGACTAAAAAAGCCAAAGATAAACCAAAAGGATGCAAACTTTTGTCTAAGAGAAACAACATCGAATAACTAAGACATATTCTCATCCCATGGAGCTTTGGGGGGAGCTTGGGGCCACACAAACATCCTTCAGGCCTCTCAAATCACGAAAACTTACTACATTTCACCGTTTGATAAAAAAGTCAAAGATAGACCGAAAGGTGGCAAACTTTCGTCTAAGAGAAATGATAACGAATAACCAAGATATACTTCTCGTCCCTTAAAGCTTTAGGGAGATCTTGGGGTCCCAGAAATGTCCTCTAGGCCTTTTGTATGACCAAAAGTAGCTACATTTGTCCGCTCATAAAAAAAGTCTATGATGCACTAACAGGAGCCAAACCTTCATCTAAGAGAAACAACAATTAATTACCAAGACATATTCTTATCCTATGATGCTTTAGGGAGAGTTTGGGGTCACACAAACATCCTCTAGGCCTTCGAATCATGAAAACTCGCTAAGTTTGTCTGTTTGTTAAAAAAGTCAAAGGTACACCATAAGGAACCAAACTTTCATCTCAGAGAAACAACAACGAATTATCATGACATATTCTTAACCCTTGAAGCTTTGGGGAGAGTTTGGGGTCACACAACCATCCTCTAGGCCTCTCAAATCACGAAAGCTTACCAAGTTTATCCGTTTGACCAAAAAGTCAAAGATACACCAAAAGTAACCTAACTTTCGTTTAAGAGAAACAATAGCAAATAACTAAGACATATTCTCATTCCTTCAAGCTTTGGGGAGAGCTTGGAGTCACACAAACATCCTCTAGGCTTGTATAATCCAGAACACTTGCAATTGTCCGTTTAACCAAAAAGTCTGGGATAGACCAAAAGGAAGCAAACTTTCTTCTAAGAGAAACAACAACGAATAACTATGTCATACTCTCATCCCCTTGAAGCTTTGGGGAGATTTTGGGGTCCTACAAATGTCCTCTAGGCCTCCCGAATAATGAAAAGCCGCTACATTTGTCCTCTTTGACTAAAAAGTCTATGATAGACTAAAAGGAACTTAATTTTCCATCTAAGAGATACAACAGCAAATAACCAAGACATATTCTCCTCCCTTGAATCATTGGGGAGAGCTTGGGGACACACAAACGTCCTCTAGGCCTCTTGAATGACGAAAAGTTGTTACATTTGTCCGTTTGACCAAAAAGTCAAAGATAGACTAAAAGGAAGCAAAGTTTCATCTAAGAGAAACAACAACGAATAGTCAAGATATATTCTTATCCCTTGAAGCTTCGGGGAGAGCTTGGGGTCACACAAATATTATGTAGGCCTCTCGAACCACGAAACCTCGCTAGCTTTGTCTGTTTGAAGAATAAGTCTAAGATTGACCTTAAGGAATCAAACATTCATCTAAGAGAAACTATAACGAATAACTAAGACATATTCTTACCCATTGATGCTTTGGGGACAGCTTGGGGTCACACAAACATCCTCTAGTCTTCTCGAATCACGAAAAACTCGCTAAGTTTGTCCATTTGACCAAAAAGTATAAGATAGACCAAAAGGAACCAAACTTTCGTCGAAGAGAAATAACAAAGAATTCAAAAAACATATTCTCATCTCATGAAGCTTTGGGGAGAGCTTGGGGTCACACAAACATCCTCTAGGCCGCTTGAATCACGAAAAGTTGTTACATTTTCCGTCTGACCAAAAAGTCAAAGATAGACCATAAGAAAGCAAACTCTCGCCAATGAGAAACAACAACGAATGACTAAGACATATTTTCATCCCTTAAAGCTATGGGGTCATTTTAGGGTACCAGAAACGTCATCTAGGCCTTTCAAATGATGAAAAGTTACTGCATTTGTTCGTCTGACCAAAAAGTCAGAGATAGACCAAAAGGAACCAAGCTTTCATCTAAGAGAAACAACAACGAATAACCAAGACATATTCTTATCTCTTGAAGCTTTGGGGAGAGCTTGGGGTCATACAAACATCATCTGGGCCTATAAAATTATGAAAACTCGCTAAGTTTGTCTGTTTGACCAAAAAGTAAAAAATAAACCAAAAAGAACCAAACTTTTGTCTAACAGAAACAACAATGAATAACCGAGACATATTGTGATCCCTTGAAAGCTTTGGGGAGAGCATGGGGTCACACAAACATCCTCTATGCCTTTCAATTCATGAAAACTAGCTAAATTCATCCATTTGACCAGAAAGCCAAAGATAGACGAAAAGGAACCAAACTTTTGTCTAAGAGAAACAACAACGGATTTTCAAGACATATTTGCATCCCATGAAGCTTTGGGAAGAGTTTGGGGTTACACAAACATCCTCTAGGCCTCTCGAATCATGAAAAGTCGCAACATTTGTCCGTTTAAGCAAAAAGTCAAAGATAGATCAAAAAGGAAGCAAACTTTCGTCTAAGAGAAACAACAATGAATAACCAAGGCATATTCTCATCCCTTGAAGCTTTGGGGAGAGCATGGGGTCACACAAACATCCTTTAGGCCTCTCGAATTACGAAAACTTGCTACGCTTATCCGTTTGACCAAAAAGTGAAAGATGAGACCAAAAGGAAGCAAACTTTCGTGTAAGAGAAACAAACAACGAATAACTAAGACATATTCACATCCCTTAAAGCTTTGGGAGGACCTTGGGGTCAAACAAACATCCTCTAGGCCTCTTGAAATCCCGTGAACATGCTAAAGTTTGTCTGTTTGACCAAAAAGTCAAAGATAGACCAAAAGGAAGCAAAACTTTCATCTATGAGAAATAACAACAAACAACCAAGACATATTCTCATCCCTTAAAGGTTTGGGGAGAGCTTGGGATCACACAAACATCCTCTAGCCTCTCAAATCCCGAAAACTTGCTAAGTTTGTCCGGATGATGAAAAAGTCAAAGATAGATCAAAAGGAAGCAAACTTTCATCTAAGATAAACAATAACAATTAACCAAGATATATTCTCATCCCCTGAAGCTTTGGGAAGAGCTTGGGATCACACAAACATCCTCTAGGCCTATTGAATCACGAAAACTCACTATGTTTGTCTGTTTGACCAAAAAGCCAAAGATAGACTAAAAGGAACAAAACTTTCGACTAAAAGAAACAATAAAGATTAACCAAGAAATATTCTCATCCCATGAAGCTTTAGGGAGAGCTTGGAGTTGCACAAATATCCTCTAGGCCTCTCTAATCCCGAAAACTTGATAAGTTTGTCCATTTGAACAAAATCGAATAACCAAGTCATTTTCTCATCCCTTCAAGATTTGGGGAGTGCTTAGGGGCACACAAACATCCTCTAGGCCTCTCGAATTTTGAAAACTTGCTAAGTTTATCCGTTTCACGAAAAAGTATAAGATAGACCAAAAGGAAGCAAAACTTTCGTCTAAGAGAAACAACAACGAATAACCAAGACTTATTGCCGTTGCTTGAAGCTTTGGGGTGAGTGATCAATCAATTTTGAGGCATTCATTATTGCTTTATATTTGGCCTAATTTATGCTAATTTGATCCAATATTATGTTTTTGGGTGTGTTCTTGATGATTGGGCCTCATTGAGCTTAGTTGTAAAAGCTTGATTAATTTTCGGATTTTAGCTCATTTTGACCTTTCTGTCTTGTTCAGGCCATATCTTGGGTTACAAAAGTCAGATTTAGACAATCTTGGTGTCCCTGGACAACTGAGACGAAGATCTACAATTTTGTATCTGATGTAATGTTTTCTAATTCAGCTGGATTCAGGGCGAAATTGGGACTCAAAATCAGGACGCTGTTGCTGTCATAAAGCTTGGACCTTCCCCTCACTAATTTGGGCTTAACTCTCTCAATTTAAGCCCAAATAAGGCAAATTATATATCTCTGAAAAGCTTATTCAGAGGGCGGCAGTTTGGGCCAGGGATAGATTAGGAATTACATTGTAATTTTTAGCTACAAATTAGGTTAAGGCAGAAATACGAAAAAGAGAGAGGACGGAGCTGCTGAAGTGTTTTTGGTTGTTCAGTTTTTCAGATTGGAGTAGAAACCTTTTCTCCCTTTTCATCTTTTCTATTTTCGTTTTTCCTTCTTCTCTACATTTTCGTAATGTCTATGGAGGGCTAAAGCTCCAATCAATCCAAGGAATTCAATGATTGTGGTTAGAGTTTTGAGTTCTCTTGTCTGATTATAAATTCTGTTTGTGTTCTTCCCTCTTCTCCTTCTTCATTAGATTTCTGATTATGATTTCAAAATTGAAGTTAGAATTAGGGTTGATTAATCTGAATCTAATGGAGAATAGATCATCGATTGATAATCTATGTTAATCAGAATTTGTTCCTAAATCAATCTTAATCAAGAATTGCAATTGTGATTCTGTTTTAGTTGATGAAATTCTAGATGATTATCTAGTTGAATTCGGATTAACAGAGGTGTATGCAACAGAATTCCATTCTCTTTGAACAATGATTAATTCTGCCACTTGAATTGAAAGACCTTGGATTGGTGTCTCTTTAATTGAATTTTCTTAAAATTTGAATTCGTTTTCTGTTTTTATAATGAACAAAACCCCCCTACTTATTGATAACTTCTAACATGCTTGAGAAATCCGAATTGGTCCTTGGGAGATGACCTAGGTTATGCACTATGCTATATTCCATTGTAAATCCTAGTCTATTTTGAGGCGAGTGCGACATCGCTGATCAAAAATTTGGCGCCGTTGCCGGGGACCTATTTTCGGTTTCTTAGGTTTATTAGGAGTTCCTAATAGTTGCTAATTTCTCTGCATTCATTAAGTGCATTTTGCTATTTTTCTACTGATTCTGCATTCTGCTACACTCTTGTAGTTGTATTAGGTGCATTCTGTTGCATTGCGTTTGTTTATTCTGTTGTGCTGCATTATGCTGCATAATTACTGTTTCATTGGATTATGCTACATTGCATTTTGTAGTCCATTGGTTTCTGTTACTATTCCATTAGTTTTTACAGTCCAACAGCACAATCTGGCCAACTCTGATTGAGCTGAAATTTTTGGTCCCCAAGGGTAAAACATCATTTGGAGCAAAGAGATCCCTTTTAGGGATTAGGTACTCAGATTTGAGCCAATTTCCATCATTTGGTAAGGTTTCTGGGCAGTTTTTAATTTTTTGGAAAAAGGGCCAAATTTTAGATTGAGGTGAGACTTGTTCCCTTGAAGGGAAAGGGGCATTTTAAGAAAGGCTTAGTTTACTAAGATCACTCACTTTTAAGCCAAATTCCATCGTTTAGACCCACTTTTTCAATTTTTGAATATTTTTTTATTGCATTTTTAAGTTCCCTTTGTGTGTAGTTTTTAGTGTGTGGTGGTCCCATAATTTTTAAAAATCATTTTGATAGATCAATTAGGTTGTTATTTTAGGGCATTTTTTATGTTTGCTAGTTAATTTTGCTTGATTTTGTGTTTTGAGTTTTCCATGTTATATGACTAGGTCTAATCATGGTTATTTGCATAATTTTGATCCTGAGATAGATATGGACTTTTTCATACCTTGCATAGGTTCATAGATTTGAATTCTGCATTTGCCGAGCATTATAGGAAGTAGGTGATTCTTCACATACTTTATCATACTAGTGATTCTGCTTCTGAATTTTCTGATTCTGCACTTTCTGACATTGATCCATCTTTTAATTTCTAATTCTATCGAGCATATTGAGATTATGGATAATAGAACCTTGAAGGAGCTGGCTGCTCCTGATGTTACATATCAGTCTTTATGCATTCAATATCCTGATGTTGATGTTTCCATTTGAACTTAAATCTGGATTGATTCATTTGCTGCCTAAGTTCAATGGTCATGCAGGAGAAGATCCTCATAAGCACCTCAAGGAGTTCCACATTGTGTGTTTCTACCATGAAGCCTCAAAGGCATCTCAGAAGATCACATCAAACTTAGAGCATTCCCTTTTTCATTACAGGACGATGCTAAGGACTGGCTAATATTATTTGCATCCAAGATCTGTCACTAGCTGGAATGATCTTAAGAGGCTGTTTTTGAGAGAAATTCTTTCCCTGCACTCAAGGGCTGCATCACATCCGAAAAAGAGATATGTGGCATCAGGCAGTTGTTGACAGAGAAACCATTGTCTGAATACTGGGAAAGATTAAAGAAGATGTGTCTAGCTGTCCTCACCATTAGATTTAGTGACCAGTTACTAATCTAGTATTTTTAATGAAGGTTTTGCTGCCTATGGATAGGAGCATGATTGATGTTGCTAGTGGAGGAGCATTGGTAGACAAGACCCCTGGCTGCCAAGAAGAATTTGATTGAGAATATGGCCACTAATTCCCAACAGTTTGGCACCAGAAGTAACTCAGTGGAATTGAGTAGAGGTGTCCAGAGATTGAGCAACTTAATGCTGCGACGATCACAGAAAATTGGAAAAACAAAATTGATTGACCTTGCATACTTGGTGAGGCAATTGGCTGTGACTCAACAATAGAAACCTGCTGCATGTAGCTCCTCCAGAGTGTGGTGGAATCTGCATTTCTGCTGTAATCATCCAACAGATGCCTGACCTACATTACAGAAGAGGTTGATTACTGATGGTACCCCCAGGCCTATGCAGCAAACATCTACAATAATAGGCCTCATCAGCAGCAACAACAAGAGCTACGATTTGTCCTCCACACAGATTATAACCCAGGCTAGAGAAATCATCCAAATCTGAGGTGGGGAAATACCTCTACACAGGCTGCTTCTACTCAATTTAGTCAGCAGCAGCTACCCTTCCAGTCATACTGCAGGACCTAGCAGACCATATCAGCCACCTTTCATGCAGCAGCAAAATATGGCAGCAGCCAAGTAATGCCCCTCTTTAAATCCGAGCCAACCTTGGAGGAATTGATGAAACCAGATGGCAGTGAACAACTTGCAGTTCCAGCAGAGGACAGAAGCTACCATTCAGAACTTGGAGAATCAGATTGGACAACTTGCTAGTTCTTATGAATCAATTACAGTCACAAGATTCTGATAAACTTCCTGCAGCAAAACTGTGGTGAATCCAAGAAATGTGAGTGCCATCACTCTAAGATCTGGTAAGACTGTTGATCACCAAACTGTGGGTTGCAACAATGAATCAGATAAGGAAGAAACAAGCCATACCAGAAAAATTTCGTGTGGCAGCAAAATAAGAAAATAGATTCTAGGCCGCCATTCTTGTAGTTGCTGCTGGAGCAGTCCAATCTCACTACCATTCCCTCAGAGAGTTGTGGCAACTTAAGAAGACTTTTTGAGAACTGATACAGATAGGGAAATCTTGGAGACATTTCGGAAGGTTGAGGTGAAAATTCCTCTCATGAAGCAATCAAGCAAATTCCAAGATATGCCAGTTTCTTAAAGGATTTTGTGTACTCATAGAAGGAGACTATAAAGGGAAATGAGGAAGATTCAAGCATGGGAAGAAATGTGTCTGCCACGTTATACAGCCTACAAGTGCCCCAAAAATGCAAGGATCCCCTAGAAATTTTTAAACTATTCCATGCACCGATAGCCAAGTAGCCAAAATTCGAAAATGCCATGTTGGATTTAAGGTGCTTCAATTAATGTTATGCCTAAGTCAGTGTTCAACTCTCTTGCTCTTGGACCCTTGCAGAATACAGGAGTCATCATTCAGTTAGCAAACAGGAGTAATGCATATCCTGCTGGACTCATTGAGGATGTCCTTGTTAGAGTAAATGATTTGATTTTTCCTGCAGACTTCTACATTCTGGATATGGATGGAGAATCCGAATCCAGCAAAGCTCCCATCATTCTTGGTAGACCTTTCCTCAAAAACTGCCAGAACCAAAATTGATGTCCATGCAGGCACTCTTTCCATGGAGTTTGGAGATAGTGTGGTCAGATTTAACATTTTGGATGCCATGAAGCATCCCATGGAGGAGCATTCTGTTTTCCATATAGATTTGCTAGCTGATATAGTTGATGATAACCTGTCTGAGTTCCTTGCTGTTGATTTCCCAGATTTTGATGATTTCGATGATATTTACACTTGTTCTACTTATATTGGGTCTGAAATGTGCAGTGTTTGTACTGAGATTGCATCCTTTTTACATGATGATTTTGATGCAGATTTTACAGGTTCTGAACAGTTTGATGGTGGTGTAGCTGCGAATTCCATGGAGTCAGAATATAGCAGTTTGGATTGTGTAAGGTTACAGGTTGTAGACACAGTTCCTACCACCAGGATACTTCCATCTGTAGTTCAGCCACCTACACTGGAGCTTAAGCAACTTCCACAGCACCTTAAGTATGCATACTTAGAGGATGACAAGAAGCTGCCAGTGATCATTTCTACTAACCTCCATGGTGAGCAGGAGGAGAGGTTGTTGCAAATATTGAAAAAGCATAAGAGAGCTATCGGATGGACCTTGGCTGACATTCCTGGCATTAGTCCTTCCATGTGCATGCACAGGATACTGCTTGAGGATGGTGCTAAGCCCGTGAGACAACCACAGAGGCGTCTCAACCCTTTGATCCTGGATGTGGTAAAGAAAGAGGTGACCAAGCTTCTGCAAGCTGGCATCATCTATCCTATATCAGATAGTGCTTGGGTGAGTCCAGTTCAAGTGGTTCCAAAGAAGTCAGGATTCACAGTAGTGAAAAATGATCGCGATGAGCTGATTCCTACTAGAGTGCAGAGTAGTTGGAGAGTTTGTATTGATTACAGGCGGCTCAACCAAGCAACCAGAAAGATCATTTTCCCTTGCCTTTTATTGATCAAATGCTTGAGCGCTTGGCTAGAAAATCGTACTACTGTTTTCTCGATGGCTTTTCAGGTTATTTCCAGATCCACATAGCACCAGAGGACCAGGAGAAGACCACATTCACCTGCCCCTTTGGCACTTTTGCCTATAGGAGGATGCCTTTCGGCCTATGCAATGCCCCTGGAACTTTCCAGCGATGTATGGTAAGTATCTTTTCAGACTTTTTAGAGGATTGCATTGAGGTGTTTATGGATGATTTTACTGTTTATGGTTCCTCCTTTGATGTATGTTTGGACAGTCTGGATAGAGTTTTGCATCGCTGCATTGAGACTAACCTTGTTCTTAATTATGAGAAGTGTCATTTTATGGTTGAACAGGGCATAGTCTTAGGCCATATCATCTCTCAGAAGGGTATAGAGGTAGATCCTGCTAAAATTGATGTTATTTCCCAGTTGCCTTACCCCTCTTGCGTGCGAGAGGTTCGTTCTTTTCTTGGCCATGCAGGTTTCTACAGGCGGTTCATTAAAGATTTTAGCAAAAAGGCCCTTCCACTGTCTAACTTGTTGCAGAAAGATATTGTTTTTGATTTTGATGATAGGTGCAGAGAGGCTTTTTGATTGCCTGAAAACAGCCTTGACCACCACTCCCATCATTCAGCCACCCGAGTGGACACTTCCTTTTGAACTCATGTGTGATGCATCTAACTATGCAGTGGGAGCTGTCCTAGCCCAGCGAGTTGGCAGATTACCTCATGTCATTTCATATGCTTCTCGAACTTTAGATGCTGCACAGGCTAACTATACTACCACTGAGAAAGAGTTGCTTGCCATTGTATTTGCACTTGATAAGTTTAGATCATATTTGCTTGGCTCTAAAGTGGTTATTTTTACTGATCATGCAGCCTTAAAGTTCCTGTTGACGAAGGCAGATTCGAAGCCTCGATTGATTAGATGGATGCTACTTCTCCAGGAGTTTGATTTGGAGATCAGAGATAGAAGTGGCGCAGAGAATTTGGTGGCCTATCATTTGAGTAGGATTGAACGGGCTACTAATCCTTCTCCTATCAGAGATGATTTTCCAGATGAGCGGCTCATGCAGCTGCATGATACCCCACTTTCCCCCTGGTTTGCTGATTTAGTTAATTACTTGGTTGCATCTATTTTCCCCCCTCATGCATCTAGGTCACAGAAAGCTAAACTTAAGAGTGATGCTAAATATTATGTGTGGGATGATCCATATTTGTGGAAATTTTGTAGTGACCAGGTGATTCGCAGATGCATACCTGACCATGAGATACAATCAGTTCTTCACTTTTGTCATGTCTCTCCAATCGGAGGACACTTTGGACCACAATGGACCGCTAGGAAGGTGCTGGATTTTGGATTCTATTGGCCTACCATTTTCAAAGATGCATATAAGGTTTTCAGTACTTGTGAGCAGTGCCAAAGAGCAGGTGTGGCCATTACTCGCAGGCAGGAGATGCCCCAGCAGCCCATTCTTTTCTGCGAGGTCTTTGATGTTTGGGGTATCGATTTTATGGGCCCTTTCCCTGTTTCTTTTGGTTTTGCTTATATTTTGCTTGCGGTTGATTATGTTTCTAAATGGGTGGAAGCTAAGGCCACCAGGACAAATGATGCTCGAGTTGTTGTGGATTTTGTCAGGTCTAACATATTTTGCAGGTTTGGAGTACCTCGCGCTATCATTAGTGACCAAGGGACTCATTTTTGTAACCGGACCATGGAGGCTTTGTTTCGGAAGTATGGGGTCGTGCATAAAGTGTCTACAGCGTATCATCCCCAAACTAACGGGCAGGCCGAGGTTTCTAACCGAGAGATAAAAAGATTTTGGAGAAGATGGTGCAGCCGAATAGGAAGGATTGGAGCCGCCGATTAGAAGATGCTCTTTGGGCTCATCGTACTGCTTACAAGACACCTATAGGGATGTCTCCTTTTAGGGTTGTCTTTGGTAAACCATGTCACCTTCTGGTGGAGATAGAGCATCGTGCATACTGGGCAGTGAAGAGTTGTAACTTAGCTTTTGATCAAGCAAGTTCAGAGAGGAAGCTTCAATTGCAACAACTTGAGGAACTTCGCTTGGAGGCTTATGAGAATTCAAGGATCTACAAGGAAAAGACTAAGCATTTCCATGATAAGATGATTTCTAGAAAGGAGTTCTCCATTGGCCAAAAAGTTCTTTTGTTCAACTCTCGCCTTAAACTCATGCCCGGTAAGCTCCGTTCTAGGTGGGATGGTCCTTTTGTTGTCACTAACATTTTTCCTTATGGTGCAGTAGAGATTTCAAATGAAGCTACCAACAAGAGTTTCAAGATTAATGGCCATCGTCTTAAGCCCTTTCTTGAGAACCCTGCAAGCCCCGCACCTGTAAAGGAGCTCTCCTTGGCAAAGCCCACCTTTCCCCAAGTGCAAATCTTCCCCACCATGATGAGGGTGTTCTCTTCCCTTGCTCTTTTATTTCACTTGTCTACTTGCCTTTTGAATTGTGTTTCCATTGAGGACAATGTGTGATTTAAGTGTGGGGGAGGGAATTTTGCTGTTTCTATTTTCTTGTTTCTGTTTTCTATTTTGCTGTTTTTGCTGCATAATTTTCTGTTTTTCTGCTGTTTTTAGTTTCTTCTCTGCTGTCATACAAATTTTGCTGTCATAAGCATTCTACTGTCACTGCTGTTTATGTTTCTGCTGTTTTTTTGTTTGCTGTTTCTGTCTTTTGTTTCTGTTTCTGTTTCTGATTTTCTATTTTCTGTTTTCATTATTTTGTTTTCGGTGTTATTTTGCTGTTTTCATTTTTATTTCTGTTTCGATCAATTTTGCATGCTTTTCATTGAATTTCTTGGTTTGTACAGGTTGTGTGTAATTTCATCATTCTTAGTTAAAGGTTTCATGACATGATATAAATATTTTTCTTGCATTTTTAGTGTAGCAAGCTGGCATTGAGAATTAAAGTGTTGCATCATTTGTGATAGGCTTGTCCTTGGTGAGATTTTGAACCTTATAATGGATGGATTGCATTATGCCATTCTCTTTTCTTTCTTGTGTGATCTCACTCATGATTGTTAGTGCTCTAGAACTTGACTTGATTCTTTTTGAAGTTCCTTGTTCACATGCATGTATTGAGATGATTGAGGCCTTCTTTCTTTGTTTAGCTACTTTGGCCAAATAGTCAACCTTGCATCATTTCCCCTTGTTTAACCCCCTTGAGCCTACTTACTTATTCTTTGTTTTAGCTCATTTTGTGCCTTATGTGAAAAACTATGTTTTTTACCTTTACCTTAGGGAAAAGGAGAGCATTAGTTCATTTTCATTGGAGGAGCTCTTTCGATGTTCAAGTGTGGGGTTGTGTACTTTGATGTGCAATGTGCAAGATGATTGGTGAAATAAAAAAAAAAAAACATAAAAAAATATAGAATTAAGAAAAAGAAAAAAAATGATAAAAAAAAGGAAAAAATAAATTCAAGAAAGGTTGTCAAAAAAAAAAAAAAAGAAAGTTGTGAAAAAAAAAAGCAAAAGGAAAGGAATTAGAAAAGAGAATGTGCACTACTTGTCATTTGAGTTCCTCCCTATTGCTCTTTTATTCTCTTGGGTGCCTAACTTGCCATATTTATATTGTTTCCTTCCCTTACCTTGGCCCCATTACAACCTTGAATAAGTCCTTTTTGATCTTTATTTGCATGTGTTTCAAGTGGTGAAAATTAGAAGCTTGTCAAGCTTATGGTAGTACTTGCTTTCATGGGTGGTTTGAGTGTAAATACAATCCTAAACACTTGAGAGTTAGAGTATTCCTAGTGAGGAATCTTATCACTTTTGGTTCATCATTTGATTCGATTTGTCTTCTTGCTTGGTTGAGATGTTGAGAGAGATATATTTATGATTATCTTGACTCCTTGATACTTTGAATGTTTGAATCTTAATCACTACCTTGCACTCTTGCAATTTATTGGAAAAGTATGTTGATCTTGTGTCCTTGTGATGAAGTCCTTTGGTTTAATTTTAAATTTTGCCCGGGAGTGCAAAAGTTCAAGTATGGGGGAATTTGATCAATCAATTTTGAGGCATTCATTATTGATTTATATTTGGCCTAATTGATGCTAATTTGATCCAATATTATGTTTTTGGGTGTGTTCTTGATGATTGGGCCTCATTGAGCTTAGTTGTAAAAGCTTTATTAATTTTCGGATTTTAGCTCATTTTGACCTTTCTGTCTTGTTCAGACCATATCTTGGGCTACAAAAGTCAGATTTAGACAATCTTGGTGTCCCTGGAAAACTGAGACAAAGATCTCCAATTTTGTGTCTGATGCAATTTTTCTAATTCAGCTGGATTCAGGGAGAAATTGGGACTCAAAGTCAGGACGCTGTTGCTGTCGTAAAGCTTGGACCTTCCCTCACTAATTTGGGCTTAACTCTCTCAATTTAAGCCCAAATAAGGCAAATTTATATGTCTCTGAGGGCGGCAGTTTGGGCCAGGGATAGATTAGGAATTACATTGTAATTTTTAGCTACAAATTAGGTTAAGGCAGAATACGAAAAGTGGGGGGGAGGACGGCAGCTGCTAATGTTTTTTTGGGTTGTTCAGTTTTTTAGATTGGAGTAGAAACCTTTTCTCCCTTTTTTATCTTTTCTATTTTCGTTTTTCCTTCTTCTCTGCATTTTCGTAATGGCTATGGAGGGCTAAAGCTCCAATCAATCCAAGGAATTCAATGATTGTGGTTAGAGTTTTGAGTTCTCTTGTCTAATTATAAATTCTGTTTGTGTTCTTCCCTCTTCTCCTTCTTCATTTGATTTCTGATTATGATTTCAAAATTGAAGTTAGAATTAGGGTTGATTAATCTGAATCTAATGGAGAAATAGATCATCGATTGATAATCTATGTTAATCAGAATTTGTTCCTAAATCAATCTTAATCAAGAATTGCGATTGTGATTCTGTTTTAGTTGATGAAACTCTAGATGATTATCTAGTTGAATTCGGATTAACAGAGGTGTATGCAAATAGAATTCCATTCTCTTTGAACAATGATTAATTCTGCCATTTGAATTGAAGACCTTGGATTGGTGTCTCTTTAATTGAATTTTCTTAAAATTTGAATTCGTTTTCTATTTTTGTAATGAACAAAACCCCCCTACTTATTGATAACTTCTAACATGCTTGAGAAATCCGAATTGGTCCTTGGGAGATGACCTAGGTTATGCACTATGCTATATTCCATTGTAAATCCTAGTCTATTTTGAGGCGAGTGCGACATCGCTGACCAGAGAGGCTAAAAGGATGTTTATATGGCCCCAAGCTTTCGCCAAAGTTTCAAGGGATGAAAATATTTGATGGTTATTTGTTGTTATTTCTCTTAGATGAAAGTTTGGCTCCTTTTGGTGTGTCATTGACTTTTTAGTCAAAACGGACAACTCAGTAAGTTTTTGTGATTCGAGAGTCCTAGATGATGTTTGTGTGACCCCAAGCTCTCCTTAAAGCTTTAAGGGATAAGAATATGTCTTGATTATTTGTTGCTGTTTCTCTTAGATAAAAGTTTGGTTCCTTTTTGTCAATCTTTGACTTTTACATCAAACAGACAATCAAAGTGAGTTTTCGTGATTCAAAAGCCTTAGAGGACATTTGTGTGACCCCATGCTCTACCCAAAGCTTTAAGGGATGAGAGTATCTCTTGGTTATTCATTATTGTTTCTCAATGATGAAAGTTTGGTTCCTTTTGGTCTATCGCTAATTTTTTTGTCAAACGGACAAAGTTAGCAAGTTTTCGTGATTCGAGAAGCCTAGAGGACGTTTGTGTGACACCAAGCTCTCCCTAAAGCTTCAAGGGATAAGAATATGTCTTGGTTATTCGTTGTTGTTTCTCTTAGATGAAAGTTTGGTTCATTTTGGTCTATCATTGACTTTTTGATCAAACGGACAAAGCTAGCAAGTTTTCATGATTCAAAAGCTTTAGAGGATGTTTGTGTGGCCCCAAGCTCCCCCCAAAGTTTCAAGGGATGAGAATATGTCTTGGTTATTCGTAGTTGTTTCTCTTAGACGAAAGTTTGCTTCCTTTTGTTCTAGCTTTGACTCTATGGTCAAACAGACAAACTTAGCAAATTTTCGGGATTCGAGAGGGCCAGAGGATGTTTGTGTGATCCAAAGCTCTCCCTATAGTTTCAAGGGATGAGAATATGTCTTGGTTATTCGTTGTTATTTTTCTTAGACGAAGGTTTCCTTCCTTTTAGTCTATCTTTGACTTTTTCATCAAACGGACAAACCTAGCAAGTTTTCGTGATTTGAGAGGCCTAGAGAGGATGTTTGTGTGACCCAAGTTCTCCCCAAAACTTCAAGGGATGAGAGTATGTCTTGGTTATTCATTGTTGTTTCTCTTGGACAAAAATTTCCTTTCTTTTTGTCTATCATTGACTTTTTGGTGAAACGGACAAGCCTAGCAGGTTTTTGCGATTCGAGAGATGAAGAGGTTATTTGTGTGGCCCTAAGCCCTCGTCAAAGCTTCAAGGGATGAAAATATGTCTTGGTTATTTGTTGTTGTTTCTTTTAGACGAAAGTTTGGTTCCTTTAGTCTATCATTGACTTTTTTGTTAAACAGACAAACTTAGCAAGTTTTCACAATTTGAGAGGCCTAAAGGATGTTCGTGTGACCCCAAGCTCACTCTAAAGCTTCAAGGGATGTGAATATATCTTGATTATTGATTGTTGTTTATCTTAGACAAAAGTTTAATTCATTTTTGTCTGTCTTTGACTTTTTGGTCAAACAGATAAACTTAGCGAGTTTTCGTAATTCGAGAGTCCTAGAAGATGTTTGTGTGACCCCAAGCTCGCTCCAAAACTTCAAGGGATGAGAATATTTCTTGGTTATTCATTGTTTTTCTCTTAGACAAAAGTTTACTTCCTTTTAGTCTACTTTGACTTTTTTGTGTGACCCCAAGCTCTCCCCAAAGCACCAACGGATGAGAATTTGTCCCGGTTATTTGTTTTTGTTTCTCTTAGACAAATGTTTGCTTCCTTTTGGTCTAGCTTTGACTTTACAGTCAAATGGACGAAGATGGTGGGTTTTCGTTATTTGAGCTGCCTAGAGGATGTTTGCGTGACCCCAAACTCTCCCTAAAGCTTCAAGGGATGAGAATATGTCTTGATTATTTGTTGTTCTTTCTCTTAGATAAAAGTTTGGTTGCTTTTTTTCTATCTTTGACTTTTGGGTCAAATAGACAAACTTTGTAAGTTTTCGTGATTCAAAAGCCTTAGAAGATGTTTATGTGACCCCAAGCTTTCCCCAAAGCTTCAAGGGATGAGAAAGTCTCTTAGTTATTCGTTGTTGTTTCTCTTAGATGATAGTTTAGTTACATTTAGTCTATTATTGACTTGTTGGTCAAACAAATAGTTACTGAGTTTTCATGATTTGAGATGCCTAGAGGATGTTTGTGTGACACCAAGCTCTCCCCAAAGCTTCAAGGGATGAGAATATGTCTTAGTTATTTGATATTATTTCGCTTAATTGAAAGTTTGGTTCATTTTGGTCAATCATTGATTTTTTGCTCATACCAACAAAGATCGCGAGTTTTTGTGTTTCGAGAGACCTAGATGAAGTTTGTGTGGCCCCATGCTCTCCAGAAAGCTGTAAAGGATGAGAATATGTCTTGGTTATTCGTTGTTGTTCCTCTTCGACAAAAGTTTGCTTCCTTTTGGTCTACCTTTGACTTTTTAGTCAAACGGAAGAACTTAGTGTGTTTTCGTGATTCGAAAGGCCTAGCGGATGTTTGTTAAACCCCAAGGTCTCCTTAAATCTTCAAGGGATGAGAATATGTGCTGTTTATTCGATGTTGTTTGTCTTAGACGATTGTTCGTTCCATTGTGTCTGTCTTTAACTTTTTGGTGAAACGGACATACCTAGGTTCAAGGGATGTGCGAGCCTAGACGATGTTTGTGCGAGCCCAGGTTCTCCCCAAAGCTTCAAGGGATGAGAATATACTTTGGTTATTCATTGTTATTTCTCTTAGATTAAAGTTTGTTTCCTTTTAGTCTATCTTTCACTTTTTAGACAAACGAACAAACTTAGCGAGTTTTCGTGATTCGAGAAGCATAGAGGTTGTTTGGATGACACCAAACTCTCCCCAAAGCTTCAAGAGATGAGAATATGTCCTGGTTATTAGCTGTTGTTTCTCTTAGACAAAAGTTGGCTTCCTTTCGGTCTACCTTTGACTTTATGGTCAAATGGATGAACTTATTGAGTTTTCGTGATTCGAGAGGTTGAGAGGATCTTTTTGTGAGTCCAACCTCTCCCTAAAGCTTCAGGGAATGAGAATATGCTTTGGTTAATCATTGTTGTTTCTATTTGGCAAAAGTTTACTTCCTTTTGGCCTATTATTGACTTTTTCATCAAACAGACAAACCTAGCAAGTTTTCGTGATTTGAAAGGCCTAGAGGATGGTTGTGTGACCCTAAGCTCTCCCCAAAGCTTGAAGGAATGAGAATATGTCTTGGTTAATCATTGTTGTTTCTCTTAGACGAAAGTTTGGTTCCTTTTGGTCTATCTGTCACTTTTTGGTCAAACAGACAAACTTAATGAGTTTTCGTGATTCGAGAAGCCTAAAGGATGTTTGTGAGGCACCAAGCTCTTCCCAAAGCTTCAAGGGATAAGAATATGTCTCGGTTATTTGTTGTTATTTATCTTAGACAAATGTTTGCTTCTTTTTGGTCTGGTTTTGACTTTAAAGTCAGATGGATGAAGTTAGTGACTTTTCGTGATTTGAGAGGCCAAGAGGATGTTTGTGTGACCCAAGCTCTCCCAAATCTTCAAGGGATGAGAATATGTCTTGGTTATTCGTTGTTGTTTCTCTTAGATAAAAGTTTGCTTCCTTTTCTTCTAGCTTTGACTTTACAGTCAAGTGGACAAACTTAGTGAGTTTTCATGATTCAAGAGGCCAAGAGGATGTTTGTGTGCCCCAAGCTCTCCCTAAAGTTTTAAGGGATGAGAATATGTCTTAGTTATTCGTTGTTATTTTTCTTAGACGAAAGTTTGGTTCCTTATGGTCTATCATTGACTTTTTGGTCAAACTGACAAACTTTGCAAGTTTTCGTGACGCAAGAGGCCTATAAGATGTTTATGTGACCCCAAGCTCTCCCCACAGCTTCAAAGGTATGAGAACATGTCTTCGTTATTCGTTGTTGTTTCTCTTAGACGAAAGTTTTGTTCCTTTTGGTCTATCTTTGACTTTTTGGTCAAACAGACAAACTTAGCAAGTTTTCATGATTCGAGAGGCCTAGAGCATGTTTGTGTGACCCCAAGCTCTCCCTAAAGCTTCAATAGATTAGAAAATGTCTTGGTTTTTCGTTATTGTTTGTCTTATATGAAAGTTTGTTTCCTTTTGGTCTATCATTGACTTTTTGGTCAAACTGACAAACATCGTGAGTTTTTGAGATTCGAGAGGCCTAGAGGTTGTTTATGTGGCCCCCAGCTTTCCCCAAAGCTTCAAGGGATGAGAATATGTCTTGGTTATTCGTTGTTATTTCCCTTAGACAACAGTTTGGTTCCTTTTGGTCTATCTTTGACTTTTCGGTCAAATGGACAAACTTAGCGAGTTTTCGTGTTTCGAGAGGTCTAGAAGATGTTTGTGTGACACCAAGCTCTCCCCAAAGCTTCATGGAAAAATAATATGTCCAGGTTATTTGTTGTTATTTCTTTTAGACAAAAGTTTGCTTCTTTTTGGTCTAGCCTTGACTTTGTGGTCTAATAGACGAACTTAGGGAGTTTTTATAATTCGAGAGGCCTAGAGCATGTTTGTGTGACCCCATGCTCTCCCAAAAATTTTAATGGATTATAATATGTCTTAGTTTTTTGTTATTGTTTATCTTAAACAAAAGTTTGGTTCCTTATGGTCTATCATTGATTTTTTAGTTAAACTGACAAAGTTCGCGACTTTTCGGGATTTGAGAGGGCTAGAGAATGTTTATGTGACCCCAAGCTCTCCCCAAAGCTTCAAGGTATGAGAATATATTTTGGTTATTCGTTGTTGTTTCTCTTTGATGATAGTTTGGTCCCTTATGGTCTATCATTGAACTTAGAGAGTTTTGGTGATTTGAGAGGCTTAGAGAATGTTTGTGTGACCCGAAGCTCTCCACAAAGCTTCAAGGGATGAGAATATGTCTTGGTTATTCATTGTTATCTCTCTTAGACAAAAGTTTGGTTCTTTATGGTCTATCTTTGACTTTTCGATCAAACAGACAAACTTAGTGAGTTTTCGTGATTCGAGAGGCCTAAAGGATGTTTATGTAACCTCAAGCTCTCCCCAAAGCTTCAAGGTATGAGAATATGTCTTGGCTATTCG
Organism: Castanospermum australe; assembly: GCA_019955255.1. Lineage (NCBI taxonomy): Eukaryota > Viridiplantae > Streptophyta > Magnoliopsida > Fabales > Fabaceae > Castanospermum > Castanospermum australe. The sequence continues at coordinate 481,542 of NSJW01000082.1, forward strand.
TTGCTGTTTCTTCTAGATGAAAGTTTTGTTCCTTTCAGTCTATCTATGACTTTTTGGTCTAACAGACAAACTTAGCAAGTTTTCATGATTCGAGAGGCCTAGAAGATGTTTGAGTTACCCCAAGCTCTCTCCAAAGCTTAATTGGATTAGAATATGTCTTGGTTTTTCGTTATTATTTCTCTTATATGAAAGTTTATTTCCTTATGGTCTATCATTGACTTTTTGGTCAAACGGACACACTTAGCGACTTTGTGTGTTTCGAGAGGCCTAGATAATGTTTGTGTGACACCAAGCTCTCCCCAAAGCTTCAAGAGATGAGAATATGTCTTGTTTTTTTGTTATAGTTTCTTTTAGACAAAAGTTTGCTTCCATTTAGTCTAGCTTTGACTTTATGGTCTAATGGACGAACTGAGGGTGTTTTCATGATTCGAGAGGCCTAGAGGATGCTTGTGTGACCCAAAGCTCTCTCCAAAGCTTCAATGGATTGGAATATGTCTTAGTTGTTCGCCGTTGACTTTATGATCATGTGGACAAACTTCGCGAGTTTTCGTGATTCAAGAGGCCAAAAGGATGTTTGTGTACCCTAAGCTCTCCCCAAAGTTTCAAGGGATGAGAATATGTCTTAGTTTTTTGTTATTATTTTTCTTATACGAAAGTTTGGTTTCTTATGGTCTATCATTGACCTTCTGGTCAAACTGACAAACTTCGCAAGTTTTCGAGATTCGAGAGGCTTAGAGGATGTTTATGTGACCCCAAGCTCTCCCCAAAGCTTCATGATATGAGAATATGTCTTGATAATTCGTTGTTCTTTCTCTTTGATGAAAGTTTGCTTCCTTGTGGTCTATCATTGACTTTTTTGTCAAACTGACATACTTAGCGACTTTTGGTGGTTCGAGAGGCCTAGAGGATGTTTGTGTGGCCCCAAGCTCTTCCTAAAGTTTCAAGGGTTGAGAATATGCCTTGGTTGTTCGTTGTTGTTTCTCTTCGACGAAATTTTGCTTCCTTTATTTATATCTTTGACTTTTTGGTCAAAAGGACAAGCCTAGTGAGTTTCGTGATTTGAGAGGTCTTGAGGATGTTTGTGTGACCCAAGCTCTACCCAAAGTTTCAACGGATGAGAATATGTCTTGGTTATTCGTTATTGTTTTTTTTAGACAAAAGTTTGTTTCCTTTTGGTCTGGCTTTTACTTTATGGTCTAATGGACGAACTTTCCGAGTTTTCATGATTTGAGAGGCCTAGAGGATGTTTGTGACCCCAAGCTCTCTCTAAAGCTTCAATGGATTAGAATATGCCTTAGTTTTCGTTATTGTTTCTCTTTTATAAAAGTTTAGTTCCTGATGGTCTATCATGGACTTTTTGGTCAAACAGACTAACTTTGAGAGTTTTGGTGTTTTGAGAGGCCTAGAGGATGTTGTGTGACCCCAAAGCTTCAAGGGATGAGAACATGTCGTGGTTATTCGTTGTTATTTCTCTAAGACAAAAGTTTTATTTCTTTTAGTCTATTATTGACTTTTTGATCAAATGGACAAACTTAGCAAGTTTTCATTATTTGAGAGGCCTAGAGGATGTTTGTGTGACCCCGAGCTGTCCCCAAAGCTTCAATGGATTAGAATATGTCTTGGTTTTTTGTTATTGTTTCTCTTATATGGAAGTTTGGTTCTTTATGATCTATTGTTGACCTTTTGGTCCAACTAACAAACTTCATGAGTTTTCCATATTTGAGAGCCCTAGAGGAAGTTTATGTGACCCCAAGCATTCCCCAAAGCCTCCAGGTATGAGAATATGTCTTGGTTATTCGTCATTATTTCCCTTAGATAAAAGTTTGGTTCCTTATGGCCTATGATTGGCTTTTTCGTCAAAATGACAAACTTAGAGAGTTTTGCTTATTCGAGAGGCTTAGAAGAAGTTTGTATAACCCCAACCTCTCCCCAAAGCTTCATGGGACGAGAATATGCCTTGGTTATTTGTTGTTATTTCTCTTAGACAAAAGTTTGGTTCCTTCTGGTCAATCTTTGACTGTTCATTCAAACGGACAAACTTAGCGAGTTTTCGTGATTAGATAGTCTTAGAGGATGTTTGTGTGACACCAAGCTCTCCCTAAAGCTTTAGGGAATGAGAATGTGACTTGGTTATTCGTTATTGTTTCTTTTAGACAAAAGTTTACTGCCTTTTGGTCTAGCTTTGACTTTATGGTCTAATGGATGAACTTAGGGAGTTTTTATGATTCGAGAAGCCTAGAGAATGTTTATGTGAGCCCAAGCTTTGCCTAGAGCTTTAATGGATTAGATAAGTCTTGGTTTTTTGTTATTGTTTTTCTTATATAAAAGTTTGGTTCCGTATGGTCTATCATTAACATTTTAGTCAAACTGACAAACTTCGCGAGTTTTTGAGATTCGAGAGGCGTCTGTTTGACCATAAAGTCTAAGGTAGACCAAAAGGAAGCAAACCTTCATTTAAGAGAAATAACAACGAATAACCAAGACATATTCTCATCCCTTGAAGGTTTAAGGAGAGTTTGAGATCACACAAACAACCTCTTGGCCTCTCGAATCATGAAAACTCGCTAGGTTTGTCTGTTTGACAGAAAAATCAAAGATTGACAAAAAGGAAGTAAAGTTTTGTCCAAGAAAAATAACATCGAATAACCAAGACATATTGTCATTCCTTGAAGGTTTGGGGAGAGCTTGGGGTTACACAAACATCCAGAAGGCCTCTCGATTCACAAAAACTCGCTAGGTTTAACTGTTTAACTGAAAAGACAAAGATAGACCAAAAGGAAGGAAATTTTCATCTAAGAGAAACAACAATGAATAACTAAGACATATTCCCATCTCTTGAGGCTTTGGGGAGTGCTTGGGGTCACACAAACTTTCCTCTCGGCCCCTCGAATCACGAAAACCCACTAGGCTTGTCCACTTAACTAAAAAGTCAAAGATAAAATAAAAAGGAACTAAACTTTCGGCCAAGAGAAACAATATCGAATAACCAAGACATATTCTCATCCCCTGAAGCTTTGGTGAGAGCTTAGTGATACACAAACATCCTTTAGACCTCTCGAATCATGAAAACTCACTAGGTTTGTTCATTTGACCAAAATGTCAAAGATAGATCAAAAGGAAGCAAACTTTCGTCCAAGAGAAATAACAACGAATAACTAAAACATATTATCAGCCCTTGAAGCTTTGGGGAGAGCTTGGTGACACACAAACATCCTCTAGGCCTCTCGAATCATGAAAACTCACAAAGTTTTTTCGTTTGACAAAAAAAGTCAACGATAGACCCAAAGAAACTAAACTTTCTTCAAAGAGAAACAACAACAAATAACCAAGACATATTCTCATCCCCTGAAGCATCGGGGAGAGCGTAGGGTCACACAAACATCCTCCAGGACTCTCGAATCATGAAAACTCACTAAGTTTGTCTGTTTGACTAAAAAGTCAATGGTAGACAAAAAGAAACTAAATTTTCGTCTAAGAGAAACAACAATAAGTAATCAAGACATATTCTCATCCCTTGAAGCTTGGGGTCACACAAACATCCTCCAAGCCTCTTGATTCACGAAAACTCGATAGGTTTGTTCGTTTGACTAAAAAGTCAAAGATAGACAAAAAAGAAGAAAACTTTTATCTAAGAGAAACAACAGCGAATAACCAAGATAGATTCTCTTCCCTTGAAGCTCTAAGGAGAGCTTGGGATCACACAAACATACTCTAGGCTTCTTAAATCACGAAAACTCGCTATGTACGTCCGTTTCACCATAAAGTTAAAGCTAGACCGAAAGGAAGCAAACTTTTGTCTAAGACAAGCAACAACGAATAACCAAGATATATTCTCATCTCGTGAATCTCAGAGGAGAGCTTGAAGTCACACAAACATCCTCTAGGTCTCTCAAATAACAAAAAGTCACTAAGTTTGTCTGTTTGACCAAAAAGTCAAAGATAAACCAAAAGGAACTAAAGTTTCATCTAAGAAAAACAACAATGAATAACCAAGATATATTCTCATCCCTTGAAGCTTTGGAGAGAGCTTGGGATCACTTAAACATCATGTAGGCCTCTCAAACCACGAACACTCGCAAAGTTTGTCTGTTTGACCAAATGGTGAAAGACAGACAAAAAGAAACTAAACTTTGATCTAAGAGAAGCAACAATGAATAATCAAGATATATTCCCATCCCTTGAAGCTTTGGGCAAAGCTTGGAGTCACATAAACATCCTCTAGGCCCCTCGACTCAAGAAAACTCTCTATAATTATCTGTTTTACCATAAAGTCAAAGCTATCCCAAAAGAAACCAAACTTTTGTCTTCAATAAACAATAACAAATAAATAAGACATATTATCATCCCTTGAAGCACAATCATCCTCCAGGCCTCTCGAATCATGAAAGCTTACTTAGTTCGTCTGTTTGACCATAAAGTCAAAGGTAGACCAAAAGGAAGCAAACCTTCATCTAAGAGAAATAACAACGAATAACCAAGGCATATTCTCATCCCTTGAAGGTTTGGGGAGAGTTTGGGATCACACAAACAACCTCTTAGCCTCTCGAATCATGAAAACTCGCTAGGTTTGTCTATTTGACTGAAAAATCAAAGATTGGCAAAAAGGAAGTAAAGTTTTTTCCAAGAAAAATAACATCGAATAACCAAGACATATTGTCATCCCTTGAAGCTTTGGGCAGAGCTTGGGGTCACACAAACATTCTCTAAGCCCCTCGACTCAAGAAAACTCTCTATGTTTATCTGTTTTACCATAAAGTCAAAGCTATCCCAAAAGAAACCAAACTATCATCTTAGATAAACAATAACAAATAAATAAGATATATTATCATCGCTTGAAGCTTTGGGGAGACCTTGGAGAAACACAATCATCCTTCAGGCCTCTCGAATCATAAAAGCTTACTTAGTTCGTCTGTTTTACTATAAAGTCAAAGGTAGACCAAAAGGAAGCAAACTTTCATCTAAAAGAAACAATAATGAATAACCGAGACATATTTTCATCCCTTGAAGGTTTGGGGAGAGTTTGGGATCACACAAACAATCTCTTGGCCTCTCAAATCATGAAAACTTGCTAGGTTTGTCTGTTTGACCGAAAAATCAAAGATTGACAAAAAGGAAGTAAAGTTTTATCCAAGAAAAATAACATCGAATAACCAAGACATATTGTCATCCCTTGAAAGTTTGGGGAGAGCTTGGGGTTACACAAACATCCAAAAGGCCTCTCGATTCACAAAAACTTGCTAGGTTTAACTGTTTAACTGAAAAGACAAAGATAGACCAAAAGGAAGGAAATTTTCATCTAAGAGAAACAACAATGAATAACTAAGACATATTCCCATCTCTTGAGGCTTTGGAGAGTGCTTGGGGTCACAAAAACAGCCTCTCGGCCCCTCGAATCACGAAAACTCGCTAGGCTTGTCCACTTAACTAAAAAGTCAAAGATAAAATAAAAAGGAAGTAAACTTTCGGCCAAGAGAAACAATATCGAATAACCAAGACATATTCTCATCCCTTGAAGCTTTGGTGAGAGCTTAGTGATACACAAACATCCTTTAGACCTCTTCAATCATGAAAACTCGCTAGGTTTGTTCATTTGACCAAAAAGTCAAAGATAGATCAAAAGGAAGCAAACTTTCGTGCAAGAGAAACAACAACGAATAACTAAAACATATTATCAGTCCTTGAAGCTTTAGGGAGAGCTTGGTGACACACAAACATCCTCTAGGCCTCTCGAATCATGAAAACTCACAAAGTTTTTTCGTTTGACAAAAAAGTCAAAGATAGACTAAAAGAAACTAACTTTCTTCTAAGAGAAACAACTACAAATAACCAAGACATATTCTTATCCCTTGAAGCTTTGGGGTCACACAAACATCTCTCTTGGCCTCTCAAATCATGAAAACTCGCTAGATTTGTCCACTTGACCAAAGAGTCAAAGATAGGCAAAAAGGAAAGAAACTTTCGTCTAAGAGAAACAACAATGAATAACCAAGACATATTCTCATTCCTTGAAGCTTTGGGGAGAGCTTGGGGTCAGACAAACATCCTCTGGGCATCTCAAATCACGTAAACTTGCCAAGTTTGTTTGTTTGCCATAAAGTCAAAGCTAGACCAAAAGAAAGCAAATTTTCATCTAAGAGAAATAACAACGAATAACAAACACATATTGTCATCCCTTGATACTTTGAGGAGAGCTTGAAGTCAGACAAACATCCTCTGGGCGTCTCAAATCCCAAAAGCTAGCTAAATTTGTCTATTTCACCATAACGTTAAAGCTAGACTGAAATGAAGCAAACTTGCGTCTAAGAGAAGCACCAATGAATAACCAAGACATATTTTCATCCCTTGAAGCTTTGGAGAGTGCTGGGGTCACATAAACATTCTCTTGGCTTCTCGAATAATGAAAACTCGCTACGTTTGTCTGTTTGATCGAAAAGTCAAAGATAGACCAAAGGAAACTAAACTTTTGTCTAAGGAAAACAACAACAAATAACCAAGACATATTCTCATCCCTTGAAACTTTGGGGAGACGTTGGGGTCACACAAACATCCTGTAGGCCTATTGAATCACGAAGGCTTCCTAGGTTTGTCCGTTTGACCATGAAGTCAAAGATAGATAAAAAGGAAGGACACTTTAATCTAAGAGAAACAATAACAAATAACCAAGACTTATTCTCATCCCTTAAAGTTATGGGGAAAGATTAGGGTCACGCAAACATCCTCCAAGACTCTCGAATCACAAAAACTCACAAAGTTTGTTTGCTGGACCAAAAAGTCAAAGGTAGACAAAAAGGAATTAAACTTTCGTTTAAAAGAAACAACAACAAATAACCAAGACATATTCTCATCCCTTGAAGTGTTGGGGAGAGCTTGGGGTCACACAAACATCCTCCAAGACTTTCGAATCACAAAAACTCACTAAGTTTGTCTGTTTGCCATAAAGTTATAGCTAGACCAAAAGGAAGTAAATTTTTGACTAAGAGAAACAACAACGGATAACCAACACATATTCTCATCCCTTGAAGCTTTGGAGAGAGCTTGGGGTCACACAAACATCTAGTATGTCTCTCGAATCACGAAAACTCACTAAGTTTGTCGTTCGACTAAAAAGTCAAAGACAGACCAAAAGGAAGTAAACTTTTGACTAAGAGAAACAATAACCAATAAACAAGATACATTCTCATCCCTTGAAGCTTTGGGGAGAGCTTGGGGTCACACAAACATCCTCTAGGCCTTTCAAATCTCGAAAACTTGTTAAGTTTGTCCATATGAGCAAAAGTCAATGATAGACTAAAAGAAACCAAACTTTTGTCTAAGAGAAACAAAAATGAATAACCAAGACATATTCTCATCCCTTGAAGCTTTTGGGAAAGCTTGGGATCACGCAAACATCTTCTAGGTCTCTCGAACAATGAACACTCGCTAAGTTTGTCTGTTTGACCAAAAGTTGAAAGATAGACAAAAAGGAACTAAACTTTCATCTGAGAGAACTAACAACGAATAATCAAGCCATATTCCCATCCTTTGAAGTTTTGGGGAGAGGTTGGGGTCAAACAAACATCCTCTACGTCACTCGAATCACGAAAACTCGATAGGTTTATCCGTTTGACCAAAAAGTCAAAGATAGTCCAAAAGGAAGGAAACTTTTGTCTTAGAGAAACAACAATGAATAACCAAGACAGATTCTCATCCCTTGAAGCTTTGGGAGAGCTTGGGGTCACAAAAATATCGTCCAAGACTCCCGAATCACAAAAACTACATAAGTTTGCCTGTTTGACTAAAAAGTGAAAGGTATACAAAAAAGAACCAAACTTTCGTCTAAAAGAAACAACAACGAGTAATTAAGACATATTCTGATCCCTTAAAGCTTTCGGGAGAGCTTGGGGTCACACAAGCATCCTCTAGGCCTCTCGAATCATGAAAAGTCGCTAGGTCTATCCTTTTGACCAAAATGTCAAAAATAGACCAAAAGGAAGAAAACTTTTGTCTAAGATAAACAACAACAGATAATCAAGACATATTCTCATCCCTTTAAGCATTAGGCAGAGCTTGGGATCACACAAACATCCTCTAGGTCTCTCGAATCACGAAAACTCATTAGGTTTATCCGTTTGACTAAAAAGTCAAATATACATGAAAAGGAATCAAACTTTTATCTAAAAGAAACAACGAGGAGTAATCAAAACTTATCTCGTACATTAAAGCTTTGGGGAGATCCTGGGGTCACACAAATATTCCCTAGGCTTCTCGAATCACGAAAACACATTAAGTTTATCCGTTTAACCAAAAAGTCAAAGATAAACGAAAAGGAAGCAAACTTTTGTCTAAAAGAAACAACAACTAGTAATCAAGACATATTCTCATCCCTTAAAGCTTTGGGGAGAGCTTGGTGTCACACAAACATCCTCGAGGCCTCTCAAATCACGAAAACTCTCTAGGTTTGTCTGCTTCACCAAAATTTAAAAGATAGATAAAAAGGAAGGAAACTTTCGTCTTTGTGAAACAACAACGACTAACCAAGATATATTCTCATCCCATGAAGCTTTGGGGAGAGCTTGAGGTCACACAATATCCTGTAGGCCTCTCAAATCACGAAACTTCGTGGATTTTGTCTGTTTGGCCAATAAGTCAAAGATAGACCAACAGGAAGCAAACTTTCTTCTAAGAGAAACAACAATGAATAACCAAGACATATTCTCATCCCTTGAAACTTAAGGGAGAGCTTGGGGTCACACAAACATGCTCAAGGACTCTCCAATCACGAAAACTTACAAGTTTATCTGTTTGACTAAAAAGTCAAAGATAGACAAAAAAGAAGCAAACTTTTGTCTAAAATAATCAACAGCTAGTAGTCAAGACATATTCACATCCCTTAAAGTTTTGGAGAGAGGTTGGGGTCACACAAACATCCTCTAGGCCTTTCAAATCTCAAAAACTCTCTAAGTTTGTCTACTTCACCAAAATGTAAAAGATAGATCAAAAGGAAGGAAACTTTCGTCTTTGTGAAACAACAACGAATAACCAAGATATATTCTCATCCCATGAAGCTTTGAGGAGAGCTTGGGATCACACAATATCTTGTAGGCCTCTGAAATCACGAAACTTCACTGATTTTGTCTATTTGGCCAATAAGTCAAAGATGGACCAAAAGGAAGTAAACTTTCATCTTAGAGAAACAACAATGAATAACCAAGACATATTCTCATCCCTAGAAGTTTTGGGGAGAGCTTGGGGTCACACAAACATCCTCAAGGACTTTCGAATCACGAAAACTTACAAGTTTATCTGTTTGGCTAAAAAGTCAAAGATAGACAAAAAAGAAGCAAACTTTTGTCTAAAAGAAACAACAGCTAGTAATCAAGACATATTCTCATCCCTTAAAGGTTTGGGGAGCTTGGGGTCACACAAACATCCTCGATGCCTCTCAAATCATGAAAACTCGCTAGGTTTGTCCGTTTCACCAAAATGTAAAAGATAGATAAAAAGGAAAGAAACTTTCATCTAAGTGAAACAATAAGGAATAACCATGACATATTCTCATCTCTTGAAGCTTTGGGGAGAGCTTACGGTTACACAAACATCCTCAGGACTCTCGAATCACGAATACTTACAAAGTTTGTTTGTTTGACTAAAAAATCAAAGGTAGACGAAAAGGAAGCAAACTATAGTCTAAAAGAAACAATAACGAGTAATCAAGACTTATCTCATGCCTTAAAGCTTTGAGGAGAGCTTGGGGTCACACAAACATCCTCTAGGCTTATTGAATCACAAAAACTCATTAGGTTTGTCCATTTGACCAAAAAGTCAAAGCAAGGTGAAAAGGAAGCAAATTTTTGTCTTAAAGAAACAACGAGTAATCAAGACATATTCTATTCCCTTAAAGCTTTGGGGAGGGCTTGTGATCACACAAATATCATCTAGGCCTCCCGATTCACAAAAAGTCGATAGGTTTGTCTGTTTGACTAGAGAGTTAAAGATAGAAAAAAAGGAAGAAAGCTTTGGGAAGAGCTTGGGATCACACAAACATCCTCTTGGCCTCTTGAATCACATCAATTTGCTATGTTCGTCTGTTTGCAATAAAGTCAAAGCTAGACTAAAAAGAAGCAAATTTTCTTCTAAGAGAAATAACAACGAATTACCAACACATATTCTCATCCCTTGAAGCTTTGGGGAGAGTTTGGTGTCACACAAACATCCTCTAGGCCTCTCGAATCGCAAAAACTCGCTAATTTTGTCGGTTTGACTAAAAAGTCAAAGATAGACAAAAAGGAAGCAAACTTTCATCTAAAAGAAACAACAATGAATATCCAAAACATATTCTCATCCCTTAGTGCTTTGAGAAGAGCTTTGGGTCACATAAACATCCTCTAGGCCTCTCGAGTCACGAAAACTCGCTAAGTTTCTCCGTTTGACAAAAAAAGTCAAAGGTAGACGAAAGGGAAGCAAACCTTTGTCTAAAAGAAAGAAACAACGAGTAATCAAGACATATTCTCTTCCCTTAAAGCTTTGGGGAGAGCTTGAGGTGACATAAACATCCACTAGGCCTCTCAAGTCACGAAAACTCATTAGGTTTGTTCGTTTGGCTAAAAAGTCAAAGATAGATGAAAAGGAAGGAAACCTTTGTCTAAAAGAAACAATAGCGAGTAATCAAGACCTATTCTCACCCCTTAGAGCTTTAGGGAGAGCTTGAAGTTACACAACCAACCTTTAGGTCTCTTGAATCACAAAAACTCGCTAATTTTGTCTGTTTGACCAAAAAGTCAAAGATAGACCCAAAGGAAGCAAACTTTTGTCTAAGAGAAACAACAATGAATAACCACGACATATTCTTAACCCTAGAAGCTTTTGGAAGTGCTTGGGGTCACACAATATCCAGTAGGCATCTCAAATCATGAAACTTTGCTGATTTTGTCTGTTTGACCAACAAGTCAAATATAGACCAAAAGGAAGCAAACTTTCATCTAAGAGAAACAACAATGAATAACCAAGACATATTCTCATCCCTTGAATCTTTGAGGAGAGCTTGGGGTCACACAAACATCCTCAAGGACTCTCGAACTACGAAAACTTACTAAGTTTATCTGTTTGACTAAAAATTCGAAGGTAGACGAAAAGAAAGCAAACTTTTGTGAAAAAGAAACAACAACGAGTAATCAAGACTGATCTCATGCCTCAAAGCTTTGGGGAGAGCTTGGGCTCACACAAACATCCTCTAGGCCTCTCGAATCATGAAAACTTGCAAAGTTTGTTCATTTGACCAAAAAATTAATGATTGATCAAAAGGAAACAAACGTTTGTCTAGGAGAAACAACAACGACAAACTAAGACATAATCTCATCCTTTGAAACTTTGGGTAGATGTTGGGGTCACACAAACATCCTCTAGGCCTCTCGAATCATGAAAACTCATTAAGTTTGTCTAATTGACCAAAAACTCAAAGAAAAGGCCAAATGGAACTAAACTTTCCTCTAAGAGAAATAACACCAATACCATGACTTATTGCCATCTCTTGAAGCTTTAGGGAGAGTTGGGTCACACAGACATCCTCTAAGCCTCTCGAATCACGAAAACTCGCTAAGTTTGTCCGGTTGACCAAAAACTCAAGATAGACCAAAAAGGAACCAAACTTTGTCTAAGAGAAACTACAACGAATAACAAGACATATTGTCATCCCTTGAAGCTTTGGGAGAGCTTGGGGCCACACAATCATCCTCTAGGCCTCCCGAATGACGAAAACTCGCTAAGTTTATCCGTTTAACTAAAAAGTCAAGGATAGATTCAAAGGAACCAAACTTTCGTATAAGAGAAACCGCAACGAATAACCAAGACATATTCTCATCCATTGAAGCTTTGGGGAGAGGTTGGGGTCACATAAACATCCTATAAGCCTCTCGAATCATGAAAACTCTCTAAGTTTGTCCATTTGACCAAAAACTCAAAAATAAACCAAAAGGAACTAAACTTTTGTCTAAGAGAAACTACAGCGAATAACCAAGACATATTGTCATCCCTTGAAGCTGTGGGAGAGCTTGGGGCCACACAATCATCCTCTAGGCCTCTCAAATCAAGAAAGCTTCCTATGTTTGTCCATTTGACCAAAAAGTTAAAAATAGACCAAAAGGAACCAAACTTTTATCTATGAGAAACAACAACGAATAACTAAGACATATTCTCATCCTTGAAGCTTTGGGGAGTGGTTGGGGTCACACAGACATCCTCTACCCTCTCGAATCCCAAAAACTCTCTAAGTTTGTCTGTTTGACATAAAAGTCAAAGATAAATTAAAAGAAGCAAGCTGTCATCTAAGAGAAACAACAATGAATGACCAAGACATATTCTGATCCCTTGAAGCTTTGGGGAGACCTTAGGATCACACAAACATCCTCCCAGCCTATTGATACATAAAACTCACTAAATTTGTTCGGTCAACCAAAAAGTCAAAGATAGACCAAAAGGAATCAAACTTTCATCGAAGAGATACAGCAACAAATAACCACGACATATTATCATCCCTTCAAGCTTTAGGGAGAGGTTGGGGTCACACAAACATCCTCTAGGCCTCTCGAATTGTGAAAGCTTGCAAAGTTTGTTCATTTGACCAAAAAGTTAACGATTGATCAAAAGGAAACAAACTTTCGTCTAAGAGAAACAACAACGACAAACCAAGACATAAATCTCATCTTTGAAGCTTTGGATAGATTTTGGGGTCACACAAATATCCTCTAGGCCTCTCGAATCATGAAAATGCATTAAGTTTGTCTAATTGACCAAAAACTCAAAGAAAGGCCAAATGGAACTAAACTTTTGTCTAAGAGAAATAACAATGAATAACCATGACTTATTGCCATCTCTTGAAGCTTTAGAGAAAGCTTAGGGACACACAAACATCTTCTAGGCCTCTCGAATCATGAAAACATGTTAAGTTTGTTTGTTTGACCAAAAAACTCAAAAGAATGCCCAAAAGAACCAAACTTTTGTCAAAGAGAAACAACAACAAATAACCAAGGCTTATTGCCATCCCTTGAAGCTTTGGGAGAGCTTGGGGACACACAAACATCCTCCAGGCCTCTTGCACCCCGAAAACATGCTAAGTCTGTCTGTTTGACCAAAAAGTTAAAGATACACCTAAAAGAAGGAACCTTTCACGTAAGAGAAATAACTATGAATAAACAAGACATATTCTCATCTCTTGAAGCTTTAGGGAGAGCTTGGGGTCACACAAACATCCTGCAGGCCTCTTGCATCCCGAAAACTTGCTAAGTTTATCTGTTTGACCAAAAAGTCAAGAATAGACCAAAAGGAACTAAACTTTCTTCTGAGAGAAACAATAACGAATAACCAAGACATATTCCCATCCCAGGAAGCTTTGGGGAGAGCGTGGGGTCATACAAACATCCTCTAGGCATCTTGAATCCCAAAAACTTGCTAAGTTTGTCCGTTTGACTAAAAAATCAAAGATAGAATAAAAGGAAGCAAACTGTCGTCTAAGAGAAATAACAACAAATATCCAAGAGTTATTACCATCACTTGATGCTTTGGGGAGAGTTTGGGGTCACACAAACATCCTCTAAGGCTCTCGAATCACGAAAACTCGCTAAGTTTGTCCGTATGACCAAAAACTCAAAGATAGACCACAAGGAACCAAACTTTTGTCTAAGAGAAACTACAACGAATAAACACGACCTATTGTCATCCCTTGAAGCTTTGGGAGAGCTTGGGGCCACACAATCATCCTCTAGGCCTCTCGAATCAAGAAAGCTTCCTATGTTTGTCGATTTGACCAAAAAGTCAAAGATAGACCAAAAGGAACTAAACTTTTATCTAAGAGAAACAGCAACAAGTAACTAAGACATATTCTCATCCCTTTAAGCTTTGGGGAGTGGTTGGGGTCACACAGACATCCTCTACCCCTCTTGAATCCAAAAAACTCTCTAAGTTTGTCCGTTTGACATAAAAGTCGAAGATAGATTAAAAGGAAGCAAGCTGTCATCCAAGAGAAACAACAATGAATGACCAAGACATATTCTGATCCCTTGAAGCTTTGGGGAGACCTTAGGATCACACAAACATCCTCCCGGCCTATTGATACATGAAAACTCGCTAAATTTGTTCGTTCAACCAAAAAGTCAAAGATAGAACAAAAGGAATCAAACTTTCGTCGAAGAAAAACAGCAACAAATAACCACGACATATTATCATCCCTTCAAGCTTTAGGGAGAGGTTGGGGTCACACAAACATCCTGTAGGCCTCTCGAATCATGAAAGCTTTCAAAGTTTGTTCATTTGACTAAAAAGTTAACGATTGATCAAAAGGAAACAAACTTTCGTCTAAGAGAAACAACAACGAATAACCAAGACTTATTGCCATCTCTTGAAACTTTCGTGAGAGCTTGGGGTCACACAAACATCCTCTAGGCCTCTCAAACCATGAAAACTTGTTAAGTTTGTCCGTTTGACCAAAAACTCAAAGAAAGGCCAAGAGGAACCAAACTTTCGTCTAAGACAAACAACAAAAAATAACCAAGATTTATTACCATCCCTTGAAGTTTTGGGGAGCTCTTGGGGTCATACAAAGATCCTCTAGGCCTCTCGATACACAAAAACTTGCAAAGTTTGTTCGTTCGACCAAAATGTCAAGGCTAGACCAAAAGGAACCAAACTTTCATTAAAGAGAAACAACAACAAATAACAACAACATATTCTTATCCCTTGAAGCTTTAGGGAGAGCTTGGGGTTACACAAACGTCCTGCCCTCTTGAATCACGAAAGCTTGCAAAGTTTGTTCGTTTTAAAAAAAGTCAAAGATTGACCAAAATGAAGCAGACTTTCGTTTAAGAGAAATAACAACGAAAAACCAAGACATAATCTCATCCTTTCAAGCTCTGGGCAGACGTTGGGGTCATATAAACATCCTCTAGGCCTCTTGAATCACGAAATCTCATTAAGTTTGTCTATTTGACCAAAAACTCAAAGAAAGGCCAAAAAGGACCAAACTTTCGTTTAAGAGAAACAACAACGAATAACCAAGACTTATTGTCATCTCTTGAAGCTTTGGGGAGAGCTTGGGTCACACAAACACCCTCTAGGCTTATCGAATCACGAAAACTTGTTAAGTTTGTCCGTTTGACCAAAAACTCAAAGAGTGGCCAAAAGGAACCAAACTTTCATCAAAGAGAAACAACAACAAATAACCAAGACTTAGTGCCATCCCTTCTTGCTTTGGGGAGGTCTTAGGGTCGCACAAAGATCCTTTAGGCCTCTCGAATCACGAAAGCTTGTTATATTTGTCCCTTTGACCAAAAAGTCTAAGATAGAACAAAAGAAAGCAAACTTTATCTATGAGAAACAACAACGAATAACCAAGACAAATTCTCATCCCTTGAAGCTTTGGGGAGAGCTTGGAGTCACACAAACATCCTATAGGCCGCTGAAATCATGAAAACTTTCTAAGTTTATCCGTTTGACGAAAAAGTCGAAGATAAAGCAAATGGAACCAAATTTTCGTCTAAGAGAAACCACAACGAATAACCAAGACTTATTGCCGTCCCTTGAAGCCTAGGGGAGAGCTTTGGGTCACACAAACATCCTCTAGGCCTCTCGAATCACGAGAACTTGTTAAGTTTGTCCGTTTTGACCAAAAACTCAAAGAATGGCCAAAAGGAACTAAACTTTTGTTTTAAACAGAAAAAGCAACAAATAATCAAGACTTATTGCCATCACTTCAAGCTTTGGGGAGGGCTTGGGCTCACACAAAGATCCTTTAGGCCTCTCGAATCATGAAAGCTTGCTATGTTTGTCCCTTTTGACCAAAAAGTCTAAGATAGACCAAAAGGAAGCAAACTTTCATCTATGAGAAACAACAAAGAATAACCAAGACACTTTCTCATCCCTTGAAGCTTTGGGGAGAGCATGGGTTCACACAAACATCCTCTACGTCTCTCGAATCCCGAAAACCTACAAAGTTTGTTTGTTTGACCAAAAAGTCAAAGATTGACGAAGGAAGCAAACTTTCGTCTAGGAGAAACAACAACGAATAACCAAGACTTATTGCCATCTCTTGAAGCTTTGGAGAGAGGTTGGGGTCACACAAACATCCTCTAGGCCTCTCAAATCACGAAAACTCATTAAGTTTGTCTAATTGACCAAAAACACAAAGAAAAACCAAGAGGAACCAAACTTTCGTCTAAGAGAAACAACAACAAAGAACCAAGACTTATTGCCATCCCTTGAAGGTTTGGGGAGCACTTGGGGTCACACAAAGATCTTATAGGCCTCTCGATACATGTAAACTCGCTAACTTTGTCCGTTCAACCAAAATGTCATGGCTAGACCAAAAGGAACTAAACTTTCGTTGAAGAGAAACAACAACAACTAACAACGACATATTCTCATCCCTTGAAGCTTTAGGGAGAGCTTGGGGTCTCACAAACATCCTCTAGGCCCCTTGAATAACAAAAACATGCAAAGTTTCTTCGTTTGACCAAAAGTCAAAGATTGACCAAAAGGAAGTAAACCTTGGGGTCACACAAAGATCCGCTTGGCCTCTCGAATCACGAAAGCTTGTTAAGTTTGTCCCTTTGACCAAAAAGTCTAAGATAGACTAAAAGAAAGTAAACTTTCATCTATGAGAAACAACAACGAATAACCAAGACATATTCTCATCCCTTGAAGCTTTGGGAGAGCTTGGCATCATACAAACATCCTCTAGGACTCTCAAATCTTGAAAACTTTCTAAGTTTATCCGTTTGATGAAAAAGTTGAAGATAGAGCAAATGGAACCAAACTTTTGTCTAAGGGAAACCACAACGAATAACCAAGACTTATTGCCGTCCCTTGAAGCTTTGGGGAGATCTTGGGGTCACACAAACATCCTCTAGGCCTCTCGAATCACGAGAACTTGTTAAGTTTGTCCGTTTGACTAAAAACTCAAAGAATGGCAAAAGGATCCAAACATTCGTTAAAGAGAAATAACAACAAATAATCAAGACTTATTGCCATTCCTTCAAGCTTTGGGGAGGGCTTGGGGTCACACAAAGGTCCTCTAGGCCCCTCGAATCACGAAGTCTTGTTAAGTGACGTGATTTGTCGAACTCACTCAAATTAACTAGGCTTATAAAGAAATTTGTAATATAGGACAACCTGAATTGTCTCCAAAGGATTTTTGAATAAGACTAAATCATTCAATTGAAAAACAGATTAATAAACAGGGGGGAGTTTTAATACGATTGAAATTAAGGCAAGAGATAAAACGAAATTAACAAATTAAAAGAAATCAACCAACCCAGAATTACTGAATTTCGTGGTTGACCCTAAACAAATCGGAATCCCTGCATTCATATAGAAACCCTTTCTACTAGACAATCACCTAGCATTTAATCAAACACTTGCGCGTTCACTCATGCCATCGCACAGTATTCACTTTAACCTGTTTTGATTTTAAATCCCTTGGGTTAATCAACCTAAATATTAAATCTAACATTTAATCCATTCCCCTGGATGATCAAAATATAGAAATCATGGACAAACCTCTTCCGCTCAGATTCAACGTACACAATCGTGTTGCTCAATTCGAGTAAAGCGGAAGAGAAACGGATTCAGTTCAGGGAGAGCACGAGTCCTCTAGATTCAACAATAGAATCCTTAACTTGTGGGTTGATTGAATGGAAAGTTAGCCTATCATGGCTATGCACAAATAGAAAACGAAAAAGAAAGAAAGAGAAGAACAAGATGAACAGAAGAGAGAAAAGAAGAGAGGTGTTCTTGATACAAAATTTCACAAATGTCAAAGCTCCTGCCGTCTCCGTAATCTGCTGTTTTAACCTAAAACTAAACTGGGTCAGGGGCTCCAAAACTGGCCCAAATTAAAACATAACTAATGGTTTTGGTCCCATACAATTTGGGCTCCTAATTAGAAAGTTACGCCAAATTAACTAAACATAGCTCCAGAATTCCGTGACTGACTTTGGCTCCAATTTTGACTACCTTTTTGTCCGAATTTGGCCTTCAAGCCCCTAATACCATTTGTAGCTCTTTGAGTTATCTGCAAAACGAACAAAGAATGAGGTTAATCAGATACCTAGAACAAAAGTTATGATCAAAATACTAGAACAATGTAAATCTGGAAAATTAGCACGAAAAATGAATTAAATCCAATTAAAACCCCAAAGTCCAATTTAGACCAAAAATCATTAATTACACACTAAACAGCCCTAAAAATCATTAATCAAATACAACAATTAAGTGTGATAAAATTCAATTATCACTAAGTTTGTCCCTTTGACCAAAAAGTCTAAGGCAGACCAAAAGGAACCAAACTCTTGTCTATGAGAAACAACAACAAATAACCAAGACATATTCTCTTCCCTTGAAGCATTGGGGATAGCTTGGGGTTACACAAACATCCTCCAGGCCTCTTGAATCCTGAAAACTACGAAGTTTGTCTGTTTGACTAAAAAGTCAAATATAGGCCAAAACTAACCAAACTTTCTTCTAAGAGAAACAACAACATCGTCTAGGCCTCTCGAACCATGAAAGCTTACTAACTTTGTTCGTTTGACCAAAATGTTAAAGATAGACTAAAAGAAAGCAAACTTTCTTATATAAGAAACAACAACGAATAACCGAGACATATTCTCATCCTTTGAGTTTTTGCGGAGGGCTTGGGGTCACACTAACATCCTTTAGGCCTCTCAAATCATGAAAACTTGCTAAGTTTGTATGTTTGACCAAAAAGTCAAAGATAGGCTAAAAGGAAGCAAACGTTTATTTATGAGAAATAACAACGAATAACTAAGACATATTCTCATCCCTTGAAGTTTTGGGGAGAGCTTGGGGTCACACAAACATCCTTTAGCCCTCTGGAAACACAAAAGCTTGCTAAGTTCTTCGTTTGACCAAAAAGTCAAATATAGACCAAAAGGAAGCAAACTTTCGTTTATGAGAAATAACAACGAATAACCAAGACATATTATCATCCCTTGAAGCTTTGGGAAGAGCTTGGGGTCACACAAATATACTCTAGGTCTCTCAAATCACGAAAGCTTGCTAAGTTTGTCCGTTTGACAAAAAGTCAAAGATAGACCAAAAAGAATCAAACATTCGTCCAAGAGAAACAACAACGAATAACCAAGATATTTTCTCATCCCTTGAAGCTTTAGGAAGATCTTGGGGTCACACAGCCATCCTCTAGGCCTCTCAAATCACGAAAACATGCTAAGACATATTCTCATCCTTTGAAGCATTGGGGAGAGGTTGCGGTCACACAAACTTCCTCTAGGCTTCTCAAATCCCGTAAACTTATTAAGTTTGTCCGTTGAACCAAAAAGTCAAAGATAGACCAAAAAGAACTAAACTTTCATCTAAGAGAAATCACAACGAATAACCAAGACTTATTGACATCCATTGAAGCTTTGTGGAGAGGTTTGGGTTACACAAACATCCTCTAGGCCTCTCGAATCACGAAAGCTTGCTAAGTTTGTCTGTTTGACTAAAAAGTCAAAGATAGACCAAAAGTAACTAAACTTTCATCTAAGAGAAATAATAATGAATTACTAAGACAGATTCTCATCCCATGAAGCTTTGGCTAGAGCTTGTGGTCACACAAACATCCTCTAAGCCTTGCAAATCTCGAAAAAGTGTTACGTTTGTCCGTTGGACCAAAAAGTCAAAGATAGACCAAAAGGAACCAAACTTTCGTCGAAGAGAAACAACAACGAATAACCAAGACATATTCACATCCCTTGAAGCTTTGGGGAGAGCTTGGGGTCACACAAACATCCTCTAGGCCTCTCGAATCACGAGAA
Source organism: Castanospermum australe (assembly GCA_019955255.1). Classification (NCBI taxonomy): domain Eukaryota; kingdom Viridiplantae; phylum Streptophyta; class Magnoliopsida; order Fabales; family Fabaceae; genus Castanospermum; species Castanospermum australe. The sequence goes on from NSJW01000082.1 coordinate 501,341, forward strand.
CTTGCTACATTTGTCTGTTTGACCAAAAGGAACCAAACTTTTGTCGAAGAGAAATAATAATGTATAACCAAGACATATTCTCATCCCTTGAAACTTTGGGGAGAGCTTGGGGTCACACAAATATCCTTTAGGCCTCTCGAACTCTGAAAACTCGCTAAGTTTGTCTGTTTTGGCAAAAAGTATCAGATAGACCAAAAGGAACTAAACTTTCGTCTAAGAGAAACAACAACAAATTACTAAGATGTATTCTCATCCCTTGAAGCTTTGGGGAGAGCTTGGGGTCACACAAACAACCTCTAGGCCCCTTAAATTACAAAAGCTCGCAAAGTGTGTCTATTTGACCAAAAAGTCAAAGATAGACCAAAAGAAAGTAAACTTTCGTCTAAAAAAAACAATAACGAAGAACCAATACATATTCTCATCCTTTGAAGCTTTGGGAAGAGCTTTGGGTCACACTGCATTCTGTAGGCCTCTCAAATCTCAAAAACTTGCTACATTTGTCCGTTTGACCAAAAAGTCAGGATAGAACAAAAGGAAGCAAACATTTGTCTTTGATAAACAACAACAAATAACCAAGACATATCTAGGCCTCCCAAATGACGAAAAGTCGCTACATTTACCCTTTAGACTAAAAAGTCGAAGATAGACCAAAAGCAACCAAACTTTCATCAGAGAGAAACAACAGCAAATAACCAAGACATATTCTCATCCCTTGAATCTCTGGGGAGAGCTTGGGGTCACACAAATGTCCTCTAGGCCTTTCGAATGACGAAAAGTCACTACATTTGTCCATTTCCCTAAAAGGTCAAAGATAAATAAAAAGGAAGCAAACTTTCATCTAAGAGAAACAACAACGAATAACTAAGACATATTCTCATCCCTTGAATCTTTGAGGTGAGATTGGGGTCACACAAACATCCTCTTGGCCTCTCGAATCAAGAAAACTCGCTAAATTTGTCCATTTGACCAGAAAGTCAAAGCTAGACCAAAAGGAAGCAAACTTTAGTTTAAGAGAAACAACAACGAATAACCATGACATATTCTCATCCTTTGAAGCTTTGGGGAGAGGTTGGGGTCGCACAAACATCCTCTAGATGTCTTGAATCACTAAAACTCGCTAAGTTTGTCCGTTGACCAAACGGTCAAAGATAGACCGAAAGAAACCATGCATTCATCTAAGAGAAACAACAGTAAACAACCAAGACATATTCGTATCCCTTCAAGCTTTGGGGAGAGAGCTTGGGGTCACCCAAACATCCTCTAGAATCCCTGAATCACGAAAACTTTCTAAGTTTGTCTATTTGACCAAAAAGTCAAAGGTGGACCATAAGGAACCAAACCTTTGTCTAAGAGAAACAACAACGAATTACTAAGACATATTCTCATCCCATGAAACTTTGGGGAGAGCTTGGGGTCACACAAACATCCTCTACGCCTCTCAAATGGTGAAAACTAGCTAAGTTTGTTCGTTTGACTAAAAAGTCAAAGATAGGCCAAAAGGAACCAAACTTTCATCTAAGAGAAACAACAATGAATAACCAAGACATATTCCCATCGATTGAAGCTTTGGGGAGAGCATGGGGACACACAAGCATCCTTTAGGCCTCTCGAATCATGAAAACTCGCTAAATTCATCCATTTGACCATAAAGTCAAAGCTAGACCAAAAGGAAGTAAACTTTCGTCTATGAGAAACAACAACGAATAACTAAGACATATTCTCATCTTTTGAAGCTTTGGGGAGAGTTTGGGGTCACACAAACATCCTTTAGGATTCTCAAATCCGGAAAACTCTCTAAATTAGTACATTTGACCACAAAGTCAAAGATATACCAAAAGGAAGCAAACTTTCGTTTATGAGAAATAGCAACGAATAACCAGGACATAATCACGTCCCTTGAAGCTTTGGGGTCATACAAACATGCCCTAGGCCTCTCAAATAACGAAAGCTTGTTAATGTCATCCGTTTGACCATAAAGTCAAAGCTAAACCAAAAGGAAGCAAACTTTCATCTAAGATAAACAACAGCGAATAACCAAAACATATTCTCATCCCTTGAAACTTTGGGAGAGCTTGGGGTCACCTAAACATCTTCTAGGCTTCTCAAATCATGAAGACATGCTAAGTTTGTCCGATTGACCAAAAAGTGAAACATACGTTAATGGGAACCAAACTTTCATCTAAGAGAAACAATAGCGAAGCTTAGGGTCACACAAACATTCTCTTGCCCTCTCGAATCACAAACGCTTGCTAAGTTTGTCCGTTTGTTGGAAAAGCCATTGATATACAATACAGAAGCAAACTTTCATCTATGAGAAACAACAACGAATAATTAAGACATACTCTCATCCCTTGAATCTTTGGGGTGAGATTGGGGTCACACAAAAATTTGTCCATTTGACCAGAAAGTCAAAGCTAGACCAAAAGGAAGCAAACTTTAGTTTAAGAGAAACAACAACGAATAACCAAGACATATTCTCATCCTTTGAAGCTTTGGGGAGAGGTTGGGGTCGCACAAACATCCTCTAGACATCTTGAATCACTAAAACTCGCTAAGTTTGCCCGTTTGACCAAAGGGTCAAAGTTAGACCGAAAGAAACCATGCATTCATCTAAGAGAAACAACAGTAAACAACCAAGACATATTCGTATCCCTTCAAGCTTTGGGGAGAGCTTGGGTCACCCAAACATCCTCTAGGCACCCTGAATCATGAAAACTTGCTAAGTTTGTCTAATTGACCAAAAAGTCAAAGGTGGACCATAAGGAACCAAACCTTTGTCTAAGAGAAACAATAATGAATTACCAAGACATATTCTCATCCTTTGAAGCTTTGGGGAGAGGTTAGGGTCGCACAAACATTCTCTAGACGTCTTGAATCACTAAAACTCGCTATGTTTGTCCGTTTGACCAAAGGGTCAAAGATAGACCGAAAGAAACCATGCATTCATCTAAGAGAAACAACAGTAAACAACCAAGACATATTCATATCCCTTCAAGCTTTGGGGAGAGCTTGGGGTCACCCAAACATCCTCTAGGCCCCCTGAATCACGAAAACTTGCTAAGTTTGTATTTGACCAAAAAGTCAAAGGTGGACCATAAGGAACCAACCCTTTATCTAAGAGAAACAACGACGAATTACCAAGACATATTCTCATCCCATGAAGCTTTGGGGAGAGCTTTGGGTCACACAAACATCCTCTACGCCTCTCAAATGGTGAAAACTAGCTAAGTTTGTTCGTTTGACTAAAAAGTCAAAGATAGGCCAAAAGGAACCAAACTTTTATCTAAGAGAAACAACAATGAATAACCAAGACATATTCCCAACGATTGAAGCTTCGGGGAGAGCTTGGGGTCACACAAGCATCCTTTAGGCCTCTCAAATCATGAAAACTCGCTAAATTCATCCATTTGACCATAAAGTCAAAGCTAGACCAAATGGAAGTAAACTTTCGTCTATGAAAAACAACAACGAATAACTAAGACATATTCTCATCTTTTGAAGCTTTGGGGAGTGTTTGGGGTCGCACAAACATCCTCTAGGATTCTCAAATCCGGAAAACTTGCTAAATTAGTACATTTGATCACAAAGTCAAAGATAGACCAAAAGGAAGCAAACTTTCGTCTATGAGAAATAGCAACGAATAACCAGGACATAATCACATCCCTTGAAGCTTTGGGGAGAGTTTGGGGTCATACAAACCTGCCCTAGGCCTCTCAAATAATGAAAGCTTGTGAATGTCATCCGTTTGACCATAAAGTCAAAGCTAAACCAAAAGGAAGCAAACTTTCATCTAAGATAAACAACAGCGAATAACCAAAACATATTCTCATCCCTTAAAACTTTGGGAGAGCTTGGGATCACCTAAACATCCTCTAGGCTTCTCAAATCATGAAGACATGCTAAGTTTGTCTGATTGACCAAAAAGTGAAACATATGTTAATGGAAACCAAACTTTCATCTAAGAGAAACAATAGCGAAGCTTGGGGTCACACAAACATTCTCTTGCCCTCTCGAATCACAAACGCTTGCTAAGTTTGTCCGTTTGATGGAAAAGCCCTAGATAGACCAAACAAAAGCAAACTTTCATCTATGAGAAACAACAACGAATAACCAAGACATATTCTCATCCCTTGAAGCTTTGGAAAGAGCTTGGGGTCACACAAACATCCTCTAAGCCTCTTGAATAATGTAAACTAGCTAAATTCATCCATTTGGACAGAATGTCAAAGATAGACGAAAAGGAACCAAACTACTGTCTAAGAGAAACAACAAAGAATAAGTAAGCCATAGTCTAATCCCTTGAAGCTTTGGGGAGAGCTTGGGGTCACACAAACATCCTCTAAGCCTCTCAAATCATGAAAACATGCTAAGTTTGTCCGATTAATCAAAAAGTCAAAGATAGGTTAAAAGGAACTAAACATTCGTCTAAGAGAAACAATAGTGACGCTTGGAGTTACACAAACATTCTCTTGCCCTCTCAAATCACAAACGCTTGCGAAGTTTGTCCGTTTGATGAAAAAGCCATAGATAGACTAAAAGGAAGCAAACTTTCATCGATGAGAAACAACAACGAATAACCAATATATATTCTCATTCCTTGAAGCTTTGGGAAGAGTTTGGGGTCACCTAAACATCCTCTAAGCCTCTCGAATCAGGTAAACTAGCTAAATTTGTCAATTTGAACAGAATGTCAAAAATAGACGAAAAGGAACCAAACTTTTGTCTAAGAGAAACAACGACTAATAAACAAGACATATTCTAAACCCTTGAAGCTGTGGGGAAAGCTTGGGGTTCCACAAACATCCTTTAGGCCTCTCAAATTGTGAAAACTTACTAAGTTTGTTCGATTGACCAAAAGTCAAAGATAGGCCAAAAGGAACCAAACTTTCGTCTAAGAGAAACAACAGCGAAGGTTGGGGTCATACAAACATCCTCTAGCGTTTTCGAATCACGAAAGCTTGCTATGTTTTTCCGTTTCACCAAAAAGCCCAAAATAGACAAAAAGGAAGCAAACTTTCGTCTAAGAGAAACAACAAAAAATTATCATGACATATTCTCATCCTTTGATGCTTTGGGGAGAGCTTGGGGTTATACAAACATCCTTTAGGCCTCCCGAATCATGAAAACTTGCTAAGTTTGTCCGTTTGACCAACAAGTCAAAAATAAACCAAAAAGAACCAAACTTTCGTCATTGAAAAACAACAACTAATAACTAAGACATAATCTTGTCCCTTGAAGCTTTGAGGAGAGCTAGGGGTCATCCAAACTTCCTGTAGGCCTCTTAAACCATGAAAAGTCGCTACATTTGTCTGTTTGACAAAAAAATCAAATATAAACCAAAAGGAAGCAAACTCACATCTTTCAGAAACAACAACGAATAACCAAGACATATTCTCATCCAATGAAGCTTTCGGGAGAGCTTAGGGTCATACAAACGTCCTCTAGGCCTCACGAATCACAAAAAGTCATTACATTTGCCTGTTTGTCCAAAAAGCCAAAGATAGGCCAAAAGGAATCACACTTTCATCTAACATAAATAACAACAAATAACCAAGACATATTCTCATCCCTTGAAGCTTTGGGGAGAGCTTGGGGTCAAACAAATTTGTTCTACGCCTCTCGAATCATGAAAACTCACTAAGTTCCTCCGCTTGACCATAAAGTCAAAGCTAAACCAAAAGGAACTAAACTTTTGTCCGAGAGAAACAACAGTGAATAACCAAGACATAGTCTCATCCCTTGAAGTGTTGGGGAGAGCTTGGTGTCACATAAACGTCCTCTAGGCCTCTCGATTCACGAAAACTCACTAAGTTTGTCCGTTTGACCAAAAAGTCATAGATAGATCAAAAGGAACCAAACTTTCGCAAAAGAGAAACTATAGTGAACTGCCAACAAAAATTCTCAACCCTTGTGGCTTTGGGGAGAGCTTGGGGATACACAAACATCCTCAAGGCATCTCGAATCACGAAAACACCCTAAGTTAGTCCGTTTGGCCAAATAGTCAAAGATAGACCAAAAGTAACTAAACTTTCGTTTAAGAGAAACAACCGCAAATAATGAAGAGATATTCTCATCCTTTGAAGCTTTGGGGAGAGCTTGGGGTCACACAAACAACCTCTAGGCCTCTCGAATCCTGAAAACTTGTAACATTTGCCCATTTAACTAAAAAGTCAGCGATAGACCCAAAGGAAGCAAACTTTCGTCTAAGAGAAACAACAATGAATAACCAAGACATATTTTCATCCCTTGAAGCTTTGGGGGGAGCACGGGATCACTCAAACATCCTTTAGGCCTTTTGAATCATGAAAGCTCGTTAAGGTTGTCCGTTTGACGAAAAAGTTAAAGAAAGACCCGAAAGGAACCAAGCTTTTTGTCTAAGAGAAACAATGAATTACCAAGATGTATTCTCATCCCCATGAAGCTTTGGGGAGAGCTTGGGGTCACATAAACATCCTCTAGACCGTTCGAATCACGAAATGTCGTTACATTGGTCTGTTTGACCAAAAAGTCAAAGAAAGACCATAAGGAAGCAAACTCTCATCTATGAGAAAAGCAACGAATAACCAAGACATATTCTCATCCCTAGAAGCTTTGGGGTGATCATGGGGGCACACAAACAACCTCTAGGCCTCTCAAATTATGAAAACTCGCTAAGTTTGTTTGTTTGGCTAAAAACTCAAAGATAGGCCAAAAGGAATCAAGCTTTCGCCTAAGAGAAACAATAACGAATAACCAAGATAAATTCCCATCCCTTGAAGCTTTAGGTAGAGCTTCGGTTCACACAAACATCCCCTAGGCCTCTCGAATTATGAAAACTCGCTAACTTTGTTTGTTTGACTAAAAAGTCAAACATAGAACTTAAGGAACCAAACTTTCGTCTAAGCAAAACAATAACGAATTACCACGACATATTCTCATCCCTGTAAGCTTTGGGGAGAGCTTTGGGTCACACAAACATCCTCTATGCCTCTCAAATCACAAAAACTTGCTACGTTTGTCCGTTTGACCAAAAAAGTCAAGGATAGGCGAGAAGGAACTATAGTTTCGTCTAAGAGAAACAATAGCGAATAACCAAGACTTATTGTCATACCTTAAAACTTTGGGGAGAGCTTGGCATCACACTAACATCCTCAAGGACTCTCGAATCGCGAAAACTTGCTAATTTTGTCCGTTTGACAAAATAGTCAAAAATAGACCAAAAGGAATGAAACTTTCGTCTAACTGAAACAACAACAAGTAACCGAGACATATTCTCATCCCTTAAACCTTTGGGAGAGCGGGGGTCATACAGACATCGTCTAGGACTCTTGAATCGCGAAAACTCACTAAGTTTGTCTGTTTGACCAAAAACTCAAAGATAAACCCAAAGGAACCAAACTTTCGTCTAACAGAAACAAGAACGAATAACCGAGACATATTCTCATCCCTTGAAGCTTTAGGGAGAGTTTGGGGTCACACAAACATCCTCTAGGCCTCTCGAATCGTGAAAACTTGCTAATTTTGTTTGTTTGACCAAAAAGTCAAACGTAGACAATAAGGAACTAAACTTTCATTTAAGTGAAACGATGACGAATTACAAAGCCATATTCTCATCCCTTGAAGCTTTGGGGAGAGCACGGGATCACACAAACATCCTCTAGGCCTCTTGAATCTTGAAAACTCGCTAAGGTTGTCCGTTTGACGAAAAAGTTAAAGAAAGACCGAATGGAACCAAGCGTTCGTCTAAAAGAAACAACGAATTACCAAGATGTATTCTCATCCCATGAAGCTTTGGGGAGAGCTTGGGGTCTAACAAACATCCTCTTAGCCGCTCGAATCACAAAAAGTAGTTACATTGGTCCGTTTGAACAAAAAGTCAAAGAGAGACCAAAAGGAAGCAAACTCTCGTCTATGAGAAATAGCAACAAATAACCAAGACATATTCTCATTCCTAGAAGCTTTTGGGTGATCTTAGGGGCACACAAACATCTTCTAGGCCTCTTAAATTATGAAAACTTGCTAAGTTTGTCTGTTTAGCCAAAAAGTCAATGATAGACGAAAAGGAACCAAGCTTTCGTCTAAGAGAAATAATAACGAATAACCAAGACTTATTGGCATCCCTTAAAACTTTGGGAAGAGCTTGGCATCACACTAACATCCTCAAGGCCTCTCAAAACCCTAAAACAAACTAATTTTGTCTGTTTGATGAAAAAGTCAAAAATAGACAAAAAGGAACGAAACTTTCATCTAACTGGAATAACAACGAATAACCGAGACATATTCTCATCCCTTAAACCTTTGGGGAGAACGTGGGGTCATACTGGCATCCTCTAGGCCTCTCGAATCGAGAAAACTCGCTAAGTTTGTCTGTTTGACTAAAAAGTCAAAGGTAGACCAAAAGGAACCAAACTTTCGTCTAACAGAAACAAGAACGAATAACCGAGGCGTATTCTCATCGATTGAAGCTTTAGGGAGAGCTTGGGGTCACACAAACATCCTCTAAGCCTCTCAAATCATGAAAACTTACAAAGTTTGTTCGTTTGACCAAAAAGTCAAACGTAGACCATAAGGAACCAAACTTTCATTTAAAAGAAACGATGACGGATTACCAAGATATATATTCTCATCCTTTGAAGCTTTGGGGAGAAATTGGGGTCACACAAACATGCTCTAGCCCTCTCGAATCACGAAAACTCACTAAGTTCTTCCGTTTGACCATAAGGTCAAAGCTAGACCAAAAGGAACCAAACTTTTGTCTAAGAGAAACAACAACGAATAACCAAGACATATTCTCATCTTTTGAAGCTTTGGGGAAAGCATGGGGTCACATAAAAACTTCCTCTAGGCCTTTTGAATCATGAAAACTTGCTATGTTTGTCCGTTTAACCAAAAAGTCAATGATAGACGCAAAGGAACCAAACTTTTGTCATAGAGAAGCAACAATGAATAACCAATACATATTCTAGTCCATTGAAGCTTTGGAGAGAGCTTGGGGTCACACAAACTTCCTGTAGGCCTCTTGAATCATGAAAACTTGCTAAGCTTGTGCGTTTGACCAACATGTCAAAGATATACCAAAAGGAACTAAACTTTCATCATAGAGAAACAACAATGAATAACCATGACATATTCTCGTCCCTTAAAGCTTTGGGGAGAGCTTGGGGTCACAGAAACTTCCTGTAGGTCTCTCGAATCGCAAAAAGTCGCTACATTTGTCTGTTTGACCAAAAAGTTAAAGATAGGCCAAAAGGAACCAAACTTTCATCTAAAAGAAATAACAATGAATGACCAAGACATATTCTCATCCCTTGAAGCTTTTGGGAGAGCTTCGAGTTACACAAACATCCTCTAGGCCTATTGAATCACCAAAACTAGCTAAGTTTGTCCATTTGCCTAAACCGCCAAAGATAGACCGAAAGGAACCAAACTTTCTTCTAAGAGAAACAACAATGAATAATCAAGACATATTCTCGCCCCTTGAAGCTTTGGGGAGAGCTTGGGGTCACACAAAACATCCTCTAGGCCGATTTGAATCATTCGAAAACACGCAATACAAGTTTGTCTCATTTGACCAAAAAGTCAAAGATAGACCAAAAGGAACCAAACTTTCGCGTAAGAGAAACTATAGTGAACTGCCAACACAAATTTTCAACCCTTGTGGCTTTGGGAAGAGCTTGGGGATACACAAACATCCTCAAGGCATCTCAAATAACAAAAACACACTAAGTTTGTCCATTTGGCCAAATAGTCAAAGATAGACCAAAAGTAACTAAACTTTCGTTTAAGAGAAACAACCGCAAATAACGAAGAGATCTTCTCATCCTTTAAAGCTTAGGGGACAGCTTGTTATATTTGTCCCTTTGACCAAAAAGTCTAAGATAGACCAAAAGAAAGTAAACTTTCGTCCAAGGGAAACAAATAATGAAATAACCAAGACATATTTCTCATCCCTTGAAGCTTTGGGGAGAGCACGGGGTCACACAAACATCCTCTAGGCCTCTTCAGTCATGAAAACTCGACAAGGTTGTTCGTTAGACCAAAAAGTTAAAGAAAGACCGAAAGGAACCAAGCTTTTATCTAAGAGAAACAACAGCAAATAACCAAGACATGTTCTCATCCTTGCAGCTTTAGGGTCACACAAACATCCTCTAGCCTCTCGAATCACGAAAACTCGCTAAGTTTGTCTGTTTAACCAAAAAGTCTAAGATTGACCAAAAGGAACCAAACATTCGGCTAAGAGAAACAATAACGAATAACCAAGTCATATTCTCATCCTTTGAAGCTTAGGGAGAGCTTGGGGTCACACAAATATCCTCTAGGCCGCTCGAATCACGAAAAGTCGTTACATTGGTCCGTTTGACTAAAAAGTCAAAAAGAGACCTTAAGGAAGAAAACTCTCGTCTATAAGAAACAACAATGAATAACTAAGACATATTCTCATCTCTATAAGCTTTGGGGTGATATTGGGGGCACACAAACATCTTCTAGGCCTCTCGAATTGCGAAAACTTGCTAAGCTTGTTTGTTTGACTAAAAAGTCAAACGTAAACCATAAGGAACAAAACTTTCATCTACGATAAATTATAACGAATTACCACGACATATTGTCATCTCTTGAAGCTTTGGGGAGAGCTTGGGGTCACACAAACATCCTCTAGGCCTCTCAAGTCACAACAACTTGCTACGTTTGTCCGTTTGACAAAAAAGTCAAGGATAGGCGAAAAGAAACTAAAGTTTCGTCTAAGAGAAACAATAACGAATAACCAAGACTTATCGCCATCCTTTAAAATTTTGGGGAGAGCTTGGCATCACACTCTCATCCTCAAGGCCTCTCGAATCCCGAAAACTAGCAAATTTTGTCCGTTTGATGAAATAGTCAAAAATAGACCAAAAGGAGTCAAACTTTTGTCCAACAGAAACAACAACGAATAACCGAGACATATTCTCATCCCTTGAAGCTTTGGGGAGAGCTTGGGGTCATACAGACATCCTATAGGCCTCTCAAATCGCGAAAACTGGCTAAGTTTGTCTATTTGAATAAAAAGTCAAAGGAAAACCATAAGGAACCAAACTTTCATCTAAGAGAAACAATAACGAATAACCAAGATATGTTGTCATCCCTTGAAGCTTTTGGCAGAGCTTGGGGTCACACAAATGTCCTCAAGACCACTTGAATTATGAAAACTCGCTAAGTTTGTTCGTTTGACCAAAAAGTCAAAAACAGACTAAAAAGAACCAAACTTTCGTCTAACAGAAACAAGAACGAATAACCTAGACATATTCTCATCCCTTGAAGCTTTGGGGAGAGCTTGGGGTCACACAAACGTCCTCTAGGCCTCTCAAATCGTGAAAACTTACTAAGTTTGTTCGTTTGACCAGAAAGTCAAATGTAGACCATAAGGAACCAAACTTTCATCTAAGAGAAACGGTGACGAATTACCAAGACATATTCTCATCTCTTGAAGCTTTGGGAGAGATTCGGGTCACACAAACATGCTCTAGGACTCTCGAATCAGGAAAATTCACTAAGTTCTTCCGTTTGACCATAAGGTCAAAGCTAGACCAAAAGGAACCTAACTTTCGTCTAAGAGAAATAACAACAAATAACCCAGACATATTCTCATCCTCTGAAGCTTTGGGGAAAAAGCAAGGGGTTCACACAAAACATCTCTAGGCTCTTGAATCATGAAAACTTGCTATGTTTGTCTGTTTGACCAAAAAGTCAATGATAGACCAAAAGGAACCAAACTTTCGTCTAATAGAAATAACAACGAATAATCGAAAACTCATTAAGTTCTTCCATTTGACGATAAAGTCAAAGCTAGACCAAAAGGAAACGTAATTTCATTCGAGAGAAACAACAGCGAGTAGCCAAGACATATTCTCATCCCATGAACCTTTAGGGAGAGCTTGGGATCAAACAAACATCCTCTCAGCCTCTTGAATCATGAAAACTGGCTAAGTTTGTCTGTTTGACTAAAAAGTCAATGACAGACTAAAAAGGAATCAAACTTTCGTCTATAAAAAATAATAACGAATAACTAAGACATAGTCTATTCCTTTAAGCTTTGGGGAGAGCTTGGGGTCTCACAAACGTCCTCCAAGCCTCTTGAATGATGAAAGGTTGCTACATTTATCTGTTTAACTAAAAAGTCAAAGATAGACTAAAAGGAAGCAAAACTTTCGTCTAAGAGAAACAACAACGAAACAACCAAGACATATTCTCATCCCTTGAAACTTTGGGGAGAGCATGGGATCACACAAAAATCTTCGAGGCCTCTCGAATCTTGAAAACTCGTTAAGTTTATCTGTTTGACCAAATAGTCAAAGATAGACTGAAAGGAACAAAGCTTTCGTCTAAGAGAAATAACAGTAAATAACCAAGACATATTCTCATCCCTTCAAGCTTTGGGGAGAGCTTGGGGTCACACAAACATGCTCTATGCCTCCTGAATGACAAAAAGTTGCTACATATGTCCGTTTGATCAAAAAGTCAATGATAGACTGAAAGGAAGCAAACTTTTATCTAAGAGAAAACAACAACAAATAACCAAGATTTATTCTCATCCTTTGAAGCTTTGGGGAGAGCTTGGGTCGCGTAAACATCTTCTAGGCCTCTCAAAACACAAAAACTTGCTCCGTTTGTCCGTTTGACCAAAAAGTCAAGGATAGACAAAAAAGAACCAAAGTTTCGTCTAAGAGAAACAATAACGAATAACCAAGACTTATTGCCATCCTTTAAAACTTTGGGGAGAGCTTGGCATCACGCTAACATCCTCAAGGCCTCTCGAATCCAGAAAACTTTCTAATTTTGTCCGTTTGAAGAAATAGTCAAAAAAGACCAAAATGAACCAAACTTTTGTCTAAGAGAAATAACAGTGAATAACCGAGACATATTCTCATTCCTTGAAGCTTTCGGGAGACCTTGGGGTTGTACAGACATCCTCTAGGCCTCTCGAATAGCGAAAACTCGCTAAGTTTGTCTGTTTGACAAAAAAGTTAAAAGTAGGGGATAAGGAACCAAACTTTCATCTAAGAGAAACAATAACGAATAAACAAGACATGTTCTCATCGCTTGAAGCTTTGGGCAGAGCTTGGGGTCACACAAACGTCCTCTAGACCACTCGAATTTTGAAAACTCGATAAGTTTGTCCGTTTGACCAAAAAGTCAAAAATAGACTAAAAGGAATCAAACTTTCGTCTAACAGAAACAAGAACGAATAAACGAGACACATATTCTCATCCCTTGAAGCTTTGGGGAGAGCTTGGAGTCACACAAATGTCTTCTAGGCCTCTCGAATCGTGAAAACTTGCTAAGTTTGTTCGTTTGACCAGAAAGGCAAATTTATACCATAAGGAACCAAACTTTCATCTAAGAGAAACGATGACAAATTACCAAGACATACTCTCCTCCCTTGAAGCTTTGGGAAGAGATTGGGGTCACACAAACATCTCTAGGCCTCTCGAATCAGGAAAACTCACTAAGTTCTTCCGTTTGACCATAAGGTCAAAGCTAGACCAAAAGGAACCTAACTTTTATCTAAGAGAAACAACAACGAATAACTAAGACATATTCTCATCCTTTGAAGCTGTGGGGAAAGCAAGGGGTCACACAAACATCCTCTAGGCTTCTTGAATCATGAAAACTTGCTATTTTTATCCGTTTGACTAAAAAGTCAATGATAGACCAAAAGGAACCAAACTTTCGTCTAACAAAAACAACAACCAATAACCGAGACATATTCTCAATGCTTGAAGCTTTGGGGAGAGCTTGGGGTCACACAAACATCCTCTAGCCACTCGAATCACAAAAAACTCGCTAAGTTTGTTTGTTTGAGTAAAAAGTCTAAGATTGACCAAAAGGAACAAAACATTCGTCTAAGAGAAACAATAACGAATAACCAAGACATATTCTCATCCTTTGAAGCTTTAGGGAGAGCTTGGGGTCAAACAAAGATCCTCTAGGCCGCTCGAATCACGAAAAGTCGTTACATTGGCCTGTTTGACCAAAAAGTCAAAGAGAGACCTTAAGGACGCAAACTCTCGTCTATGAGAAATAACAACGAATAACCAAGACATATTCTCATCCTAAGAAGCTTTGGCCTCTCGAATTATGAAAACCTGCTAAGTTTGTCTGCTTGGCCAAAAAGTCAAAGATAGGCCAAAAGGAACTAAGCATTCGTCTAAGAGAAACAATAACAAATAACCAAGATAAAATCCCATCTCTTGAAGCTTTGGGTAGAGCGTTGGTTCACACAAGCATCCTCTAGGCCTCTCGAATTACGAAAACTCGCTAAGTTTGTTTGTTTGACTAAAATGTCAAACATAGACCATAAGGAACCAGACTTCCGTTTAAGAGAAACAATAACGATTTACCACGACATATTCTCATGCCTTGAAGCTTTGGGGAGAGCTTGGGTCACACAAACATCCTCTAGGCCTCTCAAATCACAAAACTTGCTCCGTTTGTTCGTTTGACCAAAAAGTCAAGGATAGACCAAAAGGAACCAAAGTTCCGTCTAAGAGAAACAATAACAAATAACCAAGACTTATTGCCATCCCTTAAAACTTTGGGGAGAACTTGGCATCACGCTAACATCCTCAGGGCCTCTCGAATCCCAAAAACTTACTAATTTTGTCCGTTTGACGAAATAGTCAAAAATAGACCAAAAGGAACCAAACTTTCGTCTAACAGAAACAACAGCGAATAACCAAGACATATTCTCATCCCTGGAAGCTTTGGGGAGACCTTGGGGTCGTACAGACATCCTCTAGGCTTCTCAAATCGCGAAAACTTGCTAAGTTTGTTCGCTTGATCGCAAAGTCAAACGTAGACCATAACGAACCAAACTTTCATTTCAGAGAAACAATAACGAATAACCAAGACATGTTGTCATCCCTTGAAGCTTTGGGGAGAGCTTGGGGTCACAAAAACATCCTCTAGGCCTCTCGAAACATGAAACTCGCTAAGTTTGTCTGTTTGACCAAAGAGTATAAGATAGACCAAAGGGAACCAAACTTTCATCAAAGTGAAACAACAACGAATTACCATGACATATTCTCATCTGAGGATGCTTTCGAGAGAGCTTGGGGTCACACAAACATCCTCTAGGCCATTCGAATCCCAAAAAGTCGTTACGTGTTTCCGTTTGACCAAAAAGTCAAAGATAGACCATAAGGAAGCAAACTCTCGTCTATGAGAAACAACAACGAATAACCATAACTTATTCTCATCCCTTGAAACTTTGGAGTGATCATGGGGGGCCACAAACATCCTCAAGGCCTCTCGAATTATGAAAACTTGCTAAGTTTGCCCATTTGACCAAAAAGTCAAAAATAGGCTGAAAGGAACCAAACTTTCATCTAACAGAAACAACAACGAATAACCGACACATATTCTCATCCCATGAAGCTTTGGGGAGAGCTTGGGGTCACACAAATTCCCTTTAGGCCTCTCGAATCGTGAAAACTTGCTAAGTTTATTCGTTTGACCAGAAAGTCAAAAATAGACCAAAAGGAACTAAACTTTCATCTAAGAGAAACAACAGCATATAACTAAGACATATTCTCATCCCCTGAAGCTTTGGGGAGGGCTTGGGGTCACACAAATGTCCTCTAGGCCTCTCAAATTGTGAAAAATTGCTAAGTTTGTTTGTCTAACTAAAAAGTCAAAAATAGACCAAAAGAAAGCAAACTTTCATCTAAGAGAAACAACGACGAATAGTTGGGAATTAGCTGCCATGTTTGCTATCAATTCTCTGGCCGCAGCAGGTGTCTTATCAACTAAAGGTCCACCACTGGCTGCATCCACCATATTTTCTGTCCATGGGTAACAAGCCTTCATAGAAGTACACTATCAGCAACTGATCAGATATCTGGTGGTGTGGACAGCTTGCACATAGCCTCTTGAACCTCTCCCAGTATTCATGCAAATTCCTCTCCATTTGCTTGCCTTATGCCACATATCTCCTTTCTGATTGCAGTGGCTCTTGAGGCTGGGAAAAACTTCTCCAAAAATAATCTCTTCATGTCATTCCAGTTTCCAATGGATGAGGGTTGAAGGTAGTACAGCCAGTCCTTAGCTCCTCCATCTAGAGAGAAAGGAAAAGCTCTCAATTTAATATGCTCCTCATCAATTCCTTGTGGTTTCATTGTGCTGCAAACCACATGGAACTCCTTCAAATGCTTATGTGGATCCTCACCTGCAAGACCAAGAAACTTGGGAAGCAAATGGATAAGACCAGATTTAAGCTCAAAGTCAGCATCAAGATCAGGATATTGGATGCACAAGGGTTGAAGTTAACGTCAGGTGCAGCCAATTCCTTTAAAGTTCTATTGTCCATGCTCTCAGAATTAATGAAACTATTACTAGAATAAGTAAAATCTACACTATTAGAAGAATTAGAAAAAATTAACAGATGGAACAGAATCAGAATGCTCAATATGCTGAATATGCTCAGACTCAGGATCAAGTTCAATAACAATCCTATGACTTAGCCTAGAAGCCCTTCTAGCAACATGCAATGTTCTCTCTATTCAGGATCAAAAGCAATCAGGTCTTGTGTATTGTTACTACTCCTAGTCATACAACATAAGGCATAACAGGCAAAAACACTAACAGCATACAAAATATGTAAACTACACTAAGAAATTAGCCAAAATAAAATCAGAAACACTATCAAATGAATTTTAAAAATTATGGGACCACCACAGTAAAATTCTAAAATGTATTTTTGATTTTTCTATAATTTTTTTGACGATTTTTAAAAATCACGAAAATAAAAAAAAAAATGAAAAAGTGGTTTAAACGATGGAATTTAGCAAGAAAACTCATACCAGATGAAGGAATTTTGAAGATTTTGACCCCAGATTAACCCCAAAGGGTTAGTTTTTGCTCAGGATGATGGATAAACTTTGGATATACCCAGCCGTAGCACCTAACTCCACAGGTTAGTCCAATTATACGACACTTGCGACACTTTTGACACTACTAAGCTACTCTACTCTACTCAAGTGTGGAATAAGGAATAAAATGAAATGCAGCTACTCTACTCTAATCTGCTGTTAATATGCAATAATAGAGATCAAAAGAACAATGCAAAAATATCCCCGGCAGCGGCGCCAAAAATTTGACGTGAACTGTCGAACTCACTCAAATTAACCAGGCTTATAAAGAAATTTGTAATATAGGACAACCTGGATCATCTCCCCAAGGATTTTTTCATAGAACTAAATCACTCAATTAAAAACAAAACAATAAACAGGGGGGAGTTTTAATTCGATTAAAATTAAAGCAAGAAAAAATTAATGTAAGAGATAAAACGAAATTAACAATTTAAAAGCAATCAACCAACCCAGAATTGAGATTTCAAGGACATCCGTCACTGGACAAAGAATTACTGAATCTCGTGGTTGACCCTAAACAAATCGAAATCCCTGCATTCATATAGGAACCCTCTCTACTAGACAATCACCTAGCATTTAATCAAACTCTTGGCGTGTTCACCCATGCCATCGCACAGTGTTCACTTCAACCTGTTTTGATTTTAAGTCCCTTGGGTTAATCAACCTAAATATTAAATCTAACATTTAATCCCTTCTCCTGGATGATCAAAATACAGAAATCATAAAACAAACCTCATGGACAAACCTCATCCGCTCGGATTCAACGTACACAATCGTGTTGCTCAATTCGAGTAAAGGGGGAAGAAAAACGGATTCAGTTCATGGAGAGCACGAGGTCCTCTGGATTCAACAGCAAAATCCTCAACTCATGGGTTGATTGAATGGAAAGTTAGCCTACCATGACTGGGAAAAAAAACAGAAAACGAAAAGGAAAGAAAAAGAAGAACAAGATGAAGAAGATGAGAGAAAGAGAAGAGGTGTAGATCTGAAAATTTCTCCAAAATCAAAAGCTGCTTGTTCATGTTACCTAATATGCTATTTAAACCTAAAACTAAACAGGGTCAGGGCTCCAAAACTGGACCAAATTAAAACATAACTAATGGCTTTGGTCCCATGTAATTTGGACTCCTAATTAAAAAGTTAAGCCAATTAACTAAACATAGCTCCAGAATTTCGTGACTGACTTTGGCTCCAATTTTTGACTGCCTTCTTGTCCGAATTTGGCCTTCAAGCTTCTAATACCATTTGTAGCTCTTTGAGTTATCTGCAAAACGAAAAAAGAATGAGGTTAATCGGATACCTATAACAAAAGTTATGATCAAAATACTGGAACAGTGTAAATCTGGAAAAATAGCACGAAAATGAATTAAATCCAATTAAAAGCCCAAAGCCCAATTTAGACCAAAAATCATTAATTACACACTAAACAGCCCTAAAATCATTAATCAAATGCAAAAATTAAGTGTGAATAAATTCAATTATCATGTGTCAGCACTCATCCAGCCCATGCCTAAAGAAGTGCAAAGATCCAAGGACGTTTACTATTCCTTGCATAATTGGAAATTGTAATTTGATGATTGCATGTTAGACTTAGGTGCTTCCATCAATGTCCATGCCTGAATCTGTTTATAATTCTCTTGGTCTCGGTCCTTTGCCGTGCTACTGGTGTTGTTTATCCAGTAAGCTAATAGAAGTAATGCTCACCCTGCTGGTCTGATTGAGGATGTTTTAGTTAGAGTAAATGAATTAATATTCCCTGCTGATTTTTACATTTTAGAGATGGAGGGTGAGTCTCTAGCAGTGGACCCCCAATTATTCTCAAGGAGGCCTTTCTTTGAAAACAGTAGGCACTAAGATAGATGTGCATTCCTGGTACTTTTCCATGGAATTGGTGATAGTAATTGTGCATTTTAATATATTTGATGCATGAACATCTGGGAAGAGCAATTTAGTTTTGTGCATTGAATGTGATTGATGATGTGGTTGATGATGTTTTTTTCTGAATTGTGTGTTTGATTATCCAGATTTTTTCAATTTGTTAATGACATTGTTGTTTGTGTTTGTACTAATTAAATGATGGTGCCCTGTTTCACTGATTTTTTCATGGCTTTTCCCGAGTTTTTGTGATGCAGTAGATAGTGAATGGTGATTCCTGATTTAATTGGTGATTCTGACTTTCCCTGAGATGTAATTCTGATGTGAACAATGTGCAGTCCGGAGCAAAGTTCTACTTTCTTGAATTTTTTTCAGGCGCTACAGGTTCAATTGATGTACAATGATACAGATTGGTACAACCACCAAGCTTCTCCCTCTACTGAGCAGCCGCCTAAGTTGGAGCTAAAATCTCTTGCTGAATCACTAAAATATGCATTTCTGGAGGAGAATGAGAACTTGCCAGTCATTTGCAAGAAACCTTCTAACTGATCAAGAGGAGTAGCTGCTTGAGATTATTGAAGGAAAATAAGAAGGCAATTGGGCGTGGACTTTAGCTGGCATTGTTGGCAATTAGCCCCTTTCATGTGCAAGCATCAATTTTCATTGGAAGAGTGTGCTAAGCAGTGAGGCAACCTTTAGAAACCCTGAATCCCTTATTCTGGAGTAGTGAAGAAGGAAGTGACTAAGTTCCTGCAAGCTGGCATTATTTACCCCATCTCTGACAGCTAGTGGGTCAGCCCAGTTCAGGTACTCCCAAAAAGTCTGGGTGACTGTATGGCCAACCAGAAAAAAGCGCTAATTCCCACAAGACTCAAGAACAGCTGAAGAGCTGCTGATAGACTACCAGAAACTCACCAGGCCACCGCAAGGATCACTATCCTTTACCCTTTATTGATAAGACATGTTTGAAGTGGTTTGGCTGGCAAGTCTCACTATTGTTTCCTTGGATGGCTTACCAGGCTACTTCCAAATCCATATTGCAATTGACAGATCAAAGAAGAACTACCTTCACATGCCTTGTTGAACATTTGCATACAGAAGGATGTCTTTTTGGACTCTGCAATGCACTTGGAACTTTCAGCAGTGCAATAGTAAGCCACCTTTTCTGATTTTTGATGATTGCATGGAAGTAATTTATGGATGGATTTTAACTGTGTATCGGGTTTTCTTTTTGATGCAGCTTTGGGTAGTTTGGCCTAGAGTCTTGATAAGATGAATTGAGACCATCTTGTGCTGACTTTGAAAAAATGTCATTTCATGGTTGAGTCAGGGATAAGTTTTAGGACACATAGTGTCTAGAAAAATGGGTTTGAGGTTAAAAGAAAAAAAAAAAAAAAAAAAAAAAAAAATTCCCCTGTAAAAAGGAAAAAAAAAGGAAATTGTTATTTCTGCTTTACCTTACCTGCGTCTGTGCGGGAAAGTGCGCTCTTTTCTTGGTCATGCAGGATTCTAACCGGCGTTCATCGAACTTCAACAAGAGTGCCCTCCCCTGTCAACGCATTCTGGGCAGCAGAAAACGGATTTTGTGTTGATGATTAAGTGGCAAGTCGGCCTTTAATCATTTGAAGCGTTGCCTGACCACAATCCGGTGATCCATCGCCAGATTGGTCTTCTTCCATTTGAGCTATGTGCGATGCCTCCAACTATGCTTGTTGGTGCAGGTCTTGCTCAGCCGAGTCAAAATAAGGCCCCTCATTCATTTCCTATGCCTCTCCAAGACTTTTCGATTCGCCCAGTCTAATTACACAACCACTGAGAAAGAACTTTTGACTGTAGTTTTGCACTTGATAAGTTTAGTCATATCTTGCCTAGAATACAGGTGTTATTGTACTTTTCTGACCCATGGCCTTGGAAGTTTCTTTTTCAAAAAAGGCAGATGCTAAGCTCGACTCATTCGAGTGCATGTTGTTGCTCAAGAATTCAACATTGAAATTAAGGAATAGAAGTGGAAGCAGAGGACTAGGGTAGCTGATCCACTTGAGTCGGAATCACTCACCTTCTTCTGACTTCTCCCATTCTGGGATGATTTTCCTGGTGAGTCAGCTTTTACAGCTTGCAAGGTAAGCTTTCCATGGTATGCTGACTTGGTAAATTTTGGTTGCTAGGTGTAATTTACTTCTGATTCCACCTAGGGTCCAGACTCTGAATTAAAAAAGTGAATCTAAATACTATGTTTGGGATGACCCTTATTTTGTGGAAGATTCTGTTTAAATCGACCAAGGTAATTAGGAGATGATGTGCCTGATATGATTTCATTCCATTTTAATACATTTTTGCCGTGCTTCTGCTTGTGGTGGTCACTTTGACCCCAAAGAATGCTAGAAAGTGTTAGAATAGTTTGGTTTTATTATTGTGGCCTTTCCTGTTTCATAACTCATATATCATGTTTTGGTAAGTTATGTGTAACTGTCTTAGAGGTAGGGAGTATTTCCCGTAGGCATGGAGATGCCCCAGCAACCTATACTTGTTTTGTAAGTATTTTGATGTTTAGGGTATTGATTTTATGGGTCCATTTCCTGTTTCCCATGGTTTTTACTTACATATTGTTGTTGATTGTATGTCTCAAAATGGGTAGGGAAAGCCACCCAGACTGATGATTCTGCTGTGGTTGTAGATTTTGTCAGATCTCACATTTTTCTGCAGGTTTGTGTTCCTAGAGCTATTATCAGTGACCAGGGCTCTCATTTTTGTAACCGAAGCATGGATGCTTTAGTTAGAGGTATGGAGTGATTCACAAGGTTGCCACAGGCATACCACCCACAGACAATGGCCAAGCTGAAATCTCGAAACAGAGATTAAACAAATCCTTCAGAAGACTGTTAACTCTAACCGGAAAGATTGGAGCAAGAGAGAAGA